>CM042153.1:33937341-33949841 GCA_023376005.1 Doryteuthis pealeii
AATCCAACATTTAAGATTACACAACCAATTGCATTAAAATGAACTAAATATTATTTATATTTCTCATGTCAATAGCCTTTCTGCTTCAAGAGCCAACCAAATATTTATATATTATTTTGTTCTTAATAATGTTAGACAGCTGCTTTTGTAGGGACTTCAGACAGCAAATTTATATATTTTTGATAGTCATTTCATATTTCCCTATATGCTCAAGTTTTATCATCATCAACATCAAGACATTCAAACTGCACGGATTCTTTTTATCCTCTCTCACCATCCGTCCCTATCGGTCGTCATTCTTAGTAAGTCCTCTAGACGACATCCAGTGTCCGCAAAGAATTGATGAATTTCTTACTGATCAACTAACACTGGTGAGTCCATGTGCAGAAATCCCCAGGAGAACGTTACTTATAAGCCCTTACTTACTTTACCGGCAGCGTTCAGTATATCAAAGCAGCTTGTCTTACATGAATGGTTTGAGAGATGGGAGGAAAGTGACCGCACACCATGACCCATTTCTTATAAACATGTATAACAGAAAATATAATAAAACAGATATCTATATAATTAGAAACCGGAATATTGTAGGAATTGGAAAACAATTTATAGAATAACTTACTGATTTTAGAGATAAATAGATAGATAGACTGAGATACATGTATTGATGTTGGAAGAATAATGACGCCATCTTATAGAATTGTTTTAGCTAAAAAGCAACTAACAACTCCCGAATAAAAAAAGATAAAAAATTACCGCCATTTTAAATTCTCTCACAGAATTAAATATGTTAATTTAATTCTAAGAAAGAGAAGAAATGCTCTTTGTGGTCTTCCATCAAGTTTCAATATAAAAATGCAAAAATAAATTCCATCTTCTTAAGTATGTCCAGCATATAAGAAATCTTTATTTATAACTATGACAAACGATATATAATTGATTATGAACAGACTTAGATAGGTGAATAGATAGATATATAGATAACGAGCAGCTATGTAGCTAGATAGATAATAGACTGAGATAGATATAGATGATCAGATTAAAGTCATGATAGTAATCTTAGAAAACTTTCCAACACCTTCATTACTAACATTTCTCCATTTCTCTGTGAAAATATCACCCTGTCGGCGAGGGTTAGAATACATTCAATATATCTCTGCAGAGGGGTAAGAGCCTCAAAGAGGTGTCCTATGTATATATTTATCCAACCCCTGGAGGCGCGTGGGCTAGTGGTTAGAGTCGTGGAAAATGGACTCATCGATTCGAGTTCAATTCCTAGACGAAGCTGTTGGCATTTCACATAGCGCTAATACCCTTGGGAAAGGTATAAATCCATATATTCCCCCTCCAGCTGTGGGTTAAATAGTAGGGAAGACTGGGCCCTTCAGCCTTGGGTAGGTAACCAGTCTAGGAGAGGGGGTATTTGCCTCATACCCCACTTGTATGGGCTGGGCACAAGGTCTCGTTTTAATGTGGGCCCACCCACAAGCCGAAGCTCATGGGTGGGAAAGAACAAAAATTGCGTCGATCCCTTCGGCATTCTCCCTCAAGGGGACGCCTCAGGCGCTGGGCAATAAACCCAGCCCTGTCCCTATAAGTCAAGGGGGCGGGTATTGCCTGGGGGATAGCCCCCTGGGATCGACGCTATTAATTCAACACGACCAGTCCAGTGGCCGAAGCACACCGGACCCCCGAAGTCTAGGAGAGGTAAAACTCTGAATTCAAAATTCCGTAGGTCGGTCGTTGATTGTGTTTGTGGCAACCCTTGATGCACCAATTCTTTCCTATCGACTGTGCCACAAAGTGCGGATGGTCCAACATAAGCCTTCACCACTATAAACAAATCACTGTGTGGATGTTCATTGTATGAACACTCATACGTCGATCGACGGAAGAGTCCATTATCCAACCCCTTCATACGAGTAGGATGCTACACAAGGTAAATATGTTTAAGCGGAGCTTAACAGGTTTGAATTCAGAGATTTCCTTCTCTTAGATTGGTTGTTCTACCATGACGAAAGAGTCCTGTCTGTTCTATTATGTTACTATGGACTGGCAAACTGAGCCTAAAATGCGTTTTTGACAAAATGACTTTAGCCCCCCTACAGAAAATAATTTACCAAAAATCAGGGAATTATCGGATTTTAATGAAATTTTCAGTGTTTATGTATCAATGAATGATCTTTATAAAGCATTATTTATTTTATTTCAAAACTTTCTCATTTTTTTCAGGTCACTTAATTTTGACCCCCCTTATGTTGGGGCGTAAAATGTTTTTCAAGTTGGCCATATATTGTACTAATTACAGTATAAATAATGAGATAAAAGACCGAAGTTATGAATAGAAACAAAAAAAATTACGGTTGCGCTTCTATGAGAAAATAAGTACCAAAAATCGAAAAATAAAATGTAAAAAAATAATAGATAATTAATTTTTTGGAAATTTCTTTTTTACTCATTTCGATAATTATTCAATTGGCTATTATTTTATAAAAGAAAAAATTATACATCAATGTTTTTTCTACTTAAAAAGGGGAGGGGGTACATTTTCAATCGAGTTTTTCTTCAAAACTTATTACTTTTGGCACCTAAAATAAGGTTTGCATTAAGTAGATATTTATTTTTAGAATCTAAAAATATAACATTTTAAACTTAACATCAGGATTTTCATATTTTAAATGAATTTTATATATTCATTTTTCATAGCAAAAATACTAAATTAACGTTTTGAAATAAAATAACTGATGCATTATAAAATTCATTAATTGTTAAATCAATACTGAAAATTGCATTAAAATCGGATAATTACCTGATTTTTGGTAATTTTTTTTCCATCCCAAATGTTACGTTAAAATTGTAAACAAGCGCCTAAAACCATTGAAAAACAGACAAAATGGCGGATCGCGTCGAAATTGACTAAAACAAATAGTTTTACATCTTTTAAAAATAAACTGCATATGTAATTATATTTTTCTTTTTTTAATGATGTTTATTATGCTACTACTTACCGATTTAGACAAAGTTTAACCTTAAATGATATATTTAATTATTCTTAATTCGTTTTTAAAACTCGTAGTATCCGATTTTTTCTGCCAGTCCCTATATGTTACCTATATCTGGATGAATAATAATTTGGATTTATTCTTATCCAGGCATATTAATGCTATGTAAAATGTAAACTCTGTTCCTCGTGCCCATTGTATGGTACTAAACGGTATCTCGTGGTAAGCCCTTACCTCTGAGGAGTGTTAATTACCCATTTATTCCTATTACTTCCAGGTCCACTCTGATCCAGTGTTGTAGTAGCTCATCTACGGTCCAATTATCTATGTTTGCAAATAATTTGTATTAGATAGGTATACTTGATATCACATAACCTTGTGCAACCCCCTAAAAAAAAGAAGATCCCCCCCTAAAAAACATCACGAATTCTTGAAAACTGCACAAGAAATATTAATTTGAACATACAATGTGCGTATTTGCCTAACATTAATTTGGTTTGTTTTGTTTTACGGCATATCAACCTCAGTGGGTCATTTAATGCCGATAAAGTTTTGAAATAAATCAATTCTTAATGGATAATACAATTTTTTTTATAAATACATTTTTTTATTTAACCCATAGATGGGACCCTAACAGGTACTACCAATCCGGGTCAGAGTGGACCAGGGAGCAATGGTGATGAATGGGGTGCTCCACATTCCCCAAACCTCCAGAACTGGAACCTCACCATCAGATAGAGTTTAACGTCATTCCCAGGACATATAGACCCACAGCCACCGCCTTCTAGCACCCATATGATAAAAAGGGATTGGGGCTTGTCATAAGGGCAATAGGGTTGGGAAAATCATATAGGTGCTAGGGCTTGATGTGACCAGCCAATTGATCGGAGGGGGCCAAGATAGGGCCAAAGTGGATTATTGCAAGTCATGAACTGCTCATCCACCTGGGTTCTATCCTTAGATGGCCCCATTGGGGGAGTCTTACCCCTCTGCAGAGGTGCAGTCGGTTCATTCTAACGCCCCAGCCGACAGGGCGGCACGAATTCTTGAAAACTGCACAAGAAATATGAATATGAACATACAGTGTACGTATTTCCCTGACATTAAGGCATAAATTAATTCACACAGGTTGACATGCAGTTAAAATCAATCAATTGATAAATTGAAGAAATCATCGATATCCCACCACCTTCTAGGCACCCTTGATAAAAAGGGATTGGGGCTTGCCATAAGGGCAATAGGGTTGGGGCAATCATATAGGTGCTAGGGCTTGAACGTGACCAGCCGATTGAATCAGAGGGGGCCTCTCCCGACCGCCCGTTCTGCCCAAGATAGGGCCAAAGTGGGAGTATTGCAGTCATGAACTGCTCATTCACCACAGGCCTCTTCCTTAGCTCACGGGTCGCCACCCACGGCTAACAGGTGGCCCCATTTGGGAGTCTTACCCCTCTGCAGAGGTCAGTCCGGTGCATTCTAACGCCACCACCGTAGGGCGGGAGGACATACTGAATGATTCTAAACCGCATTATAACTGGGCAGTTTTGAGCAAATCTCAGATTTTCATACAGACATCGGTATAAATAAGGTTTATTCCTATAAATTTAATAATTTTGAACTATAATACAACTACTCATTGATAACATACGCATTGCTTAGGGTATTTTGACGTAAGTAGTAAGATTTAAGTTCAGACAGACAGACAAATTCCGCATATATATATTAGATATGTCAAACGCATGATTATAATGAGTTTTCTAAGATAATGATTAGTATCGAGAAAAATCATAGCAAAAGCTTATTATTTAGTTCAGAAAAAACAAAAAGAAACTTTTCTTATTTCTTATTTCCTATTGCAACTGTATTTTTTGATATTTGATTGATTTATATATAGTATTTGATCTTTCTTCTCCATTTTGATTTTTACCTTTTGTGTCCGGGTGAGAAATTGTAAATTGTAAAAATTATGCAGAGGTTAACAGTTTTTGGTTTGGAAAAAAATAAAAAAACAAAAAAGAAAAATAAAGAAATATCAAGTAAGAGAGTTCTGCGCAGTGGCAGTTGATTCTTTCTTTGAATGGATTCTCATACTTGCATATGTACGGATGTTTCTTGTTTTCTTTGGAGATCAATTGGTTTCGCTTTTGGAACTTATTCCTTTTATTGAATCGTGTAGGGAATTGTATAAATCAATTTAGATTACAACAAACCAATTGCATTAAAATGAAATCTAGAATATTATTTATATTTCTCAATGTCAATAGCTTGTCTGCTTCAAAGCCAACCAAAATATTTATATATTATTTTGTTCTTAATAATGTTAGACGCAGCTGCTATTTGTAGGGACTTCGAAGCAAATTTTATATATTTTTGGATAGTCATATTCAATATTCCTATATGACTTCAAAGTTTTATTCATCATCAACATCAAGACATTTCAAAACTGCACAGGATTCTTTTATTATCCTCTCTACCGATCGTCCTATCGGTCGTCATTCTTAGTAAGTCCTCTGACGAACATCCGAGTGTCCGCAGAATTGATGAATTTTCTTACTGATCAACTACACTAGGTGAGTCCATGTGCAGAAACCCCAGGAGAACGTTACTTATAAGCCCAATTACTTACTTTTCAGGCAGGTCAGTAATATCAAGCAGCCTGTGTCTTACATGAATGGTTTGAGAGATGGGAGGAAGTGACGCGGCAACCATGACCAATTTCTATAAACATGTATAACAAAAATATATAAAACAGATATCTATATAATTAGAAACCGGAAAATTTGTAGGAATTGGAAAACAATTTAATAGAATAACTTACTGATTTTTAGAGATAAATAGATAGATTAGACTGAGAATACATGTATTGATGTTGGATAGAATAAATGACGCCATCTTATAGAATTGTTTATTAGCTGAAAAAGCAACTAACACTCCCGAATAAAAAATGATTAAAAAATTACCAGCCATTTTAATTCTCTCACAGAATTAAATATGTTAATTTAATTCTAAGAAAGAGAAGAAATGCTCTTTGTGGTCTTCCAATCAAGTTCAATATAAAATGCAAAAATAAATTCATCTTCTTAAGTATGTCGGCATATAAGAAATCTTTATTTATAACTATATAACAAACGATATATATTATAAATGAACAGACTATATAGGTGAATAGATAGATAATGGATAATAGAGCAAGCTATGTAGCTAGATAGATAATAAGAGACTGGAATAGATATAGATGATCAGATTAAAGTCATGATAGTAAATCTTGAAAACTTTCCAACACTTCATTACTAACATTTCTCTCCCATTTCTCTGTGAAAATACACCTGTCGGCGAGGGTTAGAATACATTTCAATATATCTTGCAGAGGGGTAAGAGCCTCAAAGGGTGTCTATGTTATATTGACCTTGGCTGGTTAGAGTGTGGAAAATGGACTTCATCGATTCGAGTTCAATTCCTAAGACGGAAAGCTGTTGGCATTTCACATAGCGCTAATACCTTGGGAAAGGTATAAATCCATATATTCCTCCAGCTGTGGTTAAATAGTTAGGGAGACTGGGCCGTCATGGTTGGTACCAGTCTAAGGAGAGGGGGTATTTGCCATCATCCACTTGTATGGGCTGGGCAACAAGGCCTCGTTTTAATGTGGGCCCACCACAAGCCGAAGCTCATGGGTGGGAAAGAACAAAAATTGCGTCGATCCTTCGGCATTCTCCTCAAGGGGACGCTCAGGCGCTGGGGCAATAACCCAGCCTGTCCCTATAGTCAAGGGGGCGGGTATTGCCTGGGGATTGCCCCCTGGGATCGACGCTATTAATTCAACACGCGAGTCCAGTGGCCGAAGCACACCGGACCCCCGAAGTCTAGGAGAGATATATTATTATGTTGGCTCAAGTAATATTGAATATTGAGGTCTTTAATTGGACCTGACCAACTCAAATCCCTCTGTTGGAAGAAAAGAACTTAGAATCATCCTAATACCAACTGCTAACTCACCTACTGATATATTTATCCTCTCTCTCTGTCTCTCACTCTCTCTGTCTCTCACTCTCACTCTCTCTCTCTGCTCTCTCTCTCTCTGTCTCTCTCTCTCTCTCTCTCTCTCTATATATATATATAATATAATATATATATGGGAGTAAATATGGAAAATAAATCCGAAATATAAAGAAAATTTTGAAAAAACAAGTGTTCCGAAAATGAGATGAATTTAATTATCTATGTTTAAACATTTCGGTTACATAGAACCTTCATCAGGATGTCTCTTGGGGTGAAGAAAATGATGGATGTTTTTATATGCGACAGGAGATTAAAATATTTTTAGTTTTTTAGTTTTCATCTCCTGTCACATATAAAAACATACATCATTTTCTTCACCCCAAGAGACATCCTGATGAAGGTTCAATGTAACCGAAATGTTTAAACATAGATAATTAAATTCATCTCATTTTCGGAACACTTGTTTTTTCAAAATTTTCTTTATATATATATATATATATATATATATATATATATATATATATATATATATATATAAAGTGTTCTTATGGGTCCAACGGGAGAAAATTAGATATTCTATAAAAAAGAAGGTTTGCAAAAAGGATTATGTTAAAAAAATTATTAGTAACTTACATATGTGACACGTGTTTCAGATCTGTTATCTTCTATAGGCATTGAATAACTATATTTTGACAGAATATGTATATGTATGATTTCTGATATTTGATAGGTTGTCTGTGTTTTTGTAACTTACTTTTTGTTTATAATGGTTGTGTTATATATATATATATATATATATATATATATATATATATATATATATATATTAGATTTATCCAAAACTTGATAGTAAGGGATGATTCTATATGTGATTTCTAAGATACACTGTATTAACATTAATATTGAATGATCCAGTATGTATAATTACAGCGAATCTTTAAATCACTGAAGAGAGCTCAATGTATAATAAACTTTTTAGATTATATACAGAGCAATATTTATCATATAAAGGAAGGAAGGACTCAACACCGTAATTCCATAATAAATTTATTTCGACCAAAAATGGGGCCTATATAAATCTAAGTTGATTTTAATATAGCTCCCAAAATCCCAGTCTAATCAGATGGGTCTCAATTCACTTATGGACTTGCACATCACCAAAAAAAAAAAAAAAAAGCAGAGTTTTAAAAAAATTAATTAAAAAAAAAAAAAAATCAACAGTATAGGATTGTCACGATGGAAACAGGAAGTGAATGAGAATGATATATATATATATATTATATATATATATATATATAATGTATACATTCATGTACATATATATATATATATTATATTATATATATAGTATACATTCATGTCATATATATATATATATATTATATATATATGTGTGTGTGTGTGTGTGTGTGTGTGTGTGTGTGTGTGTGTATGTGTAAGTATGCGTGATATAGGCATAGTCAACTGCTGTTAATAACTGTCAGCCTCCGCTATCATCAAAGCGATGTCTATTCTTTTTTGTCACATAGGCAATAAACTAGCAGTCACCAAACACCGTTGACTCTGTGTCTACACTATTCTAACTTAGATGTACAGATACAGGGATTCTGAGTGTCAAGGCGTTTTAAAAGGGTTAAAACCAAATAATAAAATGAGGGTTTTTTTTCATGAGTTAATTTAAGCATATATGACAATCAATCAATTAATGCAAGAAAAACATTATTCTAAAATATATTCCTTCCTATTATTAATATTGGATGATCTTATTGACGCGCAAGAATTTGCACCAGCCGGGCATAAGTAATTAGAATTTAATGTAATGAAACATATTAAATAAAAAAAAACCTAAGGAAATTAAATAAGAATGCATATAAAAAATTACACATATGTTTGTTATGTTTTAATTGGTTTCTATATAAAATCATTCATAGGATTGATTTTGATACGTATAAAACAACATTATTAGAGATCAATAACACGATATAATTATTTATTAAACTCGGTTTTCTCACAACCAGTATGCAAATTAACCACACCATATATTATGTAAATCTTTATTTCATGGTGATATATGAGACATACTGATTGTTTGTTTATTTGTTTTGTTTTACGGCATATCAAACTCAGTGGGTCATTTAATGCCGATAAAGTTTTGAAATAAATCAATTCTTAATGGATAATACAATTTTTTTTTATAAATACATTTTTCTATTTAACCCATAGATGGGACCTAACAGTACTACCACTCCGGGTCAGAGTGGACCATGGAGCAATGGTGATGAAGGGTGTTCCACATTCCCCAAACCTCCAAAACTGGAACCTCACCATCAGATAAGAGTTTAACGTCATTCCAGGACATGTAGACCCGCAGCCACCACCTTCTAGCACCCTTTGATAAAAAGGGATTGGGGCTTGCCATAAGGGCAATAGGGTTGGGGCAATCATATAGGTGCTAGGGCTTGACGTGACCAGCCGATTGATCAGAGGGGGCCTCTCCGACCGCCCGTCTAGCCCAAGATAGGGCCAAAGTGGAGTATTGCAAGTCATGAACTGCTCATTCACCAGGCCTCTATCCTTAAGCATCACGGGTCGCCACCCACGGCTAACAGGTGGCCCCATTTGGGGAGTCTTACCCCTCTGCAGAGGTGCAGTCGGTGCATTCTAACGCCCCACCGATAGGGCGGGAGACATACTGAAGGATTCTAAACGCATTAATAACATGGGCAGTTTTGAGGCAAATCTCAGATTTTCATACAGACATCGGTAATAAATAAGGTTTATTCTATAAATTAATAATTTTGACTATAAATCAACTACTCATTGATAAACATACGCAATTGCTTAGGGTATTTTGACGTAAGTAGTAAGTATTTTAAGTTACAGACAGACACCAAATTCCCATTATATATAGATATGTACAAACGCATGATTATAGTTTTCAAATTAAGATATCGAAAAAATCATAGAAAACCTTTTTTGTTCAGAAAAAAAAAAAAGAAACTTTTCTTATTTCTTATATTCCATTGCACCTGTCCCTTTTTGATATTTGATTGATTTAATAATAGTTTGTTCTTTCTTCTCCTTTTGATTCTTTACCTTTTGTGTCGGTGAGAAATGTATCCTGTAAAAATATGCAGATTTAACCAGTTTTGGTTTGAAAATAAAACTAAAAAACAAAAAAAAAAAAATAAAGAAATAAATAAATAAAGAGATTCTGCGCATGTGCAGTTGATTCTTTCTTGAATGAAATTCCATCTTGACATTTCGGATGTTTCTTGTTTTCTTTGGAGATCATTGTTTCCTTTTGGAACCTTATTCCTTTTATTGAATCTGGTAGGAATTGTATACAATCCAACATTTAAGATTACACAACCAATTGCATTAAAATGAACTAAATATTATTTATATTTCTCATGTCAATAGCCTTTCTGCTTCAAGAGCCAACCAAATATTTATATATTATTTTGTTCTTAATAATGTTAGACAGCTGCTTTTGTAGGGACTTCAGACAGCAAATTTATATATTTTGATAGTCATTTCATATTTCCCTATATGCTCAAGTTTTATCATCATCAACATCAAGACATTCAAACTGCACGGATTCTTTTTCCTCTCTCACCATCCGTCCCTATCGGTCGTCATTCTTGGTAAGTCCTCTTGACGACATCCAGTGTCCGCAAAGAATTGATGAATTTCTTACTGATCAACTAACACTGGTGAAGTCCATGTGCAGAAACCCCAGGAGAACGTTACTTATAAGCCCATACTTACTTTTACAGGCAGCGTTCAGTATATCAAAGCAGCTTGTCTTACATGAATGGTTTGAGAGATGGGAGAATGTGACCGCACACCATGACCCATTTCTTATAAAACATGTATAACAGAAAATATAATAAAACAGATATCTATATAATTAGAAAACCGGAATGTTGTAGGAATTGGAAAACAATTTATAGAATAACTTACTGATTTTAGAGATAAATAGATAGATAGACTGAGATACATGTATTGATGTTGGAAGAATAATGACGCCATCTTATAGAATTGTTTTAGCTGAAAAGCAACTAACAACTCCCGAATAAAAAAAGATTAAAAAATTACCGCCATTTTAAATTCTCTCACAGACTTAAATATGTTAATTTAATTCTAAGAAAGAGAAGAAATGCTCTTTGCGGTCTTCCAATCAAGTTTCAATATAAAAATGCAAAAATAAATTCCATCTTCTTAAGTATGTCCGGCATATAAGAAATCTTTATTTATAACTATAACAAACGATATATGATTCATAATGAACAGACCTAGATAGGTAAATAGATAGATATATGGATAATTAGCAGCTATGTAGCTAGATAGATAATAAACAGACTGAGATAGATATAGATGATCAGATTAAAGTCATGATAGTAATCTTAGAAAACTTTCCAACACCTTCATTACTAACATTTCTCCATTTCTCTGTGAAAATATCACCCTGTCGGCGAGGGTTAGAATACATTCAATATATCTCTGCAGAGGGATAGGAGCCTCAAAGAGGTGTCCTATGTATATATTTACTTGCGGTTAGAGTCGTGGAAAATGGACTCGTCGATTCGAGTTCAATTCCTAGACGAAGCTGTTGGCATTTCACATAGCGCTAATACCCTTGGGAAAGGTATAAATCCATATATTCTCCCTCCAGCTATGGGTTAAATAGTAGGGTAGACTGGGCCCTTCAGCCTTGGGTAGGTAACCAGTCTAGGAGAGGGGGTATTTGCCTCATAACCCACTTGTATGGGCTGGGCACAAGGCCTCGTTTTAATGTGGGCCCACCCACAAGCCGAAGCTCATGGGTGGGAAAGAACAAAAATTGCGTCGATCCCTTCGGCATTCTCCCTCAAGGGGACGCCTCAGGCGCTGGGCAATAAACCCAGCCCTGTCCCTATAAGTCAAGGGGGCGGGTATTGCCTGGGGGATAGCCCCCTGGGATCGACGCTATTAATTCAACACGACCGGTCCAGTGGCCGAAGCACACCGGACCCCCGAAGTCTAGGAGAGGTAAAACTCTGAATTCAAAATTCCGTAGGTCGGTCGTTGATTGTGTTTGTGGCAACCCTTGATGCACCAATTATTTCCTATCGACTGTGCCAAAAAGTGTGGATGGTCCAACACAAGCCTTCACCACTATAAACAAAGCACTGTGTGGATGTTCATTGTATGAACACTCATACGTCGATCGACGGAAGAGTCCATTATCCAACCCCTTCATACGAGTAGGATGCTACACAAGGTAAATATGTTTAAGCGGAGCTTAACAGGTTTGAATTCAGAGATTTCCTTCTCTTAGATTGGTTGTTCTACCATGACGAAAGAGTCCTGTCTGTTCTATTATGTTACTATGGACTGGCAAACTGAGCCTAAAATGCGTTTTTGACAAAATGACTTTAGCCCCCCTACAGAAAATAATTTACCAAAAATCAGGGAATTATCGGATTTTTATGAAATTTTTCAGTGTTTATGTATCAATGA
>CM042153.1:33954841-33982341 GCA_023376005.1 Doryteuthis pealeii
TTCAAAAATAAGATGAATTTATTTATCGACGCTTAAACGTTTCGGTTTATTTAAACCTTCATCAGGATAGATTATGGGGTGAAGAAATTGATGGATGTTTTGTAAATGTCAGGAGTTAGAAAAATATTTATAAACAGTTTGTAACTGTATTTATTCAGCGTTATATTTTTGAAAGACGAGCCACGATCCGCCCACGCGAAGATGTCACGACGCGTGACGTAACTCGAATAAATGCATTCAACAAAATACGAGAAAAAGTATTAATGGACTGATTTTATAAGAACAAAGGAAACAACGTGGGGAATGATAACTAAATAATTAAATAAAGACTGGTATTTTGTAGCTATTTAAAACTATTTTAGCTAAAAACGGTGATATGTTGAAAAATCCAGGTCGATTATTAAGGGAGGGCAAAGGCCAAATTGCACTGGCTTAAAAAATCTGCCTTAGTCTTTTGTTGTGAATATGAGCTAATATTGTGGCATCATTGAAACTGAAGTTATGATCAGTTTCAGACATATGTTGGAGGAGGGTGTTCTGAATTGCCCAATTTAATATCCCAATTGTGCTCATATAAACGCTTCTTGAGAGTTCTGGCAGTTTCACCAATGTATTTTCGTCGCAATCTTTACATGGAATTGCGTAAACACCAGCATTGGATTTTATAGGATGGTGAGACCCTAAGCGTCGATAAATAAAATCATCTTATTTTTGGAACACTTCGTTTTTCAAATTTCTTAATATTGTCGGATTTATTTCCATATTTACTCCCATATATATATATATATCAGCCAGTCAGCGAGGGAGTCTATCCCCTTTTCAATAGCGCTAGACCAAGTAGATTGTTTTTAGCGTCTTAGGTGGAGCGCCATACCTACCATCAGCTCCTTACTTCACTGCACAGATCCCTGTGCTACTCATACGCTGAGTTGGCGAGGACCGGTATCGAACTAGGAACCTTGTGGTTTCTAGCCGAACGCTCTAGCGCCTTAGCTAACCCATATATATATATATATATATATATATATATAATATATATATATATATATATATTATATATATATGATGAAAAATAATAAGATAAAAAATAATCATAAAAAAATAAGTGAATCCAATACTCTATAACATCGAGTTCATTCATTTATTTTTACATGCTTCGTAATAAGGCCCAACTTTAAAAAAAACATTATATATATATATATATATATATATATATATATATATATATATATATATATATATATATATATATTCTTATAATTATTTTTGGTTACAGTGTTTCAATGATGGATCGATTAATAAAAAGAATACCTAATAATATCAGTTTTGATTGTATTATATTTCAGAAAAGTATAAAAATCTGCTTTAAAGTATGGTTTAGAAAAAATAAACTTTTATTAATGAATTGGTTAATGAATATATGCACTCGAAATTTTGTATAGGAATATAAAAATCGAAATCAGTAAATCATATTTTTAATCCATCAATTGTTTTGAGAGTCACATGTGGCTCTCAGTGTCTCCTTAGATACCTTTGACTGCCATATCTGGCTCTCAAGCCACATTTAAAATAAAGGATAGAATCTAGTGAAAACATGTGATTTGCCTTGAATAGTTAAAGGGATATAGAGTTTTCTAAAACACGTTTGGAGACTATGTTACGTACTGACGTTTTCACAGTACCAAATCATTTAATGTGGTAAACCCTTTTCTTTACTTCTTTACTTCTTCTATATATTGGTCATCTATTCTTCTGGCCGGCTTTGGTTCTATCTTCTAACATCTTGGTCTGGATATCTTCTAAGGTCTGGTCTTCTGTGGGGATTCGGGTCTGGTTTTGTTAGGGATCACTCCTATCAGAAGCCCTGTGTCATTGTTAGTTTTTAGGTAATAAACACAAGACTTCGATTTACGTTGATGTTACTTTATTTATAAATCCCCAAACCAGACGTCTGCGCAGATCCTTACATCTTGCTAGCTCGACTTCTAACTCCTAACTGGCTGAGTTACTTAGTATCCTTAAATCGGAACAGGGTCTTCTATGGCTTCCGGTTCTCACGATCTATCCCCGGAAAGCAAGGTGAGAGTGAGGTCAAGCGCTGTCACTCACTCTCAAGGCCATCAGCTGCACTAATCGCCATTATGATTTCTACACTATTGCCATAATCATTAGGTATCTAATAATTATGTAACAACTATATATGGGTCTAAAATTGCATTTAGAACAAAAGATAAAATCTTGTGAAAACGTTTGAGTGGACACCTCGAAGTTGACTTGAATAGAGAAAGGGTTAATAATTTTCGTGCACATTCTTATTTATTGTCATTAATTAAAACTCTTGAAAATTTTTATTCGTTTTCATGTTTTAAAACATTTTGTGTTTATTCTGTAGGAAGCTCTTTTGGGAGGGAAGCCATTTTTTTTCTGCTTTTCTAAGCATGAAGTTATTTGATCATGCCGATTACCTAAATTCACTAGAATTCATATTCATTTTTTTCAAATTGTTTATTTCTGAGACCCCCCTCCCCGGTGCAAGCAACATAGTGAGTTTAGCAATAAGTAGGGTCCTTTCAAATCAATCGTGAAAACCTGAACGACTGGTATTTGTAGCCCTATCTGAAAATGCATAGATCGACAGGAGACTACCCATTTACCATCGTTATCTCTACTAGCAAATATATGCACCCTCCGGGTGCAAGTATTTAATTTTAATGTAATAAAATATCGTATTAAATTAGAAAGGCTAATGAAACTAAATAAGAATGCAGATAAAAAGATTTAAAACAGAGAGAGTATAATCGAAAAATAGAACAACTTAAACTTATTCTTCCATCACTCTCGTCTTTCATTGTTATTTTTTCTAATTCAAGTATTTAGTTAAAATAGGAAGTAAAGAATAAAATTACTGTTATTTTTTCTTGTTAATGGATTTCATTTAAGATTCATTGAAAGATTTTTGCTTATATTCATTAAAATAAAACCAAACAGTTAGAAATCAATAATACTAAGCACATATTTATTAAAATCACATTTTTAATATCAATATACAAATTAACCTTCCCGTTCACACTGTAAACCACTATTTTGTTGTATATATAAATATAATTGCATGTTGTTAGTATGCAGATATGGTTAACAGTATTAATAATGTAAAACAATTTTATTATTAATTGAGGTTTAAATAAAAATAAAATCATTGAGAATGTGATGTCAAGAACTAAGGGAATTTTGACTTGAGTAGTAATATAATTTCGGTTACAGACATACAAACACACAATCTCCATTATAATAAGATATCTAAAATAAATATTCTGTTTTTCTGTCTGTCTTTAAGTCCGTTGTTTGTTTATACAACGACCAAGCGCATGTCCTTGTATAAAAGAAAATTCGTGGAGACCAGCAAAGACCAAAGTTTAATAAAATCTACACCCTATTTTTGCCCGAGAGGGGGTTAAAATTAAGATAGATAGATAGATAGAGAGATAGATAGAAGAGACAGACAGATGAACTGATAGACATAAATGTGAACAGACTAAGATAGATAGATAGATAGATAGATAGATATGTAAAAATGGAAATTAGAAATGAATCCGACAATATGAGGAAGAATGAATAAAGAAAAGAAAGAACAGAATGGATAATAAAAGATGAATTTAATCAATATCACTTGCACATGTGTTTCGGTCAATATAGATAGATAATATATAGATATAAAGGAACTTATATGAACAGAGAAAGACGCAGATGTGAAAATGCTGATGGATAGATCGATAGATAGATTGATAGATATGAAGGTACGTATGCAGAGAGAGAGAGAGAGAGAGAGAGAGAGAGAGAGAGAGAGAGAGAGAGAGAGAGAGAGAGAGAGAGAGAGAGAGGGGATAGATGGACAGATACAGGCATAGATGTGAATAAGATAGATACGAACATGCTGATATACATTTTTAATCTGGAAAGTTATATAAAGATATTATAATTCTATGAATCAATGATATATTTTAAAAATAATTAAAGAAATGATTAAAAGATAAAACAAATTAATAAAGAATGAGACATAATAAAAATAAAATAAAAAGACAAGCATTAGAAAAATACAAACAAGAATAATAAAAAAAATAAACAACTCAATAATAAATATATAAAAAATAAAAGATAACACTAATATATAGAAAAATCATTTTTATCAATCCCTCTCTCTCTTTCTTTCTCTCTCTCTCGCTCTCTGTCTCTCTCCCTCTCTCTGTCTCTCTGTCTCTCTCTCTCTCTCTCGCTCTCTGTCTGTCTCTCTGTCTGTCTGTCTGTCTGGCTCTCTCTCTCTCTGTCTGTCTGTCTGTCTCTCGCTCTCTCTCTCTCTCTCTCTCGCTCTCACTTTCTTTCTCTCTCTCTCTCTCGCTCTCTCTCTCTATCTATCTCTCGCTTTCTCTCTCTCTCTCTTTCTCTCTCTCTCCCTCTCTCTCTCCCTCTCTCGCTATCTTTCTCTCTCCCCCCCCTCTCTCTCTCTCGCCCCTTTTCTCTCTCTGGATTTGAGATTTATTTTTAACTTTTGAAATCCCGGGCAACACCGGGTAGCTTTGCTAGTTACCTATAAAATATTGCATTTTGTTATTGAACTGCTTTAAATTGTATGGGGGTTTCAGAACTGCAAAGACGAGAGATCGTTAGCGTTCATGGAAATGTCATCAGTTCTGGTTAGAAAACATTAAAATTTCAATTGAATGTCTTTATAACATTTAACACCAGATCGATCTTATTTTACTTCAAAGCTGTCAGTTATAGAAGAGTAGATGTAGATAAATATACATTTTAAGTATTTACCAACCCGTTCACCAGGGGTAGGATGGAGCATCCAGCGAGATTTGGTTTGGTTTGTTGGATTTTACGGCATGTCAATCCTTATTGGGTTATTTTATGCCGAAAATGTTTTGTTCTATTCATGCTTGATGGGTATTCAATTTTTTAAAACTCGTGTTTTTTTAAAACTCATTTTTCTTCTATTTAATCTATAGATGGTACCCTAACAGGTACTACCACTCCGTGTCAGAGTGGAACGGAGGTTAATGGTGATGAAGGGGTACTCCACATTCCCCAGAGCACAAGAAGTGGAACTTTACCATCAGATAGAGTTTAACGTTATACCCAGGGCACTGAACACCCTCACCCACTGCCTTCTAGCACGTATATGATAACAAGGGATATGGCTTGCCATAAGGGCAATAGGATCGGACAATCATATAGGTGATCGGTTTTGACGTGCCCTGCCGATTAATAGGGGGGGCAAAGTGGAGTGTTGCATGTCATGGACTGCTCAGCCACCAGGGTTCCATCCTTAAACATTACGAGTCACCACCCATGCCAACAGGTGGTCCATTGGGAATCTTACCTTCTGTAGAGGTGCAGTCGGTGAATTCTAAAGCCCCAGCCGACATGACAGAGACTTTAAATTTCCTTTAAGTCGGCATATTTGTCCATGTTATTCAATGTGATTTAAGTCATTTTTTAATATATATTTAACGATAAATTGGTACTTTAACAGGTTATTCAATGTGATTTAAATCATTTTTTAATATATTTAACCGATAAACTGGTACCCTAACAGGTTATTCAATGTGATTTAAATCATTTTTTAATATAACCGATAAACTGGTACCCTAACAGGTTATTCAATGTGATTTAAATTTTTTTAATATATTTAACCGATAAACTGGTACCCTAACAGGTTATTCAGGATAACCAATGTGATTAAGTGGTACCAACGATAAACTGGTACCCTAACAGGTTATTCAATGTGATTTAAAATCCAATGTGATTTAAGTCAGGTTATTATGGGTGGTTATTCAATGTGATTTAAGTCAATTTTTAATATATTTAACCTGATAAACACCCGATAAACTGGTACCCTAACAGGTTATTCAATGTGATTTAATCAATTTTTAATATCCGATAAACAGATTCAACCCCGGGTACCCAATGTGATTTAAGTCAATAATATATTTAACCGAGGTACTTTATTCATCTTGTTTTTTCAATGTGATTTAAGGATAAACTGCCGGTTATTCAATGTGATTTAAGTCCCGATAAACTGGTGGTTATTCAATGTGGGATAAACTGGGGTGTGATATTTTTTAATATATTTAACCGACAAACTGGGACCCTAATAGGTTATTCATCTCAGTATGTGGGTGGTTGGTTGGTTGGATTTTACGGCATATCAACCCTTGTTGGGTTATTTTATGCTAAAGACATTTATTCATTCTTGTTATTCAATGTGATTTAAGTCATTTTTTAATATATTTAACCGATAAACTGGTACCCTAACAGGTACTACCAATCTGAGTCAGCGTGGATTTGGGAGTAATGGGGATGAAGGGGTACTCCATACTCCCTAGAGCCCCAAAATTTCAACGTCACCACTAAATGCAGTTTAATGGATGTGAATGGATGTAAGGTCAGAGAAAGAAAAGAAGTGGGCGATTGCTTTTAATATTTCATCAACTCGTTCAACAAGAAGCCATCTTAACTGCTGATCCTATGCTACGTGACAACACAGTGGAATCCAAGTTTTCATTACTTTTATTAACCTGGTGTGAAAGAAGGACATTTTTAAACAAAAAAAGGGGAAGTAGAAAGATGAAAAGGTTCAGTAATTGTGAGACGTAAGTTTGTGCAAATAGTTGCAGCTGGCGCGCATGCGTCAATTCAAGAAGACGGCACGGTTAAAAAAAGAAGGAAGATAAACAGAACTAGAAGAATTGGAAGTAATAAATTCGTAAACTACAAGACGGTAGACTTTTGCCCGGTGATTTTAAAAACATTATTTTTTTTTTTATCATCTTTCTTTTCTTATTAACCTTTTCCTGTTTGTTGGGACGTATGTCTCGTTTGAACAATGAATATGCCGCTAGTTAAAACCTTCTTCTTACCGAGCAATAAAAAAAAATATTGATGGTTTTCCCGCTTTTTATTTATATATGGCGACTATTGTTCTCTTTCTTCTCAAAGCAAAAGCAAAAAAAAAAAAAAAAAAAAAAAAGCAAAAAAAAAAAAACAAAAACAAACAAACTGTATTCTGTCCAATAGTTTGTTTGTTCCTGAGTCGCTAATAAAAATGAATTTCTTTCAGGTAACTATCTTTCTCTATCCCCCACATTTCGGTCTGTCAGTCTGTTAGAGTTAGATGTCACTTTTCAAGAGAAAAAAAAACGAAAATAAAAAAAAAAGTGAAAAAATAAATCTTTTTGGCTTATAATAGAATTCTATGAAATAATAAAAGAATCGTGGTATAAAAATACGTCGGTATATTTTAGGAAGAGAAAGAAGCGTAAAATTTACAATCAACTTGTTCTATTCTCATTTTATGACCCTATCTATCTGGAATGATCTTTTCCTTTCTATCCAGCTGTCGAAGAATTAAATATTCATCGATAAAACTACAAGAACACACACACTAGCGCACATACACACACATCAAAGGGCTAGCGTAATGACTATCAAAATTATTTAAATCTATTGTTTAAATTGATACAGAAATCGATATTTAAACAAACAAATATATTACAATGGTGTATGCACATATACACACAGGCTTCCTGTTAGATTTTTATTTTTTTAAAAAAGTATCGAGACAAAAGTTGTATAAACACAAGTTTTAATTAAATTAATTTAATTGCTTACTTTGTTATCTACATATCTACTAGCCATGGTTTAATTTGCTTTGGTATCTTTTTTTAATGTTCTACCATTATAGTGGCGGAAAATTAATAAAAATGCAAATATCTACAAAAGCAAAAATAATTAATTAAAAAAAAAAATAATAAAACAAAACAAAAAAAAACAACACTTCTTTTTCTAAAGTCATCATCATCATCATCATCATCATCATCATATCGCGCTATTAGCACGGATATCCATGACAATCTCTCTCCAGTCGTCCCTATCACTCATCGTTCACGGGGAGGTCCTCTACACAGCATCCAGTATCCGTACAGAGCTGGACAATATACGTCTTTGCTTGCCGGCTCAAACTGGGTGCCCATGTGCTGGCTTCCACTGGAGGACGTCATTTATGATTTCGTCCTTGTTTTTCCAGCTGTGTCCTGCGTGTCTTGTCCGTCTTACTCGGATGGTTTGGGTGATATGGGGCAGGTGGCCATACAGCTGTTTTCTCGTGGGGTGTTGTTTGCACGTTTTGTTTAGGATCGCACGCAGCATTCTTGTGCAGCTCTCATCTAGTTTATTCTCTAAGCTAAAAACTTTTCTAAAGTAGTCTTCCTTTAAACTTTGAAACACACTTTCTTAAAAAAAGAAAGATATAAAAGCAAATATTTATAATTTCACTTTAAATTCCGAAAATAATAGAAATGAAAAAACAAAGCAAAAACAACAACAAAAAACAAAACAAAACAAAAATCACACACACATAAAATGTGCATACACTTTACGAACGTTAACGGAATTTATATTTGCATATTTATATATTTTTTAAATATTCGCTTTTAGTTTGATTTGGTTTGGTTTGGTTTGTTTTGTTTTACGGCATATCAACCTCAGTGGGTCATTTAATGCCGATAAAGTTTTGAAATAAATCAATTCTTAATGGATAATACAATTTTTTTATAAATACATTTTTCTATTTAACCCATAGATGGGACCCTAACAGGTACTACCACCCCGGGTCAGAGTGGACCAGGGAGCAATGGTGATGAAGGGGTGCTCCACATTCTCCAAACTTTCAAAACTAGAACCTCACCATCAGATAGAGTTTAACGTCATTCCCAGGACATGTAGACCCGCTGTCACCGCCTTCTAGCACCCATATGATAAAAAGGGGTTGGGACTTGCCATAAGGGCAACAGGGTTGGGAAAATCATATAGGTGCTAGGGCTTGACGTGACCAGCCGATTGATCGGAGGGGGTCTCCGCTTTTGGTTTGAGTTCTTTGTTTAATGGCATATAAACCTTCATGGCTTGTTTAATGCGAAAGCCATCCTTTTAGAACAGCAGTGGCACTATTTAACTCATAACTGAAGTGTTGAGGGTTTTTTTTTCTTACCATTTCCATGGGTAATATCCGTAGAAAAACGCAATAGCTTGACTGGAGTTCGAACTCGCTTATTGCGAAGTCGCAGTTCAATACGATAGCCACTACGTCAAATTATGTTTTTTTTACTATATTGTCTGAAAACTTAATTTAAAAAAAATCTTAATTCTAAAAAATTTTAATTAAAAGTTAATTATATTTCAAAACAAATCTATAAAAAAAATGAATAAAAAAGCAAAACCTTTTATAAAATAAAAGTGTCATTTTTGTTTTGATCAATGAAAATAATTTCCCGTTTATTTTTACACAAGTTCAAGATCCCAAATATTAATAGGACATTTAATTATTAAATAAAAAAAGAAAAACAAATTTATTAGAAAAAAAAGACCGAAGAGAAATAAAACATATCTAACTTAACGAAATATACAAATTAGGTAAATATGCAAATTAACTAAATACGCAAATTAGCAAACCTTTAAGTTATATAGCAGGATATTCAGAAACTTGTTGGGGTAGGGTAAACATAAGGTCAACAATGATGGGTAACTGTCAGTTTCTCACCAATGCGGTTTTCCAGTCAATATATATGCTATATCAAGGATATTAAGCACCCCTTTTTCTGGTATAGCGCTAGTGAAAAGGGGATAGACTCCATCGCTGTTACTTATTTTATACTATAAATATTAATGTATTATAATCATTGTCCCGCTTATGGCACGGATTCCCATCTCTCTCTCTCTCTCTCTCTATCTCTTCTTTCTTTCTTTCTCTCTCTCTCTCTCTCTCGCCACCCATCCTCTGTGTGTGTTATTCGGCAGCATTTCTTCATTCAGACATATTTGGCTGGATAGGGCAGACATTTTTTGTCTCCATATTCTATTTTCAATCCTTTCCTTTTGCCGAATGGATGATAAAATATCCGACCGGAATTGGCTGATAAATTTCCATAACTAATTTCTACATTCGGCCCCTTCACATTTCAAGCATTTTGGTCCAAATTACAAATTTAACTGCGAAGATGATATAGGCATCTCATCTCTATCGAGTCTTCATACGAAAAAGAAAGACAGCTGGAAGGCTCTGACCGGTGACAATTTAAGGATTTATACACTACTAAAATGGACCGGTAAGGGAGGTAACTTTTAATTTATTTAATGTTATTATTGCATACGGAGTTTTTCACAGTACCAAATCGATATAATGTTGTATACCCTTTTCTTACTTCTTACTCTAGTCGTCTTCTCCTCAGGCCGGCTTTGCTATTCTGATCGTCTATCATCTTGGTCTGGTCTAGCGTCTGGTGTTGACTTGGGGATTCCGGTCTGGTCTTCTATTGGGATTTCTCGTTATCAGAAGCCCTGTGTCATTGTTAGTTTTTAGGTAATAAACACAAGACTTCGATTTACGTTGATGTTACTTTATTTGTAAATCCTCAACCAGACAATCTGCGCAGATGAGGGACCGCATGTATAACACGACTTACCCCTTCTGTTACCTTCTAACTGTGTGAGTTACTTCTATCCTTAAACCGGAAGACAGGGTCTTCTATGCCTTCCGGTTCTCACAATTTATCCTTGGAAGGCAAGGTTAGAGTGAGGTCAAGCGTTGTCACTCATCCCTCAAGGCCGTGGGCTGCACTAATCGCCATTATGTTTCTACACTACCTTAAAAAAAGTATTAGGGATCCAATAATTATGTAACATTATGTGTCATACAACACATATACTATATTTGTATATAGGATATTTATATTTGATATAAACATGAGGACTGATAAAAATATATCAAGACAAAATATTAAGATTCTTGAATTGTTAAACTCAAAATTGAAGTCGTGCGAACAGCTGAACAATAAAGCACTGATGTCTAGATACCTAGATTGCTGTCTGGTTGTTTAGACGGACCAGTGCCATTTCTTAGTACTAAGTTATCTGCGGTTTTTGGTGAAAGGAAAATCGAGATTTTAGCTTTGAATTTTTAATATTTTGAATCTGAATAAAGACACGTACACATTTGAGCAACTTAATAATAAAGATGTCTAAACATCATCTGTCTAGACATTTAGACAACTGTCTAGACATCTATCCATCGATGCTAGTTGATCAGAAATATCGATACATTTTCATCAGAAAATTTTGGTGAACCCCGGATTTTGATTTGATGATGTGGAGAATATGAAAGGAGATACATAAATACAAAGCTTCACTACATAACAACAATAATAAAGAAATTTATGAGATACCTCGACTAATGAAAAACTCGCTGGAATAGTATCAAATGCCAATGGAGCTTCTTGGATAAAAATTAACGTTTCATTTATTGATCTTTTTTCTTTTGATAAAGGGTTTTCCAGTCTCCTGTAAACGCACCTGGTAGATAGGTTCGATTTGACACAAGGCCATTAGTAGTGAGCATTTTTTGAGGACCAAAGCCACTTTTCATAGTAACGGATTTGCGAGACTAACTTAAAAACATTATACCACGACGGGACGCACCTCATATAAATGATGCTGTTTTTTAGATGTCCACTAATGCCAGCATTGTTTGAAACCATTAAACCAGAATAAAATTTCTTCTTTATTGTATTTGATGATTACTTACTGAAGAGAAAATGAACAAATCAAAGCAACGCTTTTTGCAAAGGAAATAAGAACTCTCTAGAATTAAAGTCTCGTTAGTTGAAATAAGAAAATCTAATGGTGACCTTAGGAAGATCAAATTCAAACAAGACATAAAATTTGATCTACGAAACTGAGAATAGCAAAAGTTTGAGTCAAAATCTCTCGAAGAGAAAATAAAGAAAATAAATGAGATGCAATTAAGAGAGAGACGAAGATTTGACCTTAATTGCAGACAGTGGGCATGGTTTTGCAAATTGCTTGGTAGTGAGTTCAGTCCTCATTAGCTTTACAATAGTTGTGGATTTTTAAAAAATTGACACGAGTCTTAGCTACTGTTGTGATGTTAGTTCAACAGTAAAAAAGAAGTCAAGTCGAGGTAGGGTAAAATGAGACAAGTGTATTTACAATAAGGTACAAGAGCGGCTAGCTTGCCGCTAAACGGTAAAAGTACAACCTTTTCACTCGGTGTCTCACTATTTATAGTGAGAACCGGTGTATATTCTCCACTGTAGGAACGGCCGGTACAACAGCTACCTTTAGAAGAAGATAGATTTAAACTGATGACAGAACACTTAACAAATAACTTACAAATCTATTTGTCTGGATTTTTTTTAGATAAGGCTTGATGGTTCCCGAGTTCGACAAGAAACACCTGAAGAAAGCCGGTGGGCACATCAGCCGAAACGTTATATAGATAACAATAAAGATTTGGACAATAGTCCGAAAATCCAAATAATAAAATCACAACTTCTTCAAAATTTTTTGTTCATCATATTGGCGGGACTTGAGAATACACTGACTCTACCCCCTGTACTGGTGGAATACCCCAAAAGAAGTGTTGTCCTGGGTATGACACTAAACTGCATCTGATAGTCAACCTCCAGTTCTGGGGAGTCGGGAGAGTGAGAGAACACCTTCATTGCCATTACTCACACGATCACTCTTAAATCCTGTGGTGGTGTATAATGGTTAGGAAATCAGTCACGCAGATCCACTACTACTGAATAGCGAGTTTGATCCTCACTGGTTGCCCTATCCTTGTGACTTTATGCCACATCTTACCTATGGTGAACGGGTTGGGTAAAATCTGCCCCCGCGCTCACTCTGGCCCAGACTGGTAGTACCTGTTATGGTCCCATCTAAGGGTCAAATAGATCAGTTTGCATATTATTTGTACTAGCAAAATAAAAAACGCTCTCGGGAGATGTGAAAATAATTTTTTGAAAGATATTGTTTGAGGAGGTAAAAGTTAATTAAATGTCGGAGAGTTTGAACCATAAATCACGAAATCATCAAATTTATTAAAGAAGTAAAAAAAATAAAAAAAAACAATTTGAAATCAAACTAAGTTCTATTAACTTTGAATATCTATTAAAACTAAACAAACTATTTATAAATATATGATACTGGGGATGTATCTATTAAAACTTGTTTTAAAAAACAATGAAGACTGTCTAATGTTGCATGTTCAAATTTTGAGTGTATTTATTCTATGTTATGACGATTTCGGGTATAGTGACGTAAGCAGTGACGTAGTTTTTGTTACAGACAAAAACCGGAAGCGAATCTCCATTATTATTTGTATTATATAGGGATACTTGATATTATATAATTGTGTGCATAACTTATTATGAAACTACACAGAAATGATTAACGTTCATGGTTAACGGAATGAGAACAGTCTACCCCCGTGGATTGAATAAAGGGTTCGGTTCGAAGTTCCGTGAAGGCTACCGATTACGACATGAAGGTTCCCGAGTTCCACAAGAAGGTTCCGAGTTCAAAGAGAAGGTTCCCGAGTCCGAGTACATCGGCCGAAACGTTGTCTTGCTAACTATGACGATGAGGACAATTGTCCGAATAATCCAAATAATCCAAATTATCAAGCCTCATCTCTAAAATTCAGTGAAATTGTAACTGATGGTTGGTTGGTTGGTTGGTTGGTTGGTTAGATTTTAAGTATGTCGACCCCTGGGTTATTTTATGCCGAAAACTTTTTTTATTCATTCTTGTTGGGTATTCAAACTTTATAAAACTTATTTCTTTTAAACACATTTTAAAAAATCATTTAAAAAATCTATTTAACCAATAGATAGGACTCTAATAGCTACCACTCTTCTGGGTCAGTGGGCCTGGGAGTAATTACAATGAAAGAGTAATCCACACTCCCTGGAGCTCCAGAGGTGAACACCAGATTAGTTGACAATAAATAAATAAATGAATAATATTTTTGTATCTAAAATCAAAACAATGGAGAGTGGAGAGTTTTAATTCAAGTAATTTTACGATAAATATAAACATGATCAAATTCATCATATTTTCGGACACATTTATTTTGCTTTACTATGAAATGTGATTCTCCAGATGCAAGCGACCACCAACGGCTCATAGTGGGGACTGACCACACACTCCACACTCTAGAGGTGGAACAAAGAAAATTATTCCCAAAATGTTTTATTGGTCCTATTACAAAGGAAACAAACCAACAAAAATCCGAATAAAAATATTGTCATACACCAATTATCATATAATAAAGGGAATAAATTTTGAAGGAGTCTTAAATGGATGAGCAGTCCATGACATGCAACACTCCACTAAGACCCTTACTTTGGCTAGACGGGCGGTCAATCGGCTAGTTATGTCAAGGCACCTATATGATTTTCCCAACCCTATTACCCTTATGGAAGCCCAAACCCCTGTTAACATATTGGCTGAGGGTCTACATGTCCTGGAATGACGTTAAACTCTATCTGATGGTGAGGTTCCAGGTGGAGCACCGCACTAGACCGGAAACTTTATCGGCATTAAATGATCCACTGAGGTTGATATGCCGTAAAACAAAACAAACCAAACCAAACCAAACTTTTGAAGGATGCAGCAAAGTTGCCATTTTCAAAGAACCTACTGACGAGTGTTAGATGTTAACCTACACAAAACAATGGATAAATAAGTTCAGATTGCATAGACATAGAGTCAACGGTGCTTAGTGATTGACAGTTTCTCACTAGTCTGTGTTTGCGATATTCCAACTTAGTTATACATGCTCTATCCCCGATATTGATCACTATTTACTTATAAATATAGCAACACACACACACACACACACACAACACACACATACACACTTTGGGGGGATTTCGCTGACGACAGCCAACTAAAGCGTAAACGCAACGCTCTCATATATAAGGGATGGAGCACTCTATGGCGGCCTTTACATACATACATATGTGTGTATTAAAACAGTTAAAATTCCTTCTGATTCTCTTGGTGACGATAGCCGTGTGGTTAAGCTGTCCAACTGATGCTGAATCTATCGGGTTACTATCCCGGCTGCAGGTAGCTTACAAATGTCTAGCCACACTGAAGAGACGTGATACGTCGAGAACATTGGTCTGTGGATTACTATATATATATATATATATATATATATATATATATATACCACGGTGTATGGTTAAAACTATCTCATTAGATGATACAGTAGTAAGCCAATATATACAGTATTATTAGGAGAGTGCTCAATATCTGTGATAGAGCAATGATAATAAATAAATATATATTAGTTTTGCTATCTATTTAATTACATGGATGCTTATCTCGTTGACATTTGGTGTCATGCTCGTTTAAACAGACCAATCTTTCTTTTCCTGCCTGATGATTGCTCTTTTTAAACGAACATGAAACCAAATGGTAGCAGATAAGCATCTATGTAACTAAATAGATACCAAAAGTAATACATATTTATTGCACACACACACACACACACACACACACACATATATATATATATATATATATATATAATGTAAGGCTAATCAAATCGAGAAAAATCAATCTCTGTATGTACATTTCGGCCTGTTAGGCCTTATCAGCAGAGCTGTAGACAGGAAGACCGCCTTGTGTGTGATTCGAACCCTGACTGTCAAGCTAACAGGCGGGGACCGTAACCAATACATCAACCGGCCTTTCACAGATTTTTCGTTTTGTTTAGAAGTAGGTTATATTCCACTTATAGTGACTTTATATATATATATATATATATATATATATATATATATATATATATATATATATATATATAAGAGAAATAACAAAAGACTTAGAGATCTAGGTTTATAGTCTATTTCAGGGAGCTTAGACAAATTGTCTAACTCTCCCGACTCATCAGATGCGAATTTCGCTGAAATAGACTATAAAGCTAAATCTCTAAGTCTTTTGTTATTTCTTTACTTATATATTTGCTCTGTGACTCTAACATTAAGAACACACATTGAGCTCTCAAACTGCGACAGGTTTTTAAAAAACTCTTGTGTCGTAAGGAAGATTCTTCTCTGGACTTTTGGATTATATATATATATATATATATATATATATATATATATATATATATATCTTTAAACCACACATTGATCAACGTATAATATTTCTTATTGATATTAATCACATATTTAAGCATTATACAAGGAAAATTTATGATCCAACTTCATCCAATATATACCTTTCAGACTACACACTTATTGATCCCCTCCGTATAATAGAATATTTTTTATTGACATTAATGACATAAATTCTGCATTATACAATTAAAGTTTAAGATCCAACTTCATCTAATATATACCTGTTTGGCTACACACTTATTGATCCCCTTTGTATAATAACAACCTATCATTTTTAATCGATTGCTCCAATCTTTTCTTGGCCTTTAAATGTCCAACATTGTCGCTCACTTATTGTTTCCACGTTACCTGTTTCTTGAGGGCAATCTAAAATAAAATCGCTGCAAACAGTGAAATATAGCCATTAATATTGCAAAAAGACTTCCAACTCATAAATTCATTGATCCCCTTCCGCTCTTTTCATTTCTCCTCCCCCCCTCCAAGTCTTTGACGTCATTATAGTTTACCGGTGAAGGCGGCAGGCTGTTTCCCTGTCCAGTTTTTATGGCTGAAAAGCGGTACCGTGACTCCACCATGCGCCATTACTTTCATCGCCTAGACGCTCAACAGCAACTCTCGTTGTTCTAAGATAAATAAACTTTTACTGCTTACACAGTTGTGGCGACAAAGCCAAGCTGTTCCGTCTCTACTTAGTTTACCAACAGGTCCGATTGACAATTTCGAATAACCACATATAGAATGGGATGGCCGTAAAAAATGGGAAGTAGGTTGCCACGACAGACAATTTTGTAAAATCTTCCTGGACAATAAGTTTCAGTTATTTTTATTACAGTCTAGGTTTTAACATTTAGATATTACTAATTTTACTACCGTTACTAATTTTAGAAAAAATACTAATATTACTAATTTTAGAAAAAGTATACTAACATTAATAATTTTGAAAAATTATACTAACATTACTAATTTTAGAAAATATATAATAAATTTACTAATTTTAGAAAAAATACTAATATTACTAATTTTGAAAAAATATACTAACATTAATAATTTTGAAAGTTTTTACTAACATTACTAATTCTAGAAAAATACTAATATTACTAATTTTGAAAAATTATACTAACATTAATAAATTTGAAAAATTATACTAACATTACTAATTTTAGATAAAATATTAATATTACTAATTTTGAAAAATTATACTAACATTACTAATTTTGAAAAATTATACTAACATTACTAATTTTAGAAAAATACTAACATTACTAATTCTGAAAATTATACTAACATTAATAATTTTAGAAAAAATACTAACATTACTAATTTTGAAAAATTATACTAACATTAATAATTTTAGAAAAAATACTAACATTACTAAATTTGAAAAATTATACTAACATTACTAAATTTGAAAAGTTATACTAACATTACTAAATTTGAAAAGTTATACTAACATTACTAATTTTAGAAAAAATACTAATCTTACTAATTTATAAAAATTATACTAACATTACTAATTTTAGAAAAAATACTAATATTACTAATTTAGAAAAATTATACTATCATTACTAAATTTGAAAAATTATACTAACATTACTAATTTCGAAAAATTATACTAACATTACTAATTTAGAAAAATACTAATATTACTAATTTTAGAAAAATACTAATATTACTAATTCTGAAAAATTATACTAACATTAATAATTTTGATAAGATTACTGTGTCCTGAGTAGACGTTAAATTGCATCTAATGGTGAAGTTCCAATTTTGGAGCTCTAGTGAATGTAGAGTCGCCATTAATCCAGGTCCACTCTGACCTGGAATGTTAGTACTTGTTAGGGTCATATCTATGGGTAACATCTATGGGTTAAATAGAAAAATTGAGTTCAAAAAATGAATACTCATCAAAAACGAATTAAACAAAATTTCTTCGGCATTGAATAACCCAACAAGTGTTAGCATGCCGTAAAACCCAACCAGCCGACCAAGTAAAGACTCTTTGGTCAGTGACTGTATCAGATATAAACTTATTTTTCTTTGTCCTATTCTGCTGGACATTTAAAAGTAAAAATTTCGTATTCAGATTTTTTCTTCTTCCACACAAAGCAATAAAAAATCAGTTTTTTTTGTAGATTTTAAATCTTTAAGATTTACCAAGATTGGATCACTTAGTTCTTAATATTAATATCATCTTAAGACAAAATCCCCTTAAATCTATCGTTAATATTTAAAGAAATGTACATACCAAATAAATATCTTCTAGAACTCAATAAATACTTACAAATCGGATTTCAAAAAGAGATTTTTCCTTTTTTTTTTTCTTTCATGAAAAGAATCTTTGTTGATTTTCCACTGAACAATATTTAAGGTAAAAGGAATTGAAATAGATTTCTTGTTCCATTTCCGATGAAAACATTACAATTTTAACAAGATCTCTTTCAAAAAAGAGGGGGGCGCAAAGAGGAATGGAATATGTAAAAATAAAATTACATTTTTATAACTTCCCATAATGCATCACTAGCTGACAGCCAAGTTTGAAAATTCTCTACTTTTTCGTTTTCAGCATATTTGGTTCACTCTATAATCTTGACAAAAGTTATTCTCTTTACTAGCAAATATATGCACCCTCCGGGCGCAGGTATTTATGTTTTAATGTAACGAAATATATTAAATTAGAAAGACCTATGAAACTAAATAAGAATGCAGATAAAATGAGTTGAAACAGAGGGGGTATGATACAAAGATAGAACAACTTTGAAGCTAACTCTTCGATCATTTTCCATCACTCCCGTCTTTCATTGCTAAATTTTCCTAATTTAAGTATCTATTTAAATTAGGAAGTAAAGAATAACATTTTCAGTTATTTCTTCTTGTCAATAGATTTCTTTTAAGATTTATCTTTGAGATTTTTGCTCATATCTATTAAAATAAAACCAAACAATTATAAATGAATAATACAAAACACATATTTATTAAAATCAATTTTTTAAGATCAATATGCAAATTAGCCATCCCGTTAACATCGGAAACTGCTATTTTGTTGTATATATAAATAAAATTGCATGTAATTATTATGTAGACAAAGCTATCAGTATTAATAATGTGAATCAATTTTATTAATAATTGAGGTTCAAATAAAAATAAAATCATGGTGAATGTGATGTAAATAACTGTGTCTTGAGTAGTGATATAGTTTCGGTTACAGACAGACAAACACACTATCTCCATTATAATAAGATTTAGAACTAGAAGCGGCAACCCAGCATCACTGAAGTAAATGGGGGAGGGCAAAAACACTTGTGTATTGATTTGTTTACTTTTGATATTTACAAATGCTGGAGATATTTAAGTGGAAGTTAAATGCTATTTCTATGTATATTTTGATTTTTAGATATGTTCGAATAGAAATCAATTCTTCAGAATGTTTTTGCACTAACAGCAAGAATCTGTGAATTTGGCCAGAAATGTTATTTTTGAATGTGATGACCTTTATATGTCATCGGAAGTCAACCTTACATAGTGTGATTGCACGCAACTATTGGAAACAGTGGTCGCCCGACGATAGTGACTGAACGTTGCTGTTATATAAGAGTTTCAAAAACATTTATTGTTGCAGTTTATCAGCGAGTGGATGCAGTTAGACCAACATGCTTACTGAAAAGTCGATAGGAGCAATATACGTAGGACAGATTCACCTCTTCCCGCTCGAATTCACACAACAGTCATGAAATTCCTTGCCAACAGGTGGCGTCTTTTATAGCTAACGAGGGAGAAGATTCTAGAATTCCAATGTCTATAAAAGACAGGTGGTTCCTTCTGAATTTTAAAATGTCGTCGTTGGTCACTCATTGGACAGGTAATTGTTGGTTGGTTGGTTGGTTGAGTGACTGGATTTTACGGCATCCCAACCCTTGTTGGATTATTTCATGTTGAAGACGTTTGGTTTTATTCATTCTTGATGTCCACTCAATTCTTATAAAACACAATTTTTTTTATGAACACATTTTTCCAAACGCATTTTTTCTATACAACACATAGATTGTACCCTTACACGTATTACCACACCGGGTCAGAGTGGATATGGAAGCAATAGCTATGAAAGGGTACTCCACACTCCCTAGAGCTCCAGAACTGGAAATTCACTATCTAACAGAGATTAACGTAATACTAAGGAATCCCAGACCCTTAGCCACCGCTTTCTAGCACATATATGATAAAAGGTTTTGGGGATTGTCATAAGCGAAATAGGGTTGGGACAATCATATAGGTGCTAGTGCTTGACGTGACCTGCTGATTTATCGGAGGGACCTCTCCGACCCTCCGTCTAGCCTTAGTAAAGTGGAGTGCTGCCTGTCATAGACTGCTCAGCCACCAGGAATCCGTCCTTAATCATCTACGGCCAACTGGTGCTTCATTAGGAAGGGTCATATACCTCTGCAGAGGTGCATTCGTTGTATTACCAATCGCCAGACAAGTGAACATATTCATTTTAACATATTTAGACGTGATTTTCAATTGTGCGTTATCGTTAACCGATAAATCTCTGTCGGACCTCCTAAATGTTTTTTTGTAATATACACGTATCCTCAATTTTCCAAAAGTTAATTTTTGACTAAATTTTTAAATAAAAAAAACGCCCTGTCGGCTGGGGCGTTAGAATGCACCGATTGCACCTCTGCAGAGGGATAAGACTCCCCCAATTGGGCCACCTGTTGGCCGTGGGTGGCGACCCGTGATGCTTAAGGATAGAGCCCAGGTGGATGAGCAGTTCATGACATGCAATACTCCACTTTGGCACTATCTTGGGCTAGACGGGCGGTCGGAGAGCCCCCCTCCGATCAATCGGCTGGTCATGTCAAGCCCTAGCACCTGCATGATTTTCCCAACCCTATTGCCCTTATGGAAAGCCCCAATCCCTTTTTATCATATGGGTGCTAGAAGGCGGTAGCTGCGGGTCTACATGTCCTGGAATGACGTTAAACTCTATCTGATGGTGAGATTCCAGTTCTGGAGGTTTGGGGAATGTGGAGCACCCCTTCATCACCATTGCTCCCTGGTCCACTTTGTCCCAGAGTGGTAGTACCTTTTAGGGTCCCATCTATGGGTTAAATAGAAAAACATGAGTTTATAAACGAAATTGTATTATCCATTAAAATGAAATTATTTCAAAAATTTGTCGGCATTAAACATATTTGAATACCAAATTATCAATAGAACTATTCGGCATAAAATAACCCAAGGGGTTAACGTACCGTAAAACCCAACCAACCAAACAAACAAATCAATAAAAAAACGACATGTCCGAGTTTTTTCTCTTGTTATCTGAATTGGTATAAAGTGAAAAAGCAATTACCATTAATTTTAGATGCAAAGAAAATTCCAGACCCCACGAAAAAACACAACCTTCCCCTATGTCTGGTTATGTTGATATCAAAGATTGAGATTTGAAAACCCATAGTATGTAGATGACTAACTTTAACCGTATACTTGACAACTCAGCCTAATCATACTATATATATTATAAATACATTAATATATATTATATACAAAGATAAAAATAAAATAAATAAATTAATGTATATATTATATACAAAAACAAAAATAAAATAAATACATTAATATATATTATAAATACTAGCAATACTCCCGGCGGTGTAAACATTTTTTTTAAAAGATAATTCCTAAATAGGAGGGAATTAAAACTTCAATGTCAGCGGGTTTGCATCTTAAGTAAGAAAAATCATCAAATATATTAAAAGGGTAAAAAATTAAAACAATTTGAAATGGAAACTTAGTGCTGTCTCCCTCAAATAAAATATGGCGTGCATCTATTAATTATCAATTAAATAATTAATTTAAATATTTTACACATAAATCCTGAACAAAATCATAGATTTTTAATTTGTAAACCTTTAGTTAACGTCTTGATACTAAAAAAAGAGTGAAAGTAAAAAATAATTTTCAAAACTGATTACAAGGTTGTTCTTTATTCTATGTATTGACGATTTTACGTATTGTGACGTAAGCAGTGACATGGTTTTGGTTACAGACAAATGTATATTGAATCGCCATTTTATATATATATTTATATTTATATATATATATATATAAATATATATATTTAAAAAATATATATATATGTGTAAATATATATATATATATATATACACGTTATCTGATCAGCTCGTGATAGCTTGCCTTCCAAATAACAAATCGCCGACTGCCAAAAAATTCGGGTTATTTATGAGTCCACTCCACTCCCACCAACTCATTTCCGGTCTGTACTCTTATAAAAAAAAATTAAATTTTGGGCCCAATTTCTTCCAAGTCCAAGGTAAGAGGAGTTTCATTTTTCTCTTAAACAACAATATATATATATATATATATATATATATATATATATATATATATAAGAGAGAGAGAGAGAGAGAGAGAGAGAGAGAGAGAGAGGAGAGAGAGAGAGAGGGGGAGAGAGAGAGAGGGGGATTTGAAGACCTATGGTATGTAGAAACATTGAACACATACACAAACGTATTTTGGCATTGTAGTATAGATCACTTCTTTTTTAAATTCTCTTTCCTTCATTGACACCTTCCTTCCTTTTTTTTCCTTCCTACTGGATAACACTAATAGGGCCATGCCCTGGGCTTTTTCTAATTTGATCTGGGAGCGCTTGTATGGAATGACACTCCTTTCCATTTCAACTGGCGGCAACAGTTCTGCTTTTACATTATTTCCCGATATTGCTCAGTGACACTTTCCCCAAGCTGAACGTGTGCTTGCTACTAGATCCATCTTTTCAAAAAAAGAAAAAAAAAAAAAAAAAAAAAGACTGCACTGCATCACCATTCGAACGCTAGCCTCCAGGTCCAATAGTCATATTACTATTGACATGATTCTTCAAGTGCATCAAGTTCTTGTTCATTCTTCGTTATCGATTTGAATTTTAATGTCTGTTTTTTTTTATAACTTGGAATTGGCTCTCTTGTATTTGGCAATGCACATAAATTAATCTCTTTTCGTAATGCTCGTCCTATTAATCGGTTATTAGTTGAAGATTTTTTGACAGACATTACCCCCCCACCCCCACGTGACTATCATGAATCAATTCTGGCGGGAAACATCTGGCTGATATTTTCTTGTAATTCAACGTGTCTCTTTATTACGCTGAAATCTTTCCTCACTTTAGTCATATATATATATATATATATATATATATATATATATATATATATATAGGAAGGAAGAACTCAACACCGTAATTCCATAATAAATTTATTTCGACCAAAATTGGGGCCTATATAAATATAAGTGATTTAAAGATTCGCTGTATTTATACATACTGGATCATACAATATTAATACAGTGTATCTTAGAAATCACATATAGAATCATCCCTTACTACCAAGTTTTGGATAAATCTCACATATATATATATATATATATATATATATATATATATATATATATATATGTGTGTGTGTGTGTGTGTGTGTGTGTGTGTGTGATACTAAAACTAAGCGAATCAATATTTGTCTCCTAAAGGCTTTTTTCCTATTTAGTTTAATGACACAAAATTCATATCAAAATATTCGATGGTTCTAGGATTAAGTTATGTTTGAAAAAATCCATTTTAATTGGTTTCTCATTAGTCATAATTTGCAATTAAGTCAAAGGCCTTCTCTAACTTCACATTCATCCCTGTCACTTCCCCTTCTTTGTGTATATCTTGATTACCGCCTCGTTATATATATTAGTTTCTCTGTGATTGTAAAGAGAGTGATTTAGAGAGTGAGAAATGAATTTGTATGTTAAGTTTCAAAAGCAGCTAGCCCGGCCTACATCTTTGGTCTTAATAAATTTAAATTAAGTCAAACGTTCCCATTCTTATAAATTTAAAAGAATGATTTTAATGCTGTTGTTTTATTAAATCTCTGGTCGTATTTATCATTCTTCAAGAATTTAATTCGCTTTACAAAGTTGTTTCCCTTATCCCAATTATCTATCCAGAGCTCAATGGTTGACCCAACGGATCACGTTTTGTCTAGTATATATATATATATATATATATATATATATATATATATATATATGTGTGTGTGTGTGTGTGTGTGTGTGTGTGTGTGTGGATGGGTATGTATATATATATATATACATATATATATATATATATATATATATATATATATTTATTTATTTTACAAAGTTTTCACAGATCAATGTTCATTATAAACAGCGACCCAGGTTTCATGCCAAGGGGCAATCATCAGGTTGTTGAGCAAGATCCCATGGTGTTTGTTGAAGTTCTTTACTCAATGTCACATTTTGGACTGCAAATAACGTCGGTTAGTTCCGCGGACGCTATTGTAGTTCGGATTTACTAAAAATAAATTTTTTCAAAATTTGCATTTTTTTGTAGTAATGCCAACGAAGTTGCCTCCCTTTATTCGTTAAAAATAAAACATTTTTTTAAACTTTGAAAAAAAAAATTTTATTTTTTATTTTTTATTTTAAATTAATTCCGTTTGGCAAAGGATGCATATTAGCTCTTACAATTTGTGATTGAGCACTGTATTTTCTTTGTTTCATCACAAAAAAAAATTGTTTTTACATATACCTATATATGTATATATATATATATATATATATGTTGAAAGGTTAAATGTAAAAGTATATATTTTCGTATAGATGAAATTTATCATATGCTGACACACGTTTCGACCGAAATGTGCTTACTCACACAGTATTCTATTTAAAATTGTTTTGAATATAAAATAGAATGAAAATAATAGAAAAACATATTTAAACAGTATGTATCCATCAGAGCAGTATTTTTATCTATCATTTTTTATTTTATGTCTAGAATAATTTCAAATAGAATACTGTATGTGTAACAAATTACAGTCGAAACACGTATCAGCATATGATAAATTTCATTCATACCAATATATATATATATATATATATATATATATATATATATATATCCATTTACCTTTTCAACATATATTTCGTATTCATTACCCTTTTCCTCATATATATATATATATATATATATATATATATATATATATATATATATATATATATATATGTATATTAAAAGTTAACGGCGCTTTGTGTTTATAACCTATGTGATCAGACGAAGACTTCGCTTGAGAAATCGACAGTAACCAAGCATCGTTTATTCAGATCTTAGATCTACATATCCCCTATCGACAATATCGAGTACTATCTATAAATATAGCATAATATTCTCACTATATATATATATATATATATATATATATATATATATATATAAATAAACAAGGTTTGTTTAGAATGGCTTTTTGCCGATAATTTTTGGGAGAATAAGTGCTTAATTGGAGTCGTACCTAATTTTGAAAATTAATTAATTAATAATGAATTAGGCGGGAATACCTGTTAAATGTATGGCTAAACAAATCGAGAAAAATGATTTTTCTCGATTTGTTTAGCCATACATTTAATAGGTATTCCCGCCTAATTCATTATTAGTTAATTAATTTTCAAAATTAGGTACGACTCCAATTAAGCACTTATATATATATATATATATATATATATATATATATATATATATAATAAAAGCAATACAAATAAAAAAAAGCCTTTGTATAAAATGTGCTTGATGCTTTGATGTCTAACCAGGTATAAAATCTAATATATATATAATAAATATATATATAATGATGGACACTGGAAATTCATGACTAGAAGTTTCATGTGGTGTGCACAATCATTAGAAAGAAAGCTGTGTTTGCTTATAACAATATATTTCTAGTATAAAATACATAAAACAGGATAGAATCTTATAGTTCTGAGTTTCACGCTTTCAACCCTCAGGTGATAATATATAAGAGATCAAAAAACAAAGTATAGTCTTGTGTTGTTACCAAGAACAGACAAACAATCCAAGTACAGAAGTTTAAAGAAGAGACACCAGAACCATAGAGAGATGATCCAGCTAAATCCACCAGCTAAGAAGATACCGATCCAAGTTAAGAAGTTACCAGACCAAAGACAGAAGAAATACAAGTTGAGATGGAAGGCAAGCTAAGTTAAAAGAGATACAAGACAAGTACGCAAGTAGACAAACGCGGTTTTGGTTTGGTTTTGGTTTGTTTTGTTTTACGGCATATCAGCCTCAGTGGGTCATTTAATGCCGATAAAGTTTTGAAATAAATCAATTCCTAATGGATAATACAATTTTTTTATAAATACATTTTTCTATTTAACCCATAGATGGGACCCTGACAGGTACTACCACTCCGGGTCAGAGTGGACCAGGGAGCAATGGTGATGAAGGGGTGCTCCACATTCTTTTTTCCCAAACCTCCAAAACTGGAACCTCGCCATCAGATAGAGTTTAACGTCATTCCCAGGACATGTAGACCCACAGCCACCGCCTTCTAGCACCCATATGATCAAAAGGGATTGGAGCTTGCCATAAGGGCAATAGGGTTGGGAAAATCATATAGGTGCTAGGGCTTGACGTGACCAGCCGATTGATCGGAGGGGGCCTCTCCGACCGCCCGTCTAGACAAACATGGGTATACTATACCAAACATAGTTTTTCAACCGGTGTACCACGGCAAAGCTTCTATGGGTGTGTCATTCGGAACGCTTGATCATCCTCTTATATTTTTATTCTATTACTTTGATATTTGTTGTTTTAATTTAATATTTTTTGTTTTAATTAAATATTTTTTGTTTTAATTATGCTACACTTGTAGCACATTTTCACTATTCCTTTTCTTTTAAAATTCTAATGATAAAATAATTATATGTTAATATACTGATGGTGTACCTCGATCAATTTATTGTCCAGCTCATTGTGCCGAAAAAGCTTGAAAAACTCTGCTATATACGAAGTAAGAAAATATAGTCTACAGAAAAGATAAGACGCGTTGATTTCAAAGTGAACATGCAACAACGCATATGCATGCATTGACACACAAGGCATAAACTCATCTTTCTCCCCCTAGATATGGGTAGATATTCATGTATTCTGAGTTCTTTAGTCTTGGTTAGGCAACCAGATGAAGAAAAAACTCAGAATTCAAACCAACTTTACCCCACTGAAAAATTGATCTTATGTTACATGCTAAACATGGAGGAGGGGTTGGGTAAATGCGTATATAAAATGTAGGTATTTACCCAACCCGTTTCCTTCAAATCATTTTATCTTTGTACAACCCATCTGTTTTCTTGACTCCCAGTATTCATTTTTTTTAATTTCCTTTGTGTATCAACGACATCGGTGGTCCCAGTGCCAGTCATACTTACTCGTCCTTGCTTCTAATGGAGATCCTAACCTCCAAACATAAAGTAAACCTAATTCTTATTCTACGAAAAAAATATGTGCCCCCCGAGCACAGGTATTTCAGTTTTAATACAATTAGATATTATATCATATAAGAA
>CM042153.1:33984841-34017341 GCA_023376005.1 Doryteuthis pealeii
ATATTGATACTTATGGACGCGCCTGGTGTAATGTTTAATCGTAGCAAATGGATTTGTCAACCCGAGTTCAATTCCTGGATGACGCTGTTGGCATTTCACATGGCGCTAATACCCTAGGGAAAGGTATGAATCCAATTCTCCTTCCAGCTATGGGTAAATAGCAGGGCAGACTGGGGTCTTTAACCTTGGTTAGGCAATCGGTCTAGGGAAGGAAAACTCTGAATTCAAACCTGTTAAACTCTGCTTAAGAAATTGACCGTGTGTCGCATCCTGCTCGTGCGGAGGCGTTGGTAAATATATATATATATATATATATATATATATATATGATACTTATGAACAAGCGTGGTGTAATGTTTACCATCGTAGGAAATAGACACAGCGATACGAGTTCAATTATTGGACGAGACTATATGCTTTTCCAACACCCTCGGGAAATGAATAATTCAAACTGTTCTTCCTTCAGTTATGGGTAAGTAGTAGGACAGTCTGGGTTCGTTACCCTTAGTATTGAAACTGGTCTTGAAGAAGAAGAAAAAAAAATGGTGATCGTCGCAGTAAATAGACTCGGCGACACGAGTTTAAAAATTGGACGAGGCTGTTTGCATTTCACATAACGCTAACACCATTGAGAAATCTATAAATCCAAGTATTCTCCCTCCAGCTATGAGTAAATAGAAGAACAGGCTAGGAACTTTTACCTTGGTTAGGCAACCACTCTAGAAAAAGGAAAACTTGAATTCAAACCAGTTAAACTCCGCTAGAAAAATGACCCTGTGTCGCATCCTGCTCGTACGTAGGACTTATATATATATATATGTATACACACACACACATATATATATATATATATATATATATATATATATATATATATATATATTATGGACTCTCTCGTCGATTTTCGACGCATGAGAGTTCAAACACACAATGAACACCCACACAGGGATTTGTTTATAGTGGTGAAGGCTTGTGTTGGACCATCCACACTTTTTGACACAGTTGATAGGAAATAATTAGTGCATCAAGGGTTGCCACAAAACCCAATCAACGACCGACCTCAGAATTTTGAATTCAGAGTTATCCCTCTCCTAGACTGGTTACCTACCCAAGACTGAAGGGCGCAGTCTGCCCTACTATTTAACCCATAGCTGGCGGGAGAATATATGGATTCATACGTTTCCCAACGGTATTAGCGCTTTAAGGGCCGGGTTAGCTCAGTCGGTAGAGCGTTCGGCTAGAAACTACAAGGTTCCTAGTTCGATACCGGTCCTCGCCAACTCAGCGTATGAGTAGCACAGGGATCTGTGCGGTAAAGTAAGGAGATGATGGTAGGTGTGGCGCTCCACCTCGGATGCTAAAAACAATCTCCTTGGTCTAGCGCTATTAAAAAGGGGATAGACTCCTTGCTGACTGGCTGATACCGACTTTAGGCCGCCCCGTCGACTTTACTTATATTATATATATATATATATATATGTGTGTGTGTGTGTGTGTGTGTGTGTGTATATTATATATATATATATATATATATATATGTGTGTGTGTGTGTGTGTGTGAGTGTTTATTGATACTTATAGAAAAGTAGTTATTTATCCAACCCATTCGCCATGGGTAGGGTGGGACAAAAGGTCATCAGTAAGGGACAGTCAAGGTATATAATCATAAGCATATGTACTTCCTTAAAAGTATGACCGTTATCATCTTGCAACACACCCTCTGGTTAAAAATGAGACCGTCCAAATCGTCCAAGATGAAATGCCAAAATCAAAATCCTGATCATATGGTGTTGTTTATCCACCGAAATTGTATTTCTTATGAGTGTCCTCGCCTCAGCTAAATATTGGACCTTCCATTTTCATTATAAAGAAAGAAAGGGTAGGAAAAGGACAAGCAACCCAGAAAAAATATTAAAAAAAGAAAGAGAGTAGGGAAATATATATATAGAGGGTGACCGAGTGGAAGTGATAACGCTAATCTGTTTCAATCGAACATAATGAAATGATGAAAAGAAAAAGAGGAAAAAAGAGTAAGAACGAGTTAAATCAAGATTATTATTAATATTATCTGTATTATACAGACTTTTGTCTTCTTCATTGTTATATGTACAACGTTTCGGCCGATGTACTCTCCGTCCTTCTTCGGGTATTTCTTGTCGGGATCGGGAACCTTCTCTGACTCGGGAACCTTCTTGTCGTAATCGGGAGCCAAGATGAGGACAATAGTCCGAATAATACAGATAATACTAATCATTAAGCCTCATCTCAAACATTCTGAGAAAAAAGATTATTATATATTAAACTATTTTCAATAGCTCTTAAGTAAACATATCAAATCTTGTAATAATTAAATTATCATACTTTGATATATCTACAGGTCCTGCTAGTTGCATATAATTAAGGAAGAATAATCTAAAAATATCAAAATTTCCGAAAAGTAGAATTCGTAAATAAAGACGAAATAAATGGAACGCCTGTTAGATAAACAAAGATCGATAACGATGTAAAAAAAAACAAAAAACGTCGGGCCCTCCCTCGCCTCGGGGGGTGGGGTTAGTGTGGGGAAGGGGGTTGTTGTGTGTGTGTGTGTGGGGGGGGTTAAGTAATACAGACAGTAAAGTTGAATAATGGTAGACAAATCGTTAGAGATCAGAGCAACGAAGCGTAAAAAAGACAAGCAACAACGGAGATAGATTGTTACCTAATCTGATGTAACCTCCCCCTCACCCCTCCCTCTCTCTCTCTCTTTCTCTCTCTTCTCTCTCTCTCTCTCTCTCTCTCTCTCTCTCTTCCGCTTATTGTGGATAATTAGCCAAAATAAGTCTTACATAACTAACGTAAATCCCTTTGTATGTAAAAGTAAGGTCAGTTGATAACATATATTAATATTAAGTAAACAAACAATGTGTTTTGATATGGCTTTTTTTAGCCGACAACTTTTGGGAGAATATGCTTAATTGTAGTCGTATGAGGTGGAATGCAACATCTACCATCTGCTCCTTACTTTACTCGCACAGATCCATGTGCTACTCATACGCTGAGTTGGCGAGGGCTGGTATCGAACTAGAAACCTTGTGGTTTCTAGCTGAACACCACATACCTACATATTAATATATGTGCTTAATTGAAGTCGTACCTAATTTTTGAAAATTAATTAACTAATAATTAATGAATTAGGCGGGAATTAATTAACTAATAATTAATGAATTAGGCGGAATACCTATTCAAATGTAAGGCTAAACAAATCGAGAAAAATCAATCTCTGTGTGTACATTTCAGCCTATGGGGCCTCATTAACGGTATTCCTGTCTATAGCTCTGCTGATGAGGCCTAATAGGCTGAAATATACATACAGAGATTGATTTTTCTCGATTTGTTTAGCCTTACATTTGAATAGGTATTCCCGCCTAATTCATTAATTATTAGTTAATTAATTTTCAAAAATTAGGTACGACTTCAATTAAGCACATATATTAATATGTAGGTATGTGGTGTTCAGCTAGAAACCACAAGGTTTCTAGTTCGATACCGGCCCTCGCCAACTCAGCGGATGAGTAGCGCAGGGGTCTGTGCGGTAAAGTAAGGAGCAGATGGTAGATGTTGCACTCCACCTCATACGTAAAAACAATCTCCTTGGTCTAGCGCTAGTGAAAAGTAGATATACTCCCTCGCTGATTGGCTGATACCGACTTTAGGCCACCACGACGACTTTATGTGGGGGGAAACAAGAGAGGAAGACAAATTTAGTCGATATGTTGCGCTATGGGAATAGCCTCGTCAGAAATGAAATTGTATTTCGAAAATCTAGCGAAATAAAATTTAATTTCAGAAGTATCCTTTAAACAAAAGATGTAAAATAAAACAAATAAAACAAATAAACAAAAACCAAATATTTATTTATAAACTATTTACTTACAAATCATATATACCACTCACCAAAAAAAAAAAAAAGAAAAAAAGAAACACACAAAAAAAAAGAAAACAAGATTTAGCATTAAGTTGCCCACAAGGGTTGATATGCCATTAGACAAAATAACAAACAAAATAAATCCTTTTTTTTTTTCGGGGTACGAAAAGATGCTGGATTTCAAAGTTTGGGCTCAAAAATATGCCAACGCCAAAAGATGCAAAATTCCAACGCCAAAAGATGTATAATTCTAACATCTGGGTACAAAAAGATGCAAAATTCAAGATATTACAACGTTTCATATGTTTACTTTAGAGCTATTGCTAAATAGTTCAATATTCATAAAGTAATCTTGATTTAACTCTCTCTCTCTCTTTCTCTCTCTCTCTCTCTCTCTTTCTCTCTCTCTCTCTTTTTAATACGCATTCTAATTGCCTTCAAATCATTAATATATTATAACACACTTAACAATGCTTCAAGTAAATTACCAATTACTTATATATATATATATATATATATATAATATACTCTCTTTCAATCTTTTCCTCTGCCCTTTATATCCCCTTCACACTTTCCCTTAGTTTCCCCTCTCCACTCTTTCTCTCACCGCTCCCCTCTACATCTTTCTCTCTCGTCTACCCTCTCATTCAACTAATCTCTCTCTCTCCTCTCTCCCTCTCTTCTGTCTTTCTCTCTCTCTCTATCATTATATTCCCTTTCTGTCAATCGAAATGGAATAGTCCATTATTTATCTAAGGTAGGGATAAATAATCGTATTGATACATAGATAATTAAAGAAGATGGTAAATTCAAAATAGAAAAAGAAGTTAAAATATAACTGGAATTGGAATATATATAAAAAGAAGATATAATAGAAAATTTAAATGACTGTTTTATTTTGCAAAGACAGAATCTACGACTACGACAAGTGGGAAAGAGAATCACAGAACTTTCATTTATTCTATTTTTTCTTTCTGAATAAAATCTAAGTTGACATTGAGATTATTTGAGAAGATAATTTGATTTCAAGTTATAAGATTTCAAAATAATATCGATTTTTATGAAACACCCTATACATTTCAAATGATAGCATTTTTTAAACAAACTTGTATTTTTTTGAATAATTTTGATATTTAACTAATTCAATATCATATATGTATATATATGTGGGGAGATTGAGATAGATATAGATAGATAGATACACACACACACACACACACACATACACACACACACATATATATATATACATATATATATATAAGTAATTGGTAATTTGCTTGAAGCATTGTTAAGTATATTATAATATATTAATGATTTGAAGGCAATTACAATGCGTATAAAAAATAAAAACAAAATGATGTTTTTTTGTCTTATCGATTTCAAAGAAACTTTATTTCAGAGATGAATATCAGAAATGTACGTGCTTAAGTTTTTTTGTGTGGTTATATTTTTTCTTTTTTTTCTTTTTCTTTCTCCTCCTTTCTTTTTCTCTGTCTCTGTCTGTCTGTCTCTCTTATATATATATATATATATATATATATATATATATATATATATATATATTATATATATTATAATATATATATATATAATTATATATATATATATTATATATATATATATATATATATTTATTTATAGAGAGAGACAGAGAGAGAGAGAGACAGAGAGAGAGAGAGAGAGAGAGAGAGAGAGAGAGAGAGAGAGAGAGAGAGAGAGGGAGAGGGAGAGGAGAGGGAGAGAGAAGGATGGAAGTAAGGAAGCTTGGCACAAATGGAATTTTATTTCTCAAACACGTGACAAAAAGGATAGGAACATGCCACATTTCTTGCAGTATAACACATTTTTGACCTTAATATATGTTTTTTTCTTTTCACTTTTCATTTTCTATAACTTCTCACATTCCAGTCTCCCTGAATATTTATTTCGAGAAAACAATGTTCTTAATATTCACATATATATATAAATATATATGTACATCTTTTTTTACTGTAGAAACTTGACCGAATTTTGATGCTATTAGTTTCATGGTTTTAATAAAATTCTCAATAGATCCATTTCTATTCTTCAACTCCTTGGAATTTTTCAACCAAATTCTAATCCTTTTTTTTTTTTTTTGTTCTTGCATTGTGGTTTTGGTTTCTTATTTCTTTTCATGAAAGTCGAAACATGGAAGAATATGTTGGAATGTGGCTTCACTAATTTTTTTTTCATTATAAGATACATTATTGCAGTTGTTGAAAATGGATCCTGGCATAAATTAGAGTTTTATAAACACGAAACGACACGGGAGGATTTTCTCCATTTTATAGAATTTGTTTGCTATCGTTTTTTTTCTAGTTTATAAAGCCATGATGATAAAAAGAAGAAAGAAAGAAAGAAGGATTATGAAAACTGTAAACAACCCCTCTAGGTAGGTTTCCCAAAACGAAAAAGATTACTTTTAATTTGTAATTTTGTAAATTTGTAATTTAAAAAAATTTAAGATAATATTAACCTTTATGCAAGTTTTATTATGTTAAATATAGTAGGGGGGTATATTTCACGGGGAAAATTGGTGGTACCCACGGAAAACTTTAATATAAACAGCATTTACGCATCAGAAAAATAGTATGATATTCAGGAGTCTATAGGCATTCATTTGGCCGCTTTTTTCCCCACCATCAAAATTACAAATTACATAAAAAACTAGAGCCTTTTTGGCCTTTGGACCCGTAGCCTACTCAGCTCTAGATTTGGAACATTATCAGATAGAGTTTAACGTCATACCCAGGACACAAGTAGCCTCAGCCACTGTCTTCTAGGTAATAGGGTTCGGACAATGAATATTCACAAGACAGGCTGGATATGATACAGACTGCACATTATTTTTGGATAAGTTGTCTGTAGAAATGGTTTGAGAATTGGATAATAATGGAATATTTTGAAATAACTTAGTTTCTTGTGTGAAAATGATAGAAAATGAATGCAATTCCATATAGGAAAAAAATTGCTATTGTCACAATTACTCAGGAAAGTAACTAATAAATTCAACACAAGACTCCAGTCAGATGTTGAGAGTCCTGAATTGAGAGTCCTACCATGTCAATGAAAATGACAAATAACAATGGTGGAACATGTACTTCGGTTCTCCTTACACAATAGCAGAACTAGTACTTTGTTATATACCTTACCTATGAACATTAATGGGTATGTACCAATCCTCATAAATAAAGAAGTATTATGCTGAGTAGTCTGATACCACTAGCAGTGGTTTACCTTTTTTCACGCTGCTGGCAATTATTGTATTTTGTTAATGTTATAAAGATTCCATTTAATTTCCAACCTCTGTTTTGGTTATTTCTAATTTAGTAACCTTTATTAGGTTACAACATACTTCCAGTTTCTTAAAACTCAAGAACCAAAATTAAAACAGCTATTTTAATTTAGATGACAACATGTTGATATCTCAAAGTAGCCTTTTGTGCTAGGGCTTTATATAACCAACCGATTGACCGCCCGTCTAACTTAAGTAAGGACCAAAGCAGTTATAATGTGAATGAAACTATACTAAGCCGTAAAGTTGTTAAGTATTTGACATCCACTGTTGGCAAAATTCTCGATTCTAGGGAAGGACATATCTGTAAATAGAATCCAGCAAAGAAAAATAAACAAACGGAGATATGAGTGACTGGCAGTCGAAAAAATGTACTTTAAACATATTTGAGAGAAAAGGGGGAATTTGTCAATAAAGACTTGGAGTCTTCGCACTTATGTGACTGAACGATAAAGAATGAAATTGGCAGGTTCCCTAATTAGATAAGAAAATGTCGGTAAATATTAGCCAGTTGTGATTTTTGACACATACTTTTAGTGGGTCAGTTAGGAAAGTCTTGTTGACCTTCATCTTAATTTCAATTGCTTTTTATTGCAACGTAAAAAGCAACAGACAGGAACAACGTGCATCGGAAACTACAATACATAGTGTTATAGGTGATACACCCTATTGACCAATAGAATGCGCCGACAGGTTACTATAAATAACACGGACAATTGTGCTTAGCAGTAAGCCAATGCGAGCAAGCCAATACTCTATTATCGGACGTAGTTTTCCACATCTCTCTATTGTATTTGTCTACTTTCTGTTAATACATTTTTCTACTTTTGTTACCCGTCGTTTTGTTCTTATTTGACCCCTTAAAACCTCACAACAGATAGTTATCTTCAGCTGAAACTCTCAATTACGTTCTCACCTGATTGTCAGTGGGGGGAGGTAGAATACACTGACTGTATTCTCTGTAGAAGGGCAAGGGTCCTAAAAAGGTGCTCAGGGCAAAACACTAAACTGATGGGGAACTTCTAGTTTATTGCCATTACTCACAGGTCCACTATGACACCACGTGATGGTACTTGTTAGGGTTCCGTCTATATATTTACCAATCCTCCACACGAATAGGATGTGACACATCAAATAAAACAAATAAAACAAACCAAAATATTCATTTACAAACAATTCACTTACAAATCAACTATTTTAGCAGAGTTTAATAGGTTCAGAGTTGTCCTTTTCCTAGACTGGTTGCCTAATCAAGGTTAAGCTGCCTCATCTTCCCTACTATTTACACATTAGCGTCGATCCCAGGGGGCTATCCATCCAGGCAATACCTGCCCCCTTGATTTAAAGGGACAGGGCGGGGTTTATTGCCCAGTACCTGAGGCGCCGACCTTGAGGGGGAATGCCGGCGGGATCGATGCAATTTTTCAACCTGCCACCGCTTGAGTCTTATATATATATATAATATATATATATATATATATATATTATATATATATATATATATATATATATATATATATATATATATATATATATATTATATATATCAGTATCATTGACAGGTTAATTTCGCAGGAATTTCTCCGTTCTGTACCGTGGCTGAAGCAGTATAGTTTCTGACTATCCTGCTGAAGTCCCGGTTTCGATTTCTGTCGGAGGGAAATCGTTAGTATATATCGCTTATGAAACTTAATAAAGTTGAAACAGTCTGCACGATATTATACACACCGAATGATTCTTTGCGAAATTCACTTGTCATTATTATCTTCTATAGTTATCGAATTTTATGCGATATACGCATTGTAATTGCCTTCAAGCAAAAATATAAATATTAATATATATGATATATATATGTGTGTGTGTGTGTCGATGTTAAAACCCAGTAAATACATCATAGTGGTTGTTTTATTAAATGCATAAATTCAAAATTCTCTAATTTAGAGAACAATCATCTACTTGATAACAAAAAAAAAATGATATAAGAGAAGATCTCTTACTTCTTCTTAAATAAATGTATCAATATAATCATAAATAATCTCTGCTATATTGGGAACCCCAAAGATTAACGCATCGTCAAGTTTATGGTATAGAATAAAAGGGGATTTGATATTGAGTTTCGGTAACCAGTAAGAGAATGGATATAGAAAGAAGGAAAGAAAGAAAGAAGAAAGAAAGAAAGAAAGAAAGAAAGAAAGAAAGAAAGAAAGAAAGAATTGAAAAGAAACGAAAGATGATACCAACAGGACAGCGATCGGTAGATATAAAAACTAAAAGACGGAATGAAAATAAAATAAAACAAACGAAAATATAAAAAGGAGAGAAAAAAGATGAATGAGAAAAAAGAAATGTAAAAAAAAAAAGAAAAAAAAAAAAGAAGATAAAAACACCAACGAAAAACAAAACAAAAATTTAAAAAACTGAAAGTAAATCGAAGAAAAATAAAGGAAATAAAAGAATGTCGTTAAAGAATAAATATAACATAAACAAAAATAGAATAACTGTTCGTATGTTTAATACTTTTTATTATTATAAACAAACAAAAAAAAAGAGTCATGAATTGCGAATATCGTTTCATGGTACATTAATCCCCCCTCTCTCTATCTCACTTTCTCTCCCCCCCTCTCTCTTTCTCTGTGTCTGTCTCTGTCTGTCTGTCTGTCTCTCTCTCTCTCTGAATACTTACAAATATTGTTTCACGGCACATCAATTCCTCTCTCTCTCTTTGTCTTTTTCTCTCTCTGTCTGTCAGGCTGTCTGTCTCTCTCCCTCTACCCCCTCTCTCTCAATATGTTTTCACGGCACATCAGTTCCCCTCTCTCTCTTTCTCTCTCTCTCTCTCTCTCTGTCTGTCTCTCTGTCTATCTATGTCTAAGTCTGTCTATCTCCCTCTCCCTATCTCTATCTCTCTCGCTCTCTCATATTGTTTCACGGCACATCAATTCCCTCTCTCTCTCTGTCTCTTGTCTTTCTCTGTCTCTGTCTGTCAGGCTGTCTGTCTCTCTCCCTCTACCCCTCTCTCTTCAATATTGTTTCACGGCACATCAATTCCCCTCTCTCTCTTTCTCTTTCTCTCTCTCTCTCTCTGTCTGTCTCTCTGTCTATCTATGTCTAAGTCTGTCTATCTCCCTCTCCCCTATCTCTATCTCTATCTCTCTCGCTTTCTCAATATTGTTTCACGGCACATCAATTCCCCCTCTCTCTGTCTCTTTGTCTATTATGTCTAAGTCTGTCTGTCTATCTCCCTCTCCCTCTCCCTCTCTCTCCCCCTCTCTTTCTCGCTCTCTCTCCTCTCTCTCTCTAAATACTTACGATCTTTTATCAAATATCCAGATATTTTGTTCATTGGTTTCGATTTATTGCTGACTCTTCACATTTCGAAAACATTGGCAAATATAATTCCTTCCCGAAAAAAAAAAAAAAAAAAAACAACATTTCGTAGCAGATTGATCCTGAGTCGGGGAAAAACGATGAGAAAACCTGCCTGATTGTTGGCAAAAGAACTCATCGAGACAATAGACATTTCAGAATATTTCAGTATCTGTCTTAATAATAACAAAGAGATTCTTCATTGTTCTCTATAAACCACTAAATATAAAGCTACCAAATGTTGGTGTGCATACATATCGGTCTTAGAGGGGAAGGTTACTTGGGAAAATAGAACTATCTAGGTGAGGGGTTCTCTAACAAAGATTCATTGATGAATTGATTGATTTTAACGGCATGTCAACACTACTAAGGGTATTACATACCTAGAGGTTAGGGAATCGCGTGCATTGTATGTTTATGATTGAATTTTTGTGTACTTGTTTCTTAATAGTTTTTTTTTGCACACGGTTATATATCAAGTATTCCTATCTAATTGTTGTAACCTGCTTAGCGAAATAATAACACGGGTAGTCCAGCTGACGTTAACCACGAGAAGTCTTCACTTCCGCCTTTTATTCACAACTCAAAAAGATGGCTGAAACGGTGCTTCCGTTTCACAACAAAAACAATGGCAGAAACGGTGCTTCTGTTTCTTAGTATACCACACTAATACAAATGATTTTCACAGTTATATGACTTAATGTATTCATATCTGATTTATAAACAATTTTATGGTTTGAAGTTACTATTTCTATTCAATAATAATAATTTGTTATCTAACAGTTATATGGTTTCAAGTAACTATTAATAATAATACTTAGTGAACCATTAGAACTTCAAGTAACTATTTTTTATGAAAAATAATTGACACAGAGCTATATGGTATGAAGTAACAAAAAAGTAAGTAAGTTTGACGGAGTGGTATCAGCCGAAGAGCAAGGGAGTCTATCCCATTTTCACTAGCTCTAGACCAGGGATATTCTTTTGCTGAGGTGGAGCGCCACTCCAACAGTCAGATCTCTACTTTAACACACACATCAGATTACTCAATCTGTGCTACTCATGCGCTGAGTTGGCAGGGACCTGTATCTAATCTAGAATCTTGCGATTCCAAGGTGGGTGCCGTGTCGACTGAGCTAAACCGGCCCTTATGGCATGAAGTATTCCAATCTAATACAAATAAATTTGAAACGGATCTGTTTGACACAGATGAGACTCTAATAGGTACTACCATCCGGATCAGAGTGGATCTGGGAGTAATGACAATGAAGGTGTACTCTACACTCCTCAGATCTGGAACCTCACAATCAGATTAAGTTTAGTGTCATACATAGAATACCCATTTTTTGAGCGGTCTAACCCCTCTGCAAGGACTACAGTCAGCGGATTCTAGGTCCCTCGGCAATAGATGGGACCCTAACAAGCACTACCACTCCGGGTCAGAATGGATCTGGGAGCAATTGTAATGAACGGGTACTCAGCATTACCCAGAATTCAAGAATTTGAACTTCACTATTAAATAGAATTTAACGTTATACCCAGGATATTAAGACCCTCAGTCATTGCCTTCTAGCACAAATATGATAAAAGAGTTAGGACTTGCGATATAGGCAATAGGTTTAGCACACTTATATTGGATCTAGGGCTTGATGTGACCGCCCGTCTTGCCTAATTAAGGGCCAACGTGGAATGTTTCATGTTATTGACTACTCAGCTACTAGGGTTCTATCATTAAGCATCACGGGTCGCCACCACGGCCAACAGGTGGACCCATTGGGTGGGTGGGGGGATCCTATCCATCTGCAGAGGTGCAGTCGGTGTGTTCTAAAGCCCCGGTTGAGAGAATTGAAAACATTATTGTACAAAATCTAGAATTCCAAATTTCAATAGAAAAAAATAATGACGTGTTATTTTACCCTTGAAATTATTATTCATTTTACAGTAAACATTAATCATTTGATTTATAGATCTTCAAGCCAGAAATTATTACTTGGAAATAAACAACATAAAAAAAGAAGTGGATATGTATGTTACAATCGATAAATATGTTAAGTGTTTCTTTCTCTTAAATTCGAAATATAGCGGGAAAAAGAAAAAAAAAGACCTCCTAAAGATTTTTAAAGAAAAAGAAAATTTTTACGCAGAAAAAATAAGTCATTTACTAAAAAAATATTAACTTAAAAAATAATACAGAAATATAATCGATAAATCTCTTTGCTGTTAAGTAGATTAAAACTTTAATCATTCAGTTTATATATTCATTATTATCCCACTACCACCACCTTTTCATTTTTCTTGGTCCCTCACCATTATCACAACCACCATCTTTTCTTTCTCTTTTTATGGGCCCACCAATACCACCCTTTTTTATGATCCTACAACCATCACCACTTTCACCATCATCATCATTTCTTTTCTTTTTAGAATCCCACCCATACAACCACAACCACAAATTTTATATTTACAACAAAGATTGTTCGGTCGAAAATTGTTAATCTTATTATAATGGAGATTGTGTGTTTTTCTGTCTGTAACCGAAACGATATTACCATACAAGACACAATTCCCTTTGTTATTTACATAACATTCTCTATGGTTTTATTTTTATTTAAATCTCAATTATTAATAAAATTGTTTTACATCATTATCTACATACTAAAAACATGCAATTGCATTTATATATACAACAAAATAGCGGATTACAGTGTGAATGTGAAGACTAATTTGCATATTGATCTTAAAAAATTGATTTTAATAAATATATGCTTAGTATTATTGATTTCTAATTGTTTTAGGTTTTATCTTATTGAATATGAGCAAAAATCTCAGGAATAAGTCTTAAAAGAATTCCATTAACAAGAAGAAATAACAGTAATATTATTCTTTACTTCCTATTTTAACTAAATTGTTAAATTAGGAAAATTTACCAATGAAAGACGGGAGTAATGGAAAATGATGGAAGAGTTAGTTTCAAAGTTGTTCAATTTTTCAATCATACCCTCTGTTCCAAATCTTTTTATCTGCATTCTTATTCAGTTTCATTAACCTTTTAATTTGATATGATATTTTATCATATTAAAACTTAAATGCTTGCACCCGGAGGGTGCATATATTTGCTAGTAATAATAAATTAAATAGAAAGGATGCTTTGATATTTGACTGTTAGTCTCGCTGTTATGTGTGCAATCAACGTGTTGGACTTTTATTTCTCATAGACAGGCACTTCACCCAGTTCATCAGTATGCGTAATTCTAAGAAAAAACACCAATGAAAAAAAAAAGAGTCCTGTCGACAGAACCTAGAATACACTGATTGTATCCCCTGTAGAGGTGGGATCCACCCCAAAATGGGTGTGTCACGAGTATGAAGCTAAACTTCATCCGGTGGTGAAACTCAAATTCTAAAATTCTTGGAAAAAGTTCAAGCAGTCGTCCCTTTTTAGGGTCCCATTTATCGGTCAAGTTTGAGATAAGGAAAAGCTTACTTGTTTAAAAGGTTTAAAAACTGAATGACTTAAGTATTACATAAACCAAAAATGGGTGTCATATTTTAAAACATCTTAAATTCTAATATATCATTCAAACTTAATTCATAAGAACAATTATTTTGAATATTTATTCGCAAGATACATTTAACAATTATAGTTTTATTCATTTATTTGTTTGTTTTGTTATTTTTGATTAATTTAAATTCACACGGGAAATATGTTGGAAAAGTTTAACGCTTTTGGAATTCATTTTGAATTCGAAATAAAACAAATAACGATATTATCAAAATGTACAAAGTCTGATATCAACAGCAAAAAAAGAAAAAAGAAAAAATAGTTGAAGATTGCGACCAAGAAAACATCGACATTGCAAGCGATTGGGGTAACTAAGGACCCTCGAAAAGGAAAGGACGAGAGTGGCTTCAAATGAAGAAGCGATTGAATGTGGCTGCAGGAAGTTGCAAATACATAACTACTAGAAGAGGACACATACACACACACACACACACACACACACACACATATATATATATATATATATATATATATATATAAATATATATATATACAGATATGTATATATATAGTGAGAGAGGCAGACAGAGGCAGAGAGACGGGGAGGGAGAGAGAGAGAAAGACAAACAAAAATATTTATAAGGAAAAGTAAAAAAGTAAAGAGAATCAGACAGATATTGTATAGCTATAGGAATAGCGCCATCTGAATTCCTAAAGCGACATATGTTTAATCTGATCTCCATACTTACTTTTTCCTATTCTCAAATTTCATTCCAACCACAGAATCTATCAATCAATCATCTCTATCTCTATCTCTCTCCCTCTCCCCCCCCTCTCTCTCTCTCTCTCTCTCTCTCTCTGTGTTAATTAAAATAGAATATTTTCAGGTAGGTTGGTTCGTTGTTTTTATTTTTACGGCATGTCAAACCTTGGGTTATTTTATGTCAATACGTTTTAAGTCTTTCTGCATTTTCTTTCGCTTTCAACCCCGACTCTCTTTCTTTTTCAACCATCCCCCTCCTATCTCTCTCTCTTCTTCTCTCTCTCTCTCTCTCCTTCTCTTCTCTCTCTGTGTGTGGTGTGTGTGTGTTAATTAAAATAGAATATTTTCAGGTAGGTTGGTTAGTTGGTTTTATTTTTACGGCATGTCAACACTTGTGTTATTTTATGCCGAAGATGTTTTGTTTTGTTCGGTCTTGTTGGGTAGTTTTTATAATATATATATATTAATATATATATTATATATATATATATATATATATATATATAGTAGCACAGGTATCTGTGCAGTAAAGATAGGAGCTGATAGTAGGTGTGGTGCTCCACCTCAGACTCCAAAAACAATCTCCCTGATCTAGTGATAGTGAAAAGGAGATAGACTCCCTCACTATCTGGCTGATATCGACATATATATATGCCCAAGAACAAATAAAACAGTTTAGGCAAGTCTTTTTACTTAGGTTATCTTTATCAAAAGGAATAACTTTTGTTATATATACTAGCAAATATATGCACCCTCCGGGTGCAAGTATTTTAGTTAAATTTTATAACAAAATATCATATTAAATTAGAAAGGCTAATGAAACTGAATAAGTATGTAGATAAAAAGATTTTGAACGGAGGGGGTATGATTGAAAAATAGAACAACTTTGAAACTAACTCTTCCATCATTTTCCGTTACTCCCGTCTTTCATTGGTAAATTTTCCTATTTAAAACTCTTTAGTTAAAATAGGAAGTAAAGAATAATATTACAGTTTTTCTTCTTGTTAGGATTTCTTTTAAGATTTATTGAAGAGATTTTTGCTCATATTCAATAAGATAAAACCAAACAATTAGAAATCAATAATACTAAGCATATATTTATCAAATTAATTTTTTAAGATCAATATGCAAATTAGCCTTCCCATTCACAATGTAAACCTCTATTTTGTTGTATATATAAATACAATTGCATGTTATTAGTATGTAGATATGGTCAACAGTGTAAGTAATGTAAAACAAATTTTATTAATAATTGAGGTTTAAATAAAAATAAAATCATGGAGAATATGATGTAAATAACGAAAGGAATTGTGACTTGTATAGTAATATAGTTTCGTTTACAGACAGACAAACCCACAATCTCCATTATAATAAGATATATATATATATATATATATATATATATATCAAATGAACATATACATATATATTATTATTATTATGTATGTATATATGTATGTATACGTACCATACTTATGCAGAATATAGGACGTTGTTAATTGGTAAATTGTGCAATTCTATCTATCTATCTATCTATCTAACACACATGCACATACACACACACACACAGCATATATACACACACACACACACACACATATATATATATACATATATATATACATATATATATATACATATATATATATATACACACACACCCACACACATATATATATACATACATATATATATATATATATATATATATATATATATATATATATTATTCTTATGTATGTATGTATGTATACAGAATAAACAGACTATTTGACGTTTCCTGACTGGTAAATTGTCCAATTTTCTTAGGGTCACAATCTTTGTTGTGATAAGTCTGGAAAGTTTCAAACATCCTCATGTGTGGTCGAGAATTTGGCATCCACCACATCTGAAGCTGTTCATTTTTTTTTTGTTTTCCCAATGGTTATCCGGTCTATTTTTGAATTTATCTAAAGTTGGTCTGTTAACTACTTTTTTCCCTTTCACTCCCCCCCCCCAAGCAGATATGTAAAATACAATAATACACATAAATATGAATACTCCTAATCGTAATAAAAATTCAAAGCCTTCTTTTCAACCTATCCTTAATTACATTATATATACTAGTAAATATATGCACCCCTCCGGGTGCAAGTATTTAAGTTTAATGTAATAAAATATTATATTAAATTAGAAAGGCTAATGAAACTAAATAAGAATACGATACGAATAAAAAGATTTGAAACAGAGGGAGTATAATAAAAGATTTGAAACAGAGGGAGTATAATAAAAAATGGAACAACTGAAACTTACTCTTCCATCACTCTCGTCTTTCATTGTTATTTTTTCTAATTTAAGTATTTAGTTAAAAGAGGAAGTAAAGAATAAAATGACAGTTATTTTATCTTGTTAATGGATTTCATTTAAGATTCATTGGAGAGATTTTTGCTTATATTCATTAAAATAAAACCAAACAGTTAGAAATCAATAATACTAAGCACATATTTAATAAAATCACATTTTTAATATCAATATGTAAATTAGCCTTCCCGTTCACACTGCAAACCGCTATTTTTTGTATATATAAATACAATAGCGTGTTATTAGTATGTAGATATGGACAACACTAATAAAAAGGTGAAGCAATTTTATTAATAATTGAGGTTTAAATATAAATAAAATCATGAAGAATGTGATGAAAATAAGTATGTTAATTGTGACTCGATTAGTAATATAGTTTCGGTTACAGACAGAAAAACACACAATCTCCATTATAATAAGACTAGTAAATATATGCACCCTCCGGGTGCAAATATTTAAGTTTTAATATAATAAAATATCATATCAAATTAGAAAGGCTAATGAAAATGAATAAGAATGCAGATAAAAACATTTGGAACAGAGGGGGTATGATTGAAAAATAGAACAACTTTGAAACTAACTCTTCCATCATTTTCCATTACTCCCGTCTTTCATTGGTAAATTTTCCTAATTTAACTATTTAGTTAAAATAGGAAGTAAAGAATAAAATTACAGTTATTTCTTCTTGTTAATGAATTTCTTTTAAGATTTATCCCCGAGATTATTGCTCATATTCAATAAGAAAAAAAAACCCAAACAATTTGACATCAATAATAATAAGCATATATTTATTAAAATAATTTTTTTAAATATCAATATGCAAATTAGCCTTCCCATTCATACTGTAAACCGCTCTTTTGTTGTATATTTAAATACAATTGCATGTTATGAGTATGTAGATATGGTCAACAGTGGCTTCGGCCTCTGGACCATTGATATAATTAACGGCGTCGATCCCAGGGGGCCATCCCCCCAGGCAACACCTGCCCCCTTGATTTAAAGGGGCAGGGCTGGGTTTATTGCCCAGTGCCTGAGGCGCACCCCTTGAGGGGGAATGCCGACGGGATCGACGCAATTTTTTCACCTGCCACTCCATGAGCTTCGGCTTGTGGATGGTCCCACGTTAATAGGGACTTTGTGCCTGACCCGTACAAGTGGGGTACGCGGTAAATATCATGTAGATATGGTCAACAGTCTTAATGATGTAAAACAATTTTATTAATAATCGAGATTAAAATAAAAATAAAATCATGGAGAATGTGATGTAAATTACAAAAGGAATTGTGATTTGTATAGTAATATAGTTTCGGTTACAGACAGAAAAACACACAATCTCCATTATAATAATATATAATATATATATATATATATATATATATATATATATATATATATATATGTGTGTGTGTGTGTGTGTATAAAAGAAACATTTTAGATTTATCAGATATGAATTAATTTTAGCCTCTTGGCTTTTTCATATCTGACTTCAAAATGGATAAGGATTACCGGCCTGGGTGGGTTATTAATAGTTTGGGTTGTAGGGCAGAATATATTATAGGGACTGGCAAACTGAGCCTAAAATGCGTTTTTGACAAAATGATTTTAGCCCCCTAGAGAAAATAGTTTACCAAAAATCAGGAAATTATCGGATTTTAATGAAATTTTTTAGTGTTTATCTATCAATGAACGATCTTTATAATGCATTATTTATTTTATTTCAAAACTTTTTCATTTTTTCAGGTTACTTAATTTTGACCCCCTCATGTTGGGGGCGTAACATGTTTTTCAAGTTGGTCATGTATTGTACTAATTACAGTATAAATAATGAGATAAAAGACCGAACTTATGAATATAAACAAAATTTTTTTTACGGTTGCGCTTCTATGAGAAAATAAGTACTGAAAATCGAAAAATAAAATGTAAAAAATAATAAATAATTAATTTTTCGGAGATTTCTTTTTTACTCATTTCGATAATTATTTGATTGGCTATTATTTTATAAAAGAAAAAAATTATACATCGATGTTTTTTTCTACTTAAAAAGGGGAGGGGCTACATTTTCAATAGAGTTTTTCTTCAAAACTTATTACTTTTGGCACCTAAAATAAGGTTTGCATTAAGTAGATATTTATTTTTAGAATCTAAAAATATAACATTTTAAACTTCACATCGGGATTTTCTTATTTTAAATGAATTTTATATATTAATTTTTCATAGCAAAAATACTAAATTAAAGTTTTGAAATAAAATAACTGATACATTATAAAATTCATTAATTGTTAAATCAATACTGAAAATTTCATTAAAATCGAATAATTACCTGATTTTTGGTAAATTTTTTTGCAATTGCGAATTTTACAGTAAAATTGTAAACAAGCACTTAAAACCATCGAAAAAGAGGCTGAATGGCGGATATCGTCGAAATTGACCAAAACAAATAGTTTTAAATCTTTTTAAAATAAACTGCATATGTAATTATATTTTTCTTTTTTTTAATGTTGGTTATTATCGATTTAGACAAAGTTTAACCTTAAATAATAGATTTGATTATTCTTAATTCGCTTTTAAAACTCGTAGTATCCGATTTTTTTTGCTACTCTCTAATATATTAATTAAACTTGAAACACAAGCCCAGCCCTCCCCCTTTCCATAAACACCACACCTAACTATACGACTGTTTCTTGTTTTCTAAATTGAAAAAATCATCGCAAGAGTAAAAAAATTTGAGGAAATGGAGCACATTAAAATGAATACAATGGTCCAGCTTTATATTATATCAAATAAAGAGTATCAATGGTACTTCAACCAGTCGAAAACCCGCTGGAATAAGTATGATGAATGCTATTTTAAAGAAAAAGAAACTATTATTTAGTAATTTATATGATACTTTCGCTTATCTATTTATTTTCAAATAATTATTTGGGATGTAATTCCTAATCGAACTTAAAGGTCGTCAATGACAGTCTTTAAGTAAGTAAAGACGTGAAATAAAGTTAATTAATTAGGATAGATAAGGAAGCTTATTTCAGATTCCATTTAAACATTATGTTAACAGTAATCTTGTTTGATATAAGTTTTTATCCCTCTTTTTCTAAAGCCGATTAAATTGATTTCGTAATTGCTTAGGTAAACTTTTTTTTATATCACACGCAGAAAAGTTGGAAACATGGGACTAATTGATTAGAATCACTTTACATTTAAAATAATCCTTTTTTTACTATTCAATGGAAATGATTCTACTATAGAAATATATTACACATTATTTTGCTATAGAAATTAATTATAATGAATTTTACTATAGAAATGCAATACACGTTATTTTACAATAGAAATCTATTGAAAATGATTTTGCTATAGAAATTCATTACAAATTGTTTTCTACAGAAAATTTATAATAAATGATTTTACAATAGAAATGATTTTATTATAGAAATAATCTACAATAGACATGAGTTGTATATCATTTTACTATAGAAATTCCCTGAAAAGGATTTTACTATTGCATGCAAACTTAAATTTTGAATGCCAACTTGAATCTATTAACGGTTACAATTTTTATCCTGCATTGCAAAACTCCTTTTTGTGAGGAAATAACAACGGATAATCGTTTATTATGTTTACCTTAATTTGGCACAAGACATGTGCAACAATAAGTATTGTAGGAAATGTCAGGTGTGTGTGACAAACTAAGCAAACCTTAATAAATCTCAGCAACATCATAATTCAAAGTGGAACTTACAACTTATAGAAGTTTATCTATATAGAAATATATAGATATATATATAGAACTTACTACTTATCATATATATATAGAACTTACTTGTAGACCGCCCTGTCGGCTGGGACGTTAGAATGCACCGACTGCACCTCTGCAGAGGGGTAAGACTCCCCCAATGGGGCCACCTGTTGGCCGTGGGTGGCGACCCGTGATGCTTAAGGATAGAGCCCAGGTGGATGAGCAGTTCATGACATGCAATACTCCACTTTGGCCCTATCTTGGGCTAGACGGGCGGTCGGAGAGGCCCCCTCCGATCAATCGGCTGTCACGTCAAGCCCTAGCACCTATATGATTTTCCAACCCTATTGCCCTTATGGCAAGCCCCAACCCCTTTTTATCATATGGGTGATAGAAGGCGGTGGCTGCGGGTTTACATGTCCTGGGAATGACGTTAAACTCTATCTGATGGTGAGGTTCCAGTTTTGGAGGTTTGGGGAATGTGGAGCACCCCATTCATCACCATTGCTCCCTGGTCCACTCTGACCCGGAGTGGTAGTACCTGTTAGGGTCCCATCTATGGGTTAAATAGAAAAATGTATTTATAAAAAAATTGTATTATCCATTAAGAATTGATTTATTTCAAAACATTATCGGCATTAAATGACCCACTCAGGTTGATATGCCGTAAAACAAAACAAACCAAACCAATCAATACTCCTTATAGAAGTCTATCGTACACGACGAAAACCTCGCTAGACATGGAATTAAACTTTTGCATAATGATATTCAAAGGCGAAAGAAGGTGTCCCGGTTTCAGTCTACTGATTGGCAGTCCGGCAGTTGGTTCAGTGGCAGGGAAAAGTCCAAGACAACTGGACTGCCGGGCTGCTGTTGTGTTCTGTCTCAAGTAGTATTGAGTAACTTTACAATAAGCACGCCTCCCCGGAAACCCCAGCCCTTGCATCCTAGCGCCAGGTTATATTATGGATTTATGTAATTAGTAAGTACCACAATCCAACCACTATCGAAGTGGAGCATTTTACCTCGAAATCACATGCCAAAATATTGCGCGCTTGAACTTTGGTTGGTTTCAAAATCTAGACAAGTTTTAAACTCTACAAATTTCTTATTCGTTGCTGTCAGTTCAGACTGATAATACTAAAATCTTTAATACCAGACAAGTAAGAAGTGAAATCAACTTAAAAGTTCTTATCTGATTATACAAACATCAACTTTAAATATACATTTGAATGTTTTATCCTAAGAGGCGATTTTCATCTGCTCATCTGCAGAATTCACTTGAAATATACATTAATACTTTTCCTTTAAATCTCAGTAGACGGTTTTAATTCCTAACTGAAACAGTTTTCTGTCAATATAAGTAAAATAGTTTCTATCTATAATACCGCATTTACTGAGCTGTGTACAAGTCTTCGTTTAATCAGTTTATCCTTTAATCTAACGTGTGGATTTTAACCAGGAGAAACTTAAAACGTAGTATCAACTTCTCAGACTTCCTGTGATATTTCAAAGAAGAAATCATCGCTGGAATTAAATGCTATTTTAATAAGAAAGTTTTGGAATGAAAAAATCTAAAACAATTATTTAAGTAATATTTCACAAGCTGATGTACCTGTATTCGCTGGGCAAGTGGTTAAAATTTGGATTGCAGACAATTCGAAGCTAAAATACAAATGCCAAAATTAACTTCTTAATAAATCTTATTTTAATGGAGAACTATCTGTCTTTAACCAAAACGATGTCACTACTGACTTCACGATTTCCTTAGTTATTTTAGTTATATTCCCAACGCTTATAAAACCGTTTTTATCTAATCTTAATTAGCATCTTATTCATTAACAATGATCTCTATTTAAGTCTAGGTGAGTTAGATTTGCCCCTCCCCCTCAACTGCCCATATTATTTAAAATCCTGAAATATGTTATATACCTAATAAAAAATTACTTTGTAAATGGTGGGAATAATTTGCAAAATGATTTTAACAAATCTGGGTTTAACAAGTAATTATTTGCTGTTACTGATTTCTAATGCTATCACGTTATTCTCAAAGGTTTTAAAAGCAATCCTATATATAATTTCATATAGAAACCATTTAAAATAACATTAAAATAAGTGTGATATTTTAAAATTCGTTCTTATTTACTTTAGTTAGTTTTTCTAATTTGATATAATATTTTTTCACATTAAAACTTAAATACTTGCACCCCGGTGGGGAGCGCATACGTTTGCTAGTTTCTTAAATGATGTTTATTTTATAATTTCTATCAATTAGAAAATCAGCAGTAATTACCTGTATTACATACTTATTTTAATATGGGCCCTAGCTGGTTAGCTGGTTGGTTGGTTGGTTGGTTGGTTGGTTGATTGATTGATTTTACGGCATGTCAAACCTTGGGTTATTTTATGCTGGAGACGTTTTTGATTTATTCATTTGTGTTTGGTGTTCAAATCTTTTAAAACTCATTTTTAAACACATTTAAAAAAAAATGTATTTAACCCATATATGAGATCCTAACAGGTACTACCACTCAAGGTCTCCACACTCATCAGAGCTCCTGAACTGGAACCTCACTGCAAGTTGCGGTTAACGTCTAACCAAGGACACGATGATCCCTGGTGTTCATGATGCACATAGTAAGAAATATTTCTCTACAAAAATCCTTGTTTTAATTGTGGGAAGTGAAGAATTAAATAATGTTGTTAGGATACAGATTAAAATCATTTCAGTAAAATCAATAATAATTAATAATTAAATAATTAATAATAATTAAATAATAAAAAATAAGTAAATCAATAATAACTACTGAACGTGATTAAAATTGGACCCAAAATGGCGAAGGCATAGAGATACGGAATGACGGACTGACATTTAGTGAATAATAAGATTACATTGAATGGTTATAAATTGTATTTTCATTTGTAATATACTGGCCGCCTCCCACTGTAAGAGAACCTGATGCCCGGTTGTGTGACCGACAAAAAATGGTCAATCACGGGAAATTTTGTGACAGATGCGGAAAAAGTTTCCACACAAAAGTTGGAGGGCTTCTTGAATAGGGGCACTCAGTTAGTCACCGAGAGAGTGACAAATAACGACTTAATTTTCGGAGTTAGCGAAACCACCCCGGATTTCTCATACAATAGAATATTTTTCTTCATCCTTTCGAGAATATCGCTTCACGTCTTCCTATTTTTTTAGACCATTCAATGGAGAGGTTACAACATCAAAAATAGAATGACTTGAATTTTTTTTGTGACCATGTATCTGATCTTTTTTTTTCCTGAAATAAACCCGTATTCAGCTCTTCACCTTGTCTTTGTCCCTACCAACTTTTTTTTACCCTGGAACGCCACGCATTATTATTTACTCACCTATGCATATTCTACCACACAATCATCAGGCTACTTACAGTACCTCCTCTTTTTAAATGGGTCACCCATCTCAGAATTGACAAAGCAAAGCAGTACTTAACTTTGTTGATCTGTCAGGTACTGTTGCTCATTAAAATTGGCATTTATTACTATAAATTTCAAGCTACGTAAGTGAAGAGACTGACCAATTATTATCTATACTAGCAAATATATGCACCCTCCGGGTGCAAGTATTTAAGTTTTAATGTAATAAAATATCGTATTAAATTAGATAGGCTAATGAAACTAAATAAAAATGCATATAAAAAGATTTGAAACAGAGGGAGTATAATCGAAAAATAGAACAACTGAAACTTACTCTTCCATCACTCTCGTCTTTTATTGTTATTTTTTCTAATTTAAGTATTTAGTTATAAGAGGAAGTAAAGAATAAAACGACAGTTATTTTTTCTTGTTAATGGATTTCATTTAAGATTCATTGAAGAGATTTTTGCTTATATTCATTAAAATAAAACTAAACAGTTAGAAATCAATAATACTAAGCACATATTTATTAAAATCACATTTTTAATATCAATATGCAAATTAGCCTTCCCGTTCACATTGTAAACCGCTATTTTGTTGTATATATAAATATAATTGCATGTTGTTAGTATGTAGATCCGGCCCACGCCGGGGGTCCAGTGGCTTCGGTCCTGGATCTTTACAAGTTAATAGCGTCGATCCCAGGGGGCCATCCCCCCAGGCAACACCTGCCCCTCGATTTAAAGGAGCAGGGCTGGGTTTATTGCCCAGCGCCTGAGGCGCCCCCCTTGAGGGGGAATGCCGACGGGATCGACGCAATTTTTCACCTGCCACTCCATGAGCTTCGGCTTGTGGGTGGTCCCACGTTAATAGGGACTTTGTGCTGACCCGTACAAGTGGGGTACGCGGTAAATATCATGTAGATATGGTCAACAGTGGCTTCGGCCTCTGGACCATTGCTAATATTTAACGGCGTCGATCCCAGGGGGCCATCCCCCCAGCAACACTGCCCTCGATTTAAAGGAGCAGGGCTGGGTTTATTGCCCAGCGCCTGAGGCGCCCCCTTGAGGGGGAATGCCGACGGGATCGACGCAATTTTTCACCCGCCACCCCACGAGTCTTGGCTTGTGGATGGTCCCACATAAATAGGGCCATTGTGCCTGACCCGTACAAGTGGGGTACGTGGAAAATATCATGCAGATATGGTTAACAGTATTAATAATGTAAAGCAATTCTATTAATAATTGAGGTTTAAATAATAAAATAATTGAGAATGTGATGTCAATAACTAAGGGAATTGTGACTTGAGTAGTTATATAGTTTCGGTTACAGACATATAAACACACAATCTCCATTATAATAAGAAGATATTAATACTCGTGTTCCTTAAATGTTCCCCCGTTATCATCTTGTAACACCCTCTGCTTAAAAATGAAACTGTCCAAATCATTCGAGCAGAAATTTAAAAATGTAATTCCTGATTATATCGTGTAACTTATCCACTGAATGCTTATTTCTTATGAGTGTTGTTACCTCAGCTAAATAATGGACGATTCCGTTTTCATTATAAAGAAAAAATGAAAGAAAAAAAAGACATGCTACAAAAATATAATAGGAAACAAATAAAGTGTAGGGGAAAGATATATAGAGAGGGTGAGGCACACAGAAGCGATAGCCCTAACCTGTATCAATCGAGCATAATGAAAAGATGAAAAAAAGGAAAGAAGAGAGAGAGAGAGAGAGAGAGAGAGAGAGAGAGAGAGAGAGAGAGAGAGAGAGAGTGTGTGTGTGTGTGATGGGGGAGAGAAAGAATTAAATCACAATTATTCTTCTTCTTACATATTGAACTATTTAGCTCATAAGTAAACATATTAAATGTTGTAATAATAAAATTATCATACTGTGGTATATGCACAGGTCCTGCTAGTATTTTCATATTATCTTATGAATTTAACATTAGTGAAATCTTCACGTAGTTTTGTAGAGAAATGTCTTTAAAAATAAAATGAGGCAGAACTGAATTTATTGATACAAGGATTTGTTCTCACATTGTTTTCCTAAGTAATAAATAATTATTTTTAGATATCCAGTTTGAATAATTATAATCTTGATTAATAATGTTTGATTAAATATAAATAATTATTTGCGTAAGACAAGTAATGGGTAAGATCGAAAGTAGACAGTATAACGATTTAACTTTTTTAAAATTCAAAATCTAAAATTAAAAATGTAAGTAAAAAGTGAACGCAGCTGTGCAAATGTATATTATAAACAGATGATGTCTCGATATCTAAGCTTTTTTCTAGACGATTCCCAGTCGGAAAAATGATGAAGCTAGTATCAATACTTTAAAAAATATTTTTTGGTGAAACACTGGTTTCTACAAGTGCATCAACATCCATAGTCACATGATTCATGTATTTTTTTAATTGTCTTTATTGTAAAACTGAAAATTTATTTCAAAGGTAAAATTTCGTGAATCCATTTCTACAAGTCTACTGCTGTCTGTTAATTTTTGGGGGTTACCGAAGAAAAGTTTAAGAAAAGGAACAGAAGGGTGTTTTTTTGTGTGCAAAAGTGGGACCATATGACTGTTAGGCACCCCCTTTGTGATCTCTATTAAGAAAGGACATGTTTTTCATTTACACCGTCAATATCCAGATGATTTTTAGATTTGAAAAAATTATAAAACTAACCCCTAACTCTAACTCTAACTCTAACCCCTAACCCTAACCCCTAACAAACAACCGGATATTGACATGAAAAACATGTCCTTTCTTAATCGAGATAAAAATGGGTGCCTAAAGGTAATATGGTCCCGAAAGTGATTAGGAAATGTTTGGAGCCAAAATTCTATTATAGAGTTAGCACTGATTTGGACAATAACCCAGATTGGATAAATTAGCAGAATTATTAGGAAAACCTCTGCCAGTAAGTACTACCATAGCTACATTTCCCTCCAATCAGACTGAATCTATTTTTATTAACAGGAAAGGGCAAAACTATTTAGGTTACTGATGTCTCTCCTATATGTCACATCAAATGTCTTTATCTTTTGATGATAAGCTAAACCCCCCAAAATGTCCTTCGTAAAAAAAAAACTTATTTTCTTTTTGAAAACCGATTTTTTCTGATTCTGAATGATATTCCGTTTTTATGCCTTTTTCCAACGATGCCATGTTATAGTTGTAATTTGGAAATCAAGAGAAACCATTCCACTGGATTCATGAGACGATAAAAGAAAGCAAGAAATAAAAGAGGAAACGTTTCATTGCTTTGCTTAGGAACCTTCAATGGAAAATCTTGAAAGAGAAATCAGGAAATTTGTCTGCGAGTAGAAAAACTTTTCTTGCAATTTATTCCTCACCAAACACCATGAAGCCTAATTTATCAAAGAACCTGACCGTTGGTCAGTCAGTTGGTTCGATATTTCCAGGAAATTGGTTTTGCTATTCAATGCTACAAAAGGTGTTGTAGAATATGCGGACTTATATAAGTAATGGACATATATATATCTATATGTTACTAAAATCATCGTTATTTTTGTACATATGTACATACAGTTGGTGACACGTGGCGTAATGGGTACCGTCGTAGGAAATGGATACGACGAGACGAGTTCAAATCCTGGGCAAGGCTGTTTCTATTTTAAATAGCATTTGGGAAAGGTATAAATACAACTATTCACCTTCCGGCTCTGGGTAAATAGTAGGGTAGACCAGACTCTTAAACCTTAGTAACCAGTCTAGGAGAAGGAAAACTAAATTCAAACTGTTACGTTCCGCTTAAGAAATTGACATTGTGTCACATCCTACTCGTACGGAGGGGTTGGTAAATACCTACTTACCTACCTATAGACATAGATGCACAGTGTGTTATATTTTTTACATATCGGCCTTCGTGGGTTATTTAACAACAAAGCCATCCTTGTAGAAGAACAACAGTGGGGATATTTAACCAATAACTGAGTTCATACCTTTCCAAATGGTATTAGTCGAAAAGGAAACTCAAGAGCGATACTAGAGTTTAACTCCTTTGCTACGATGTTGCAGTCCAGTAATTTAGCCATAACACTATGTGGACTGGGTTCCTAAACGAGGCTAAAGAGTCCAGTCTATCCTACTATTTACACATAGTGTTGTATACCTCTTTCCTTACTTTCTTACTAGCGTCTTTTTCTTCTCGCGTCTTTTCTAGCGTCTGGACTTCGTCTTGGGACGTGTCTGGTCTTCCATTGGGGATTTCTCTTTATCAGAAGCCCTGTGTCATTGGTAGTTTTTAGATAATAACACAAGACTCGATTTATTTCATATTTTATTTCGAAATCCCCACCAGAGTACCTGCGCAGATTGAGTCGGAGCGTGCATAACACGACTTACCACCTCGTGGTCTTTGGCCGAATGACTAAAAATCTATTTCTAATCTAAACCGGAAGAGGGTATTCTCCACCGATTCTCACGGTATCCATCGGAAGGAAGGATCAGGACTGAGGTCAAGCCTTGTCATTTAATCCTTCAAGGCCGCCGGCTGAACTTATAACAAACATTTTGATTTCTACACTACTGTACATAAATATTAGGAATCTAATAATTATGTAACAATAGCTGGAGGAGAGCAGAGATGAATCCATGCTTTTCTCAGGGGCATTAATACGAAGCGAAGAGCAAACAGTTTCATCCTGGATTTGAACTCGTGTCGCAGATTCCATTTCCCAAACATGACACAAACTAAAATTCATCAAACCAAAATAAGAATAAATTAAGTGGTGCATGAACATTATTCACGCCTCATATCAATACTGTATATCCTCTTTGGGGTGGCGAGGCGCGTGGTGTAATGCTTAGATGTTATATGAAAGAGACTCGTCGATCTGAATTCAAATCAAAGACGAGGCTTTTTGTATTTCATATTGCGCTAATATCCTTGGGAAAGGTATGCATCCAGCTACTCTTCCTCCAGTTATAGGTGAATAGTAGGACAAACTGGATTCTTTGATCTTGGATAGGTAAACAGACTAGAAGAAGGAAAACTGTGAATTAAAACCTGTTAAACCCCACTTGAGAAATTGACCTTGTGTCTTGTTTTTGTTTTGTTTTTTTTTTGTTTTACGGCATATCAACCTCAGTGGGTCATTTAATGCCGACATTTTTAAATAAAGTAATTTTTAATTGATACTCAAACTTTTTATAAAATATTTTCCTATTTAACCCATAAATGGGACCCTAACAGGTACTACCACTCCGGGTCAGAGTGGACCAGTAAGAAATGGTGATGAAGGGGTGCTCCACATTCTCCAAACCTCCAAAACTGGAACCTCACCATCAGATATAGTTTAACGTCATTGCCAGGACATGTAGACCCTCAGCCGCTGCCTTCTAAACCTATATGTTAAAAAGGGTCGGGGCCTGCCATATGGGCAATAAGGCTGGGATAATCATATAAGTGCTAGGGCTTGACATGACAAGTCAGAGGGGGCCTCTCCGACCGCCAGTCTAGCCCAAGAAAGGGCGAAAGTGGAGTATTGCAAGTCATGGACTGCTCAACCCCTGGGTTCTATCCTTAATCATTACGGGTCGCCACCCACGACCAACAGGTGACCCCATTGGGGGAGTCTTACCCTCTGCAGAGGTTGAGTCGGTGCATTCTAACGCCCCAGCCGACAGAGTGGGGCCTTGTGTCACATCCTGCTGCGTGCGGAGGGGTTGGTTTAATATATATATCCTCTTTGTATGGTATGCAGACAGAGATCGTGAATTAGTTTAATGGTGGAGGACACTGAAGGTCAAAATCGTCATCGTCCTTGAGAGTCTTGCAATTTTATTTCCACTCAATCTATTTCGCTAGAAAAAATAACTTTTGATTTGGAACTGATGAAATTTACAAGATATCTGAACTTAAATTCATTTACAAAAAGTTGTTAATTTTTTTTACCAGTGTGCTTATCTCTAAGGCGATGAGAGCAAAAAATAATTCCTAGAAATAATACGTCATATGTTCTTTCTCTGACGTGATAGCTACCGTACCTTATCGCCTCACTACACACAAACACACACACACACACACACACAACACACACATATATATATATATATATATATATATATATATATATATATATATATATATATATATATATTGTGTGTGTGTGTGTGTCAATGATTAAAAACTTTTGAAAAGATATCTAAGAATATTAATTATTTTATATAAGATAAATTTCATATCTTAATATCTCAACTACAAATATTTCAGTGCTTGAAGTATATTTCTGTTTAAAGCGAAATGTAATACAGCTATTACTATCTGATTAATATTAATATTATCTGATTCTATTCAAGATCTCTCTCTCTCTCTCTCTCTCTCTCTCTCTCTCTCTCTCTCTCTCTCTCTCTCTATCAATCTATCTATCTATCTATCTCTGTTCAATATCTATCTATCAATCTATCTATCTATCTCTGTTCAATATCTATCTATCTATCTATCTATCTATCTATCTGAATCTGTTCAATATATCTCTCTATATATATTTAATATATTATTAATAATATAATAGCTATTAATATCTGATCGAAGATCCGAAAGTAATGCCTTTCCTACAGAAACTACAACAGATAAAGAGAGCACAATATCATTGTTAGATAGAGCATGTTTTCAGCTACAGAACGCTATAAATTTGTACCTTAAATTACGTTACGAGCATTCACTCGGTCGATTTTTTTGTTTTGTGTTGAGAGGTAAAATTTCAGATACGAACGAGCTTCTGATACGCTTATACACCAAAAACATTATTTTCATTACGCTAAAGAAAAATACTCTTTATTAAAAAAAATAAATGTTAAAATATATTACAGAACATGATTCATTGCATGTTTTTATTATGTTTCTAAACAATAGATGGCTCGAACTGACTAGTGGCATTTCAGTTTATTTCAATGGGTAAAATTGATTTGATATACGTGGGAATATATATATATATATATATATATATATATATATATATATATGTTGAAGATTATGTGCTTAATTAAAGTCAGACAGGTAGGGTTCGAATCACGCACAAAGCACTGCCCTGTCTATAGCTCTGCTGATGAGGCTTAATAGGCTGAAATGTACATGCAGAGATCGACTTTTTCTCGATTTGTTTACGCTTTACATGTCAACCGATATGCATGCCTAATTCATTTAATTATAATTAATTAATTAACAAATTAGGTATGTCTTTAATCAAGCACATAATCTTCCAAAAAATTGTCGGCCTTCGCCATTTCAAACATATTGTTTGTCCACTTCATATATATATATATATATATATATATATATATATATATATAAAGAATTACATCGACTTCGTTAAGTATAGGGATAGGGTCCGGATAAAATCATTTATATTGAGAATATGGTAGACCATTAAAAATTATTCCTCTACTACTATCATTATATATTATATATATATATATATATGTATGAGGAAAAGGGTAATGAATACGAAATATATATATATATATATATATATATATATATATATATATATATATTTGATATACCAAAGTTGTTGGTAAATCCTCGCGATGAGTAAAAAACCAGCAAAGAGTTTGATTGTAAAAATATACTACCAAACATCACCCGGTGAGAAAAAAATTTTTGGAAAAGAGAAAGGACCAAGATAATCGTACCAACCAAAAATAATCTATTGGTACAATATTTGGCCAAAAGAAAAAACAATTTATATGTATTATATATATATATATATATATATATATATATATATATATATATAATATATTCATACAAAACCGCCAGGAAACTAAAGCTAATAAGTAAAAAGCCAACACATGGACAAGCCAGTGTGGGCCGACCAGCAAAAACGTACGTTGATCAGCTCTGCGCGGATACTGGATGCTGCATAGAGGACCTCCCGAGAATGATGAGCGATAGGGACGGATGGAGAGAGATTGTCATGGATATCCGCGCTGAAAGCGCGACATGATGATGATGATATATATATATAAATCTAAGATATGTATCTATGACCTTAATATCTAAACTAATCTATTTGGTTTTGTACAGCCCAGTTTGCATCTTTTATTCCAATAACTTAAATTGGTTATTTGAAACGTTTTCCCGTTCGTTACTAGCATAAATATAACTGCTTACTATATTTAATTAACAAAG
>CM042153.1:34024841-34027341 GCA_023376005.1 Doryteuthis pealeii
AGCACTGCCAGTGATTGGACAGTAGGAATCTTCGGTGGTCACGTGGTAGTCAACGAGTCTATATTTAGAAGTGACCATTTGCCCCATGCCTTATATTACAAAAAACTGCAACAAGACCACTTGCCACTTATATAAACCATCTAAGTAATACAATCATGACATGCTGGACACTGCTAGATAAATGATAGGGGTGAGTGTGAACGAAGACTTAACATTATTTCGGTGAAAATGTCATTGTAAATTGATTTATTCCTCATAATACTATTACGCTAATTGCGCAATTAAGATATGATTTTGTTTATTTATTTATCTGTAATTACCATCATCTTCATCGGTGAAGTGTGGCGGGAGTGAATTCAGAGATGTTCTATTACTTGAACGTTTGTTCTACCAAGGCTTTGGGAACCCAGTCTGCAACTGCCCTGCAACAAGACAATGTGTCTAACATATAAACGCGCATCATACGAAGCCAAATGAGCAGGGCTGGATGGATGAAGTCAGACTCCCGAAGCAACTGCTTTATGGGGAATCACACTATGGTAAACATCCGAGACACAAACCCAAGAAACGTTTCAAGGATGTGTAGTGACCCATTTTGTTTGGTTAGTGTGTGGTTGAGGAGTTGGAGATCCGAGTTATGGGTCCCCACAATTTATATGTATAAGGACTACGGAAAATGTAGTTTCCATAGGTAACAAAAGAAGACATTGATAAAGGAAACAAACTTTATATACATAAATACAATTAATATAGTTTCATTGTTCTTTCAGTGGTGTTGCAGTCTGATTGTGTCTGTGTATAGTTGTGTGTGACAACTGTGACATGGTGTTTATATTAGTGTGATTGCTTGTGTCAACATATTAGTAGTTTGTCTGTGATTGGAACTTGTGATTGAAAGTTGTTGTTGTTGATCGAGAGAGAGAGAGAAATAGGAGACGAAAAGATAGACGGACCTGTTGAGTCGTATTTGATGTTGTCGAGTTAGGAGCATCCTCTCCAACTCTGTTGAGTCAGGAAGAGCGAAAGCTCCTCACTGTCTCTGTGTCTCCCTCTCTGAAGTTTTTCCAGCTCTATGGGCCTTTTTATAATTTTAATTATTCATTGTCTACGTGTTCCTTAAGCTAAAATATTCCTCAAATATCAGGTGATTTGCAATGATGCAATATCGAATGATTTTGGTACATGTGGAATTCTGGTGACGTAAATTATCGGATGAATTTAAACCATTGTTTCTATTGTTTCTAAAATATTTCTAAACTAATATTCATTCGATTCTCTTTTGTTTACTTAATTCTAAACTCATGACATACCATTGTAAATCTAGTTATTTAAGAAAACTTAATTATTTTAATTTGGTCAATTCCACATGCCGTAAAAATATAGGGGCCGATCTCTATAGATGTCATAAAAACAATCTTAATATTCTTGGCATTAATTTTGAAGATTGGGAAAGGACGGCTACGAATCGTTCGGCATGGAGGAAACTCGTTTATAGTAGATGTAGAAGGTTTGAGGCAATGTGGCTAGAGCACTCCATCTTGAAGCGGGCTCTACGTAAGCGGCACAAGCCAGAGAACCTGGATACATTTCAAACCTGACCATATATTTATTATGTATGGGAGGGCTTGTTTGTCAACGGCTGGTCTCTTGAGTTATATGGGGTCCCATGGTACAGGCGGGAAAACACACACACACACACAACGCACACACACACACACACACACACACACACACACACACATATATATATATATTCCTACTAACTCCCACTACCAATTCTTACTACCTCCCACTACCAAATCTTACGTTACTGCTCGTTGTTTTTAAAAACGAGACACCTGAAACATACTATCAGTTTCATAACTGAAGATGGCAGATCGAGCTGCCGAAAGCGCTCGTAGTAATGAAACCATTAGTGGATTGCTACACTAATTCCACCCTGATATTAAAAAGATGGCCAGAAAATTAGAAAGGATTGAACAAAAACTCGTCCGACACGAATCGTCAGTACAGTTTAACGAAACACACACATATATATATATATATATATATATATATATATATATATATATATATATATATATATAAATGCATTTTTTAAATTTATATTATTATGTGTTTTTTTTTGTTTATATTATTTTCCGGAAAAATCAGGTTTTTTTGTGAACAATCAAAGGAAGAGAACTTTGTGAGCCTTAATTTTGAAATTGATAGCGTCTATAATTTCAACCGTAACGGGTTTAATTACAAACACATCAGAGGGATGAAATAGTATCCTGAAGAAGGCAAAAGCCAGAAACCTTTCGTAGATGCTCACTAAAACCTCAGTATAAACATTTATATTTAATAAAAAAAACATATCAGTTGCATAGCTAGGAGTAGGCACCAAGAAGCATTGGCCTTTAAGTGAGTTCAGATAAAATACATTCTATGAGTTTTTAACCATCTTCACATTAATTGACAAGCCTCTGAAATTAATAGACTAGATCAAATACCGCGG
>CM042153.1:34032341-34062341 GCA_023376005.1 Doryteuthis pealeii
TAGATTCCTAAAAAGTCGAAACAATTACTTGTTTATCGCAGCTGTGTACAAAATATTCTGGTTTTAAAGAATTTGGAAAAAAGAAATATCAAAATGACATTGTTTGAAGACTTCATCAAGATTTCTACAAAAAACATTTTGGATTTTTTATGATTCAATATACTCAACAGTTTTGCATCATTTGATTCCTATGGAAACAACAGATCATCATCAGCAGAAGAACATCGTTTTATTGTCACTACAATCAAATACGAACCAAGTCTTCACTCTTACGCAACATAAAGGAATAACAGGCAAAAAAAAGAGAAGAAAATGAAGATTATCCAAGAAAAGAACTACCTCTGAAAAAAATAATATACTGATTTTTAAATCCTGATTTTCAATTTTCATTTTACTTGCAGTTAAATAAATAATTCTGCTTTGATTATTATTTCTCTTAGAAATAAAATATTGCATTCATTATATATCTATGTTTACTAACCACTTCACACGAGTAGGATGTGACAAAGGTCGATTACTTAAGCAGAGTTTAACTGGTTTGAATTCAGCGATTTCCTTCTCTTAGACTGGTTGCCTAGCCACACTTAAAGAAACCAGTCTCCTATATAATTTACTCATAGCTGAAGGGAGAATAGTTGGATTGATACCTTTCCCAACGGTATTAGTGCTATGTGAAATGCAACTAGCCTCGTCCAGGATTTGACCTCGAGTCGTCTTGTCCATTTCCTACAACGATAACCCTTACACAACGCGCCTCTATATATGGTTTCAATAATTGAAAAGAAAAGAGAAGAGAACTATTTTATACTCTAATTTGTTTGAGTCTGACATGAAACACCTGTAGAACGCCGGAAGGCAAATTGGACGAAATATTGTGAATATAAGAATAAAGATAATGTCAACGGTCCGAAAAATTTAAATTATACAAACACACATTCAAGTGACTATTTCTTTGTCGCGGCATAAAGCAGAAGTTTTTGTTACACATTAGTTAGTTTGTTAATACTGTAGTACCTTGACTTACGAGCGACATAACTTAGGAGTCTTGCTTGTTACGAACTGAAACTCTGTCGATTTTTTCCTTTGCAAATTGATTTGATATACGAGGAAATTGAGTTATGAGTGGAACTCGTAAGTCAAGGTATCACTGAATTTTCTTCCAGTGTATAATTCGCACCTCTAACTTTTAGGCTTAAAAATGTGTGAAAATAGTGAGTTATCATAATGGAGATTTAGTGTCTACTTGTCTGTAACTGAAACTATAACACTGCTTACGCCACAATACCCTCATGAATTGCGTAAGTTTATCAACGAGTATTTGTTTATTGTCATAGTCAATATCAATAACAAATAAAATCTGAATTATATAAAATCTGTCTTATATACTACTAAGAAATAAACGTTTACATAATATATGGTGCAGTTAATTTGCATACTGCTTTTAACAAAACCGGGTTTAATGAATAATTACTTGGTATTATTTATATCTAATATTGTTGTTTTATTATCAACGCATTAAAATCAATCCAATGAATGATTACAATTTACAATTAGATTAAGATTTTGTTGTAATCTAACTCATTCATAGCTAATTCAAGAAAAACATTGTAATGGGTTATTGATAACAGACATGCTTGTCAAACTCCAATGTTCACATTTAACCAATCTGTAATACTATTACACTTTTCCAATGCATTTCTTATAGTAAAAATAAAACTTTCAATGCATTTTTATAGTAAAAATCATTTCCAATGCATTCTTATAGTAAAAATCATTTCCAATGCATTTTTATAGTAAAAAAATCACTCCCAATGCATTCTTATAGTAAAAAAATCACTTCTAATGCATTCTTATAGTAACAATCACTTTCAATGCATTCTTATAGTAAAATCACTTTCAATGCATTCTTATAGTAAAAATTACTTCCAATACATTCTTATAGTAAAAATCACTTCCAATGCATTCTTATAGTAACAATCAATTTCAATGCATTCTTATAGTAAAAATCACTTCCAATGCATTCTTATAGTAAAAATCACTTTCAATGCATTCTTATAGTAAAAATTACTTTCAATGCATTTTTATAGTAAAAATCATTTTCAATGCATTTTTATAGTAAAAAAATCACTTCCAATGCATTTTTATAGTAAAAAATCACTTCCAATGCATTTTTATAGTAAAAATCACTCCCAATCCATTCTTATAGTAAAAAAGCACTTCCAATGCATTCTTATAATAAAAAAAAAACACTTCCAATGCATTCTTATAGTAAAGATTTTATATAGAAACCAATTAAAATATAATTAAAATAAATGTAATATTTTTTTATATGCGCTTTATTTAATTTTGCTAGTTACATTAAAACTTAAATACGTATGCCCGACGGACGGCGCATATTCTTGCTAGTATGGACGAATAAATACCGTTGAGAATCTTTTGATTTGAAATGGACGTTACTTGATTTTCTGTTGTTTCTTCACAGAAGTGGTTGCCTATTTGACTATTTCATCACCGCAAATAATTGACTTTATGAATCAAGTACTGTTAATATCCGGACTGGTTTATGAGACAATCATTGATGAATGCTCTTAAGGCAATATCGAATCATTTTACTGCGCGTGTTTCGAAATGCAACCATCATTACCAGCCAATAATGTACACGTCTGTATATTTCTGTCGTTTGATTTAACAGTCTTGTCGATAGGAGAAATAATGAAGGCTATCATCATTGTTGGTTTGTAGATGACATCTCAAATGACTTTGATACAATCACTGGCCACTTGAAAATTCCCTTCATTAACGAGATGAAAATTATTGACATAACCCTTTTCAATTGTGAAGAAGTCTATTAACAACATCCTTAGAAGGAATTACTCTCCAGGAGAGTGCTTATTGCTTTGATTCTTGATAGATTAAAACAAGAGATATAATGCATGACTATTGATGAATTGTGGCATAGGGCCAAATTCGAGGTGTAGTAGTAGTCGTTAATAGTAGTAGTAGTAGTAGTCGTTTGCTCAGAAACAACATACGCAAGTTGTATAGTCACAAGGGGGTGTTTATTTATTTCTAGGCTCGTGGGTTCTTTTTCCAGCCCCCCCAAACCCCGTTGAGTGTTTACCCTTCCAAACTTAAACCTTTGTTCTTATTTCTTTGTCTTCTCTTTCTCCAGAAATCCGATTACCGTTTTCTTTTTAATCCCCAAATTCCCCGTAGACCATAATAATTACGCTACGGCATATTTAATGATATTCATTCGAAATCATCCTTGCTCTCCCGATCCCATCGGCAAACTAAAATCTACACGGTGTTTCATAAAGGATGAAACTATAGCCAAAGAAGGGGTGTCAAAGTTTAGGTAGAGGACATGCATGCCAAAAAAGGGATGGGGCCTTAAAAATTGTGGGTACTAATGCAGAATAGCGCACAAGACATAAAAGCATTAGAATCACATTTTACCTATATAAAACTATTAGATAACTGTTGTGGGGTTTTAAGGGGTCAAATAAGAACAAAACGACGGGTAACAAATGTAGGAAAATGTATCAACAAAAGAGTAGACAATTACAGTACAGAGAAGTGGGAATTACGTCCTACAATACAGTTATGAGCTGACTCGCATTGGCTTCCTCTCAAGCCATAATTGTCCCTGTTACTTATATAACAGTCGGCGCATTCCATTAGTCTATAGGGTATATCACCTATAACAATAACAGAAAGTCCCGAAGTAGAGAGATGCTATAATTTATTTTTTACAAATAGAACGCTAGGGAAAAAACAACGGTTGAAAAAAAAATGAATTTCTCAGAATTGATTTTTAAATTGGGATTTTGTAAAAAGTATCTGGTACCTCTAAACGAGGCGACTTAATTCCTGAAATGAGGTAACCAAATGAGTGCATGGTACAATTAGTATTTTTTAATATAACCTTTGTAGTTTCTTTTGATAATAACAAAATAGATAAAACTATTCTAATCAATTATTATTTTGATAACCCCATTAGAATCTATTAGATTTCCATATGCCACAGTTGAATGAACTGTCTATCTTTATTAGATTATAAAATGAATTGATTATGTATGTTAAAGGTTAAAGTTAATAGAAAAAATAACATCGTGATATGCATTTTTAAAAATATCACAATTTTCCATTAAGGTAACCCTAAATGTCCGGTACCTAAACTTTGACCCCCTCCCAGGTCAGAGAGGAGAGTAATTAGCAGTTACAATGATTATATCAAGTGCTGGTCTCATTTGAGGATCCTATCTCTGTATTACGTCAGCAATATTTGTTGTTCCAAAGTCGTAAGTATTTCGCGTATAAATTGAATTTAACGAGAAATTTCCGCAGACTTGAACACTTTTCAACAAATCGACAATATTGTGGCATATGGTCGATTACTTGCCGAAGTCCCCGATTGATACTACTACTATAATAATAATCTTATTATAATGGAGATTGTGTGTTTTCTGTCTGTAACCGAAACTATATTACTATACAAACCACAATTCCTTTCGTTATTTACATCATATTCTCCATGATTTTGTTTTTTATTTAAACCTCAATTATTAATAAAATTGTTTTACATTACTTACACTGTTGACCACATCTACATACTAATAACATGCAATTGTATTTATATATACAACATAATAGCGGTTTACAGTGTGAATGGGAAGGCTAATTTGCATATTGATCTAAAAAAATTGATTTTAATAAATATATGCTTAGTATTATTGATTTCTAATTGTTTGGTTTTATCTTATTGAATATGAGCAAAAATCTCTTCAATAAATCTTAAAAGAAATCCCTTAACAAGAAGAAATAACTGTAATATTATTCTTTACTTCCTATTTTAACTAAACAGTTTAATTAGGAAAATTTACCAATGAAACACGGGAGTAACGGAAAAAGATGGAAGAGTTAGTTTCAAATTTGTTCTATTTTTCAATCATACACCCTCTGTTCAAAATATTTTTTATCTACATTCTTTTTCAGTTTCATTAGCCTTTCTAATTTAATATCATATTTTATTATAAAATTTAACTAAAATACTTGCACCCGGAGGTGCATATATTTGCTAGTAATAATAATAATTGATACTATCCAGAACACTGCACTGCTGCAATCTGCCAGAATACTCAGAAGAGTCCTGGAGACCTGAAGAGACTTGCTGTCACTCAGACTCCAGTGGAAGATCATCAGCTAACGGTGATGTGAAAACTCAAAAGGAGTAAATGATAATAATAATAATAATAATAATAATAATAATAATAATAATAATAATAATAATAATAATAATAATTATTATTATTATTATTATTATTATTATTATTATTATTCTGGCAGATTGCAACAGATTGCAGCGGTGCAGTGTTCTGGATGGTATCAATTATTATTATTATTATTATTATTATTATTATTATTATTATTATTATTATTATTATTATTATTATTATTATTATTATTATTATTCTGGCAGATTGCAACAGATTGCAGCGGTGCAGTGTTCTGGATGGTATCAATTATTATTATTATTATTATTATTATTATTATTATTATTATTATTATTCATATACAGTATGATACAAAGTCTGATAATTTAACTATTACAAATTAGGAACACGTATGTTAATAAATAGATAAAGATGATAATATAATGTTCTATTTCAGATAGCTGACAAAAGCTCTTACAGTTCGAAAGAGAGGCTGCTTGCAAGTCAATGGACACGTGATTGTGTTAATTCTGGGAAAGGCATGAAGGGTGTGGAACAAGACTTCACTGAAAGATTCTCATTACTTTTATTGTTTTATTTTCATTCTTCGCATTTATTGTTCTCATTACTTTTATGTTTATTGTTCTCATTAGTTTTTGGTAGGGGGTGACAAGACTTTCGGTCCACGCTGTATTATGATGTTGAATGTTAATAAATCAAATATTGTGTGTGTGTGTGTTTGTGTGTGAGTGTGTGTGTGTGAGTGTGTGTGTGTTTGTGTGTGCGTGTGCATGTGTGTGTGTGATATAGTCACCATATTTGAAGGATCTCCTTTAACTCATTCAAAAAAAGAAAAGGTAATCAAAATAAAATCTGATAATATTCTATTCTGTCCGTGAAATGGCCATTTAATATGAATTATTGCCATTTTAGCAAAAGGCTAGTCACCCATTTCCAAGGAGAAAACTGTCCATTTCACCATTCTTCCAGTCCATTAATTCCCAAATAATATAGTATACTGTAGCACCCATTAAATCTTTGATAAGTATCTAGACATTATTGAGTCACGGCTACAGTGAAATACAGAAACCGGTTGATTTTAATAAATATTGGCTAGAACGACAAAGTTGTAAAGTCGTATCAGTATGTTAATTCATCGTATTAAGAAAGACACAAACAAGTATCGTTAGTATTAGTATCATTATACAATGTAAATTTGCTATATTTGTCTGAATTGGATAACCAGCTGTTGAAGGGAGGGGGTAGGGATCCGTCAGATGTGTATGTGTGTGCCCCCTTAGGTACTTCAGGGTCAAAAGCCATCTTTAGGCACAAGTATTGTGTTCCCGACAGGGAGCATATTTATGTAGGTCAGGGTGTATCTGGGGTTAGTCGTATGAAGGTATTTGAGTGGGGGTGTCGGTATTGATGATGATGATGATGATGATAATTGGCAAAGAAACAAGAACAGTTAGAACAACAACAAAACACGCACGCACAGACGTACACACACACACATATATCTTATTATAATGAAGATTATGTGTTTGTTTGTCTGTAACCGAAACTATATCACTACTCAAGTCACTATCCATTTAGTTATTATACATCACATTCTACGTGAATCATTTTTATTTAAGGCTCAATTATTAATAAAATTGTTTTTCATTATTAATACTGCTGGTCATATCTACGTACTAATAACATGCAATTGTATTTATATGTACAACAAAAAGTAGTTTACTGTGTGAACGGGAAGGCTAATTTGCATATTGATATTTAAAATTTGATTTTAATAAATATGTGCTTGGTATTGTTGATTTCTAATTATTTGATTTTATCTTAATGAATATGAGTAAAAATCTCGGAGATAGATCTTAAAAGAAATCAGTTAACAAAACACAAATAACTGTAATTTTATTCTTTACTTTCTTATTTAACTAAATAGATAAATTAGAAAAGTTTAGCAATGAAAGACGCGGGTGGTGGAAGAGGAAGCTTCAGCTGTTTTATTTTTCGATTATACCCCTCTCTGTTTCAAATCATTTTATCTGCATTCTTATTTAGTTTATTTAGACTTTCTAATTTAATATGATATTTTATGACATTAATACTTGCACCCGGAGGTGCATATATTAGCTAGTATATATATATATATATATATATATATATATATATATAGTTTGTTTCTTTATAGTATCATTGAAGCATTGTGTGTATGTGTAATATAAAGATTTTGAAGGCAATTTACAATGCAATATGTGTTGAATTTATTTAACTTTTTTTTTTTCAAAACTAAATATTTTCGGAAGTAAAATTCTATCTTCAGAGTTATTGAAAGTACTAGGTGATTTTTTATAGTACTTATCCCACGGTGATATTGTAATCATCTGTTGTTTAAGAAGTTGATGAACGCCGTATATTTGAAATTTTTTCGGTGATGTTAAATCGGCTAATTCCGTGATGTTAACACGGCTCGGCTGCTCCCGCGCGTGGAAAATGTTCGAAATTCTTTTAATTTTTTACTATAAATATAGCCTTGCTCGGCATAGTGAAATAAAGTTTGTTTCTTTATAGTATCATTGATACTATATATATATATATATATATATATATATATATATATATATATATATATATATATATACATATATATGTTCAATTGCCACTGTAGAAGTGTTGGTAGATCTAAAAAGAGGTCAGTATATTTCATTAACATAGAACATTGATCGTTGTAGAAAACCCTCTACCACGATTAAAATACCCCAGAGTTGACGTGCCGTAAAATCTAACCAACCAATCAACCAACTAACCGACCAACCAACCAACTACTGAACAACGACTTGAATCCTCGCTAGATATTCCTTACTTGTGACCTTGCGTCACATCCTACTCGTGGACAACGTGTGGCGTCAAATAATAATAATAATAATGGCAAATACTTAGACCTTGCCAGAGAACTGAGAAAACTGTGGAACATGAAGATAAAGATCGTACCAATAATAACTGGTGCCCTGGAAACGGTTTCTCGAAGGATCTAGAAAAGAGTCTGAGTGAACTGGAAATCAGAGGAAGAATCGTGACCATCCAAACTACAGCACTGTTGGGATCGGCTAGAATAATCGGAAGTGTCGTGGAGACCTGAGGAAACTTGGTGTCCCTCAACCTCCAATGAACCACCGGTTAAGGTGGGTGTGAAAAACTCTAATAGAGTATAATAATAATAATAATAATAATAATAATAATAATAATAATAATAATAATTGGTTGATTTTATAGTTCCAGCAGATCACAGGGTGAAGTTTAAAGAGATACGAAAATATAAATAACTACCTGGACCTTGCCCGAGAATTGTAAAAGCTGTAGAATATATGGGGAACTGTGATACCAATTGAAGTTGGTGCACTTGGAACGGTCCCAAAAAGTTTGGAAAAAAGACTGGAGGAACTGAAATTCAGAGAAAGAATTGAGTCCATCCAGACAACCTCATTGCTGTAATCGGCTAGAATACTCAGAAGAGACCTGGAGATGTGAAGAGACTTGTTGTCACCCAGACTCCAATGTAAGACCATCAGCTAATGCTGGTCTGAAAAACTCAAGAGGAGTGAAATAATAATAATAATAATAATAATAATAATAATAATAATAATAATAATAATAATAATAATAATATGGGACTTTGAGGTACAGACGGATCACTTCATCCCAACCAAGAGACCATACCTGGTGTTGATTAGCAAGAAGAAAAGAACTTGTCATCTCGTGGATTTTGCCGTCCCGGCCGATCACCAAGTGGAAGTGAAAGTAAATGAAAAGATAGACAAATACTTGGACCTTGCCAGAGAACTAAGAAAACTGTGGTACATGGTGAAGATTGCGCCAATTGTAATTGGTGCCCTAGAAACAGTCCCCAAGGATCTGGAAAAGAGTCTGGATGAACTGGAAATCAAAAGAACAATCGAGACCATCCAGACTATAGCACTGTTGGGATCGGCTGGAATACTCTGAGGAGTCCTGTAGACCTGAGACTTGAGGTCACTCAGCCTCCAGGTAACCAATAGCTGCAGCAGGAGTGAAAAACTAATAATAATAATAATAATAATAATACGCATAAATTCTCTGGGACGAGATAAAGACCGATCACACTATCCCAGCCAAGAGACCAGACCTAGTGTTGATTAACAAAAAAAGAAAAAAATGAGAATGTGTCAACTGGTGGATTTTGCGGTCCCAGCAGATTTCAGGGTGAAGCTGAAGGAAAATTAAATGATGGATAAATACCTGAACCTTGTCAGAGAATTGAAAAAAGCTGTGGAACATGAAAGTGAAAGTGATACCAATTGTAGTTTGTGAACTTGGAACGGTCCCAATAAACTTGAAAAAAAAAGACTGGAGGATCTAGAAATCAGAAAAAGAATTTAGACCGTTCAGACTACTGCACTGTTGCAATCGGCTAGAATACTCAGAGGAGTCCTGGAGACCTGAGGAGACTTGCTGTCAGTCGGCCTCCAGTGAAAGAACATCAGCTAAGGCTGGTGTGAAAAACTCACAAGGAGTGACATAATAATAATAATAATAATAATAATAATAATAATAATAATAATAATAATAGTAAATGTAGACTTTGTGGTAATAGAGATGAGACTGTAAACCATATACTCTGCGAATGTAGCAAACTAGCACAACGAGAATACAAAACTAGACACGACTGGGTTGGGAAGGTGATCCACTGGGAATAATGCAAAAAATTAAATTTTGACCACACAACTAAATGGTATATGCATAAACCAGAATCTGTTCTTGAAAACGAAACGCATAAAATTCTCTGGGACTTTGAAATAAAAACGGATCACCTTATCCCAGCAAGAAGACCAGACCTAGTGTTGATAAACAAAAAAGAAAGAACTTGTCAACTGGTGGATTTTGCAGTGCCAGCAGATCACAGGTGAAGCTAAAGGAAAATGAAAAAATGGACAAATAGCTGGACCTTGCCAGAGAACTGAAAAAGTTATGGAATATGAAAGTGAAAGTGATACCAATTGTGGTTGGTGCACTTGGAACAGTCCCAAAAGGATTAGAAAAGGGTTTGGAAAGTTTGGATATCAGAGGAAGGATTGATACCACCCAGAACACTGAACTGCTGCAGTCTGCCAGAGTACTCAGAAGAGTCCTAGAGACGTGAGGAGACTTGCTGTCACTCAGACTCCAGTGAAAGACCATCAGCTAACACTGATGTGAAAACTCAAAAGGAGTAAATAATAATAATAATAATAATAATAATAATAATAATAATAATAATAATAATGGTTGACAATGTTTCCTCTGAAGATATAAACAAACGGATGTTACTGTCAGATTTTATGCCTCGCTTAAAAGATAAAATGCAGCATTAAAAATATCCTCTTATTTTTTTCCCTTCCAAAGTTCTAATGCAAGTATGTCTTCAGGTTATAGATAAGACAAAATTAGATTCTTCTTTGAGTCCAGAATGAAAATGTTCATTTTATAAAATAGAAGAAAAATAAAATCATCTAAAAAAAAGAATTAATGGCGACTGCGACGACCTGGCCTGTGTCGAAATCAAATAGAAATCTGGTGAGAAAAAAAAAAGAAAGAGGAAAATATTTTACATTATTCTGAGGACTTTTTTTTTTAAAAGAAATAATCAGTTTATCATAAACAATAGACGCAATTATCGAATATTCTTTTTTTTATCCTTTGCTAAAATATAATTATGGACATTTGGCATCAGAAAAAGAATATAAGTTGATCGAATTAACTAAAAGAAGTTAGGAATGTCGAAAAGAAAGAAAAAAGAATTGACGCCAATTTACTTGCATATTTAATAGGTAGAGACGATTTTTGTAATTATAGCAGTGATCGTGCATCCTGAATCTGCCACAGAATCGCCATCTATTATTCATTTGCGTGTTGATTTATATCTCTTTCTTTTCTTTCTTTCTTTTTTCTATGCTTTATTTCATTTGAAAGTGATTGTGCCAAAAACAGAGTTAAAATGGAGACAGCGTGAAAATAATTTGATCAGAATTCAAAGTAACAAAATGAAACTGAATAAATCCGAGCCATAAACATAATCCGGGCCATCATCGTTGTCGTTGTCGTCATCGTTATCTTCATCCTTATCTTCTTTTTTCTTGGTTGATCTTTGTTGTTGTTGTTGTTGTTGTTGTTCTTCTTCTTCTTCTTCTTCTTCTTTTAACTTCTATTAACTGCCTCTTCTTCTTCTTCTTCTTCTTCTGTTAACTTTTTCTTTTTTCATATCACCTTGTTGTTGTTGTTGTTGTTGTTCTTCTTCTTCTTCTTCTTCTTCTTCTGTTAACTTCTTCTTTTTTCATATGTTGTTATTGTTGTTGTTGTTGTTGTTGTTGTTCTTCTTCTTCTTCTTCTATTAACTTTTATTAACTGCCTTTTCTTCTTCTTCTTCTTCTTCTTCTTCTTCTTCTTCTTCTTCTTCTTCTTCTTCTTTCTATCTTCTTCTTCTTCTTCTTCTTCTTCTTCTTCTTCTTCTTCTTCTTCTTCTGTTTCTTCTGTTAACTTCTTTTTTTCATATCTTCTTCTACTTCTTCTATTAACTTCTTTTTTCTTTCTTTCTTCCTTTCTTTCTTTCTTTCTTTCTTCTTCTTCTTTTATATATATATATATATATATATATATATCTTCTTCTTCTTCTTCTTCTTTCTTCTTCTTCTTCTTTAGCTAATCTTCTGGGTTAAGAATTCAAATGACATTTTCTATTGCAATAAACCGTAACTCATAGCACAGAATCATCCGTTTTTCTTTATCGCACAGATCGATAATAAGTTATTGATTATAAAAAATACCGAACACATTTTGCGTGTATTTAGGATTTTATGTGCCACAAAGCAGCAAAAACGAAACTGATTATGATGTGTCAAAAAAAGTTTTCTTTAAGTTGTTTTAATTCTTTTAACAAAGATGAAACCTGACAACTAGGATGCCTCACTCCCCACTCCATTTTTTTAGAATCAGAAAGAACTAGCTGAAGTACCCGTCTACGACGGGTAACGAATCAAAACTTAGATTACAGTGATGGCGAAAATAACAAAAATAATAGAAAGAAAAAAAAAAAAAAGAAAAACAATAAACAACAAAAAAAGAAAACAGAAGAAAAAATTGTTTTTATTAATTGAAGAAGAGGTTAGGGAATTGCATTTATTGGTGTAATGGTTAAAGTCATGGGAAATGGACTCGTCGACCCGTGTTCAAATCCTAGGCGTGGCAATTATTTCATTTAGCGCTAATACCCTTGGGAAAGGTATGAATCCTACTCTCCCTCCAGATATGGGTAAATAGTAGGGCAGACTGGGCTCTTTAACCATGTGTAGGCAACCGGTCTAGGAGAAGGAAAACACTGAATTCAAACCTGTTGTACTCCGCTTAAGAAATTGACCTTGTGTCGCATCCTGCTCGTGCGGAGGGGTTGGTAAATATATATATTGTATATTTATATTGCGTGTGTATTTATTTCTTAAGAGCTTCTTTTGCACATGAATATCAGATACGAATATCGAATACGAATTATTTTCAAACAAATAAATTTGACCTGAATATTGGATCCTAATGGGTACTATCACTTCGAGTCATAGTGGACCTGGAAGTAATGCCAATGAAGGGATACCCCATAATCACAAGAGTCCCATAATTTGAGCCTCGACACCAGATGAAGTTTAGTGTCACACCCAAGACACTCCTTTTAAAAAATTAGATTAATAATCCACAAGGTATTGAACATAAAATATTGATTGATTGGTTGATTGATTTTATTAGCATCTCAACCCGTCTAGGGTTATTTTATGCCTAGAAGTTAGGGAATCCCGTTCATTGTACATATTTATATTTACATTTTGTGTAGTTGATTCTGATTTTGCACACCATTAAATGATATTAAGTACTCCTATCTAATACAAATAATTTTCACACACTTTTCATTTCAAGTATTCCTATCTAATACAATAATTTGCACACAACTTTTCATTTCAAGTATTCCTATCTAATACAAGTATTCCTATCTAATACAAATAATTTGCACGCAACTTTTCATTTCAAATATTCCTATTTAATACAAATAATTTGCACACAACTTTTCATTTCAAGTATTCCTATTTAATACAAATAATTTGCACACAACTTTTCATTTCAAGTATTCCTATTTAATACAAATAATTTGCACACAACTTTTCATTCAAGTATTCCTATTTAATACAAATAATTTGCACACAACTTTTCATTTCAAGTATTCCTATTTAATACAAATAATTTGCACACAACTTTTCATTTCAAGTATTCCTATTAATACAAATAATTTGCACACAACTTTTCATTTCAAGTATTCCTATTTAATACAAATAATTTGCACACAACTTTTCATTTCAAGTATTCCTATTTAATACAAATAATTTGCACACAACTTTTCATTTCAAGTATTCCTATTAATACAAATAATTTGCACACAACTTTCATTTCAAGTATTCCTATCTAATACAAATAATTGCACACAACTTTTCATTTCAAGTATTCCTATCTAATACAAATAATTTGCACACAACTTTTCATTTCAAGTATTCCTATCTAATACAAATAATTTGCACACAACTTTTCATTTCAAGTATTCCTATCTAATACAAATAATTTTCATACAACTTTTCATTTTCAAGTATTCCTATCTAATACAAATAATTTCACACAACTTTTCATTTCAAGTATTCCTATCTAATACAAATAATTTTCATACAAACTTTTCATTTCAAGTATTCCTATTTAATACAAATAATTTTCACACAACTTTTCATTTTCAAGTATTCCTATCTAATACAAATAATTTGCACACAACTTTTCATTTCAAGTATTCCTATCTAATACAAATAATTTGCACACAACTTTCATTTCAAGTATTCCTATCTAATACAAATAATTTTCATACAACTTTTCATTTCAAGTATTCCTATCTAATACAAATAATTTTCATACAACTTTTCATTTCAAGTATTCCTATCTAATACAAAAATAATTTTCATACAACTTTTCATTTCAAGTATTCCTATCTAATACAAATAATTTGCACACAACTTTTCATTTCAAGTATTCCTATCTAATACAAATAATTTTCATACAACTTTTCATTTCAAGTATTCCTATCTAATACAAATAATTTTCACACAACTTTTCATTTCAAGTATTCCTATCTAATACAAATAATTTGCACACAACTTTTCATTTCAAGTATTCCTATTTAATACAAATAATTTGCACACAACTTTTCATTTCAAGTATTCCTATCTAATACAAATAATTTGCACACAACTTTTCATTTCAAGTATTCCTATCTAATACAAATAATTTGCACACAACTTTTCATTTCAAATATTCCTATTTAATACAAATAATTTGCACACAACTTTTCATTTCAAGTATTCCTATCTAATACAAATAATTTGCACACAACTTTTCATTTCAAGTATTATCTAATACAAAATAATTTGCACACAACTCTTAATTTCAAGTATTCCTATCTAATACAAATAATTTGTACACAACTTTTCATTTCAAGTATTCCTATCTAATAATAAAAAGTATATAAAGTAAGTAAGTAAAGTTAAGTCGTCGTGGTGGCTTAAAGTCGGTATCAGCCAGACAGCGAGGAAGTCTATCCTCTTTTCACTAGCACTAGACCAAGGATATTGTTTTTGTTCCATCTGAGGTGGAGCCCCACACCTACCATCAGCTCCTTACTTTACCGTACATCTCTCTGTGCAACTCATACGCAGTGTTGGCGAAGGGTGGTGTTGAACCCGCAAGTAATTATTTCTATTCAATTATAATCATTTTTTTTTCCACATAATTATATGGTTTCAAGTAACTATAACCTTAAGTGAACAATTATAACTTCAAATAACTATTATTAATAAAAATAATTTGCATACAGTTATATGATATGATGTATTCCTATTGAAAACGAATTGTTTTAAACAGATCTATTTGACCCATTCGTCAATTAGATCTGTCTAAAATAGTCAAAGGTGCTATCACTCCGTGTCAGAGTGAACCTGGGAGTAATGTCATTGAAACTTTTCAGATCTTCAGAAAACGAGTCTCTCCATCAGATGCTGTTTAGTGTCACACTCAGTGCATAATTCAATTCAGAGTTTTAAAAAAAAAACCTTAACGGTAATTTTGAGGGAGAGGAAGTAAGAACATTATTTTAGAAAATAAATAAAGAAAAAAGTTAGAGAAAATAGAAAAAAATGGATGTTTCAGAAAATGATCACGCAGTTAAGACAAGAAGTTAGTAGCCGAGAGACCAGCACTAAGAGCACACACACGGTAGATATCAGTCTAAGAGTCTAATGACGATAACTGAATATTATTCTAAAAGAAACTTCCAACTTTAATAAGCTTTTCAAATACTATCAAAACTTTATATTTGGAAATGAATAACCCCTTTCTTTAACGAAAATAATTATATATATTAAAGACATTTTCTGTTGTATTCAAACTTCTTTGTTTGTTACTTCTATTGTTTGCTTGTTTTATTGAAACTTTATTTCACTTTTAAAGATCTTAGCACGGCACTCAAAAAACTACTTTACTGCTTTCCATTACGGGCACGGTAAACATACCCACCAACAAATTCACACGACTATACAAAGATTTACTAATTATATACATTTTTGAAATATCTTCTAAAGTTTATATTTTCTTGTGGAAACCTTCACTAAGTTGTAAAGAGAAATATTTTTAATCTAAATTAATGGCACTTTTAAATTTATCGGTTAAAATGTCTGTTTCTTAATTTTATTTCTAACAAAGTAATTATTTTACACCAAAATCAATTAATAATTTTTAATCAAATGGAAATAATTAAATTCGAATGTTAAGTAATTTGTCATGATTTTTAGATTAGAAATTACGATTCTGTATGAGTAGTTACGTCTTGCTTTTTACCAATGGCTAGTCAAACCTCGAGGTCCTGGAGTGGGGGCAAGAACTCGGTTCCCCATCCAGTGGCCAATAAATCCGGATTCAGATTTTTCAAAGCTGCACCTACCCCCCATTTCCTAATTATACGCATTCATAGTTGCAAAAGTTAGACAATATATATCAATGTTATAGTAACCCAACGGCTTTTGGATTAGGGTGATTCTGCACACCCTGTAGCTGCAACCTGGAGCAACTGCCCCTCCCTAATTCGATTTTCTACAAATCATCATTTATTACTAATTGCCATTGTTTTGAAAGAAGGGCATTTTAAAAAAACTTTTTAAGTTCAAAATTATGCATACTACAGTTGGTAGCCCTACATAAGACAGTTCGATTATCTATAGCGGACAGACAAATGTTCTCAACTTTTAATATATGTATGTACCTACTTCCCTACTCAAGTAAGATGTGACACAAGGTCTTTTTTTGAAAACGGGTTGTAACAGGTTTCAATTCAGAGATTCCTTCTCCTAGACTGATTGCCATATCAAGATTAAAGAGCTCAGTCTGCTCTATTCATCCATAGCTAGAGATAGAATAGTTAGATGCCTACCCTTCCCAAGGGTATGTATTTATCCAAACCTTTCACTACGGGTTGGATGTTACACATGGTCATTAATATAGGGCATCCATCGAGGATAGAACTCGCTATTCAGTAATTATTGATCACCTAGACTAGTTTGCTAACCACTAAACCGCTATGTGTTGCCCTTTTTACCCAACCTGTTCACGCCGGGTAGGGTGTTACCCATGGTCACAAGTATGGGGCATCCATTGAGGATCGAACGTGCTATTCAGTGATAATGTATCAGCTAGAGTAGCTTGTTAATCATTTCCCCACGATGGTTGGCTCTTTTTTATCCAACTCGTTCGCCACGGGTAGAACGTGACACAAGGTCTCAAGTATGGAGCACCCAGCAAATATCAAGTGCGCTATTCATTTGTAATGGATCTGTGATACAAGCTTGCTAACCATTACATCACAGTGGGACCCCTTACCTTTTCTAAGGGTATTAGCCGTATTTAAAATGCAAACAGTCTCGTCTCGGTGCATCGCATGCCTTACCTAGGGTGATAACCCTTACACATCGAGCGCTACAATTGTTAATATAGACAAGAAACTCACAATGCATTGGTTTCCTTATCTCAAATGATCGATTGGTTAAACTAAACACAATCTAAAATTCTGGCGTAGAATTTCTACACGAGAATAATATTTTCCGAACTGGAATTTTCTTTTTTGTTTTTACTTTTGGACTCAACATTATTGCAAATGTTGAATTATTGTCTTGTAAAAAAAAATCCTAAGAAATTAGTTTTCTTCATAGTCACGTGCATTATATCAGGAAATAAAACTCTCACGCAACGTCCGTGTTTTTTTCTTTCTCCGTTAAGCAATAAAATGCCTTTTATTACCTGTTTGAGGAGAGCATGTTTTTTCCCCAAAAAATCTTCCCTGGATGCAGTTGGCTATAAAATGTATAAAACACGTGCCCTCTTTATGGGCATTTAGCAAACGGGCACGAATGTGCACGGGCAGAACTACGCGCACGGGTGCGCACAAGCAAAGAGAGAGAAATAGGTGCGCACATGTATCGCTCACAAAGTTGTGTATAGATATGTGGACAAAAAAAATAATAAAATAAAACGCACACCTACGAAGATGCGCTTGTCAAAATACAAATAAAACACGTCGATACAAAAGGCAAACTAAACTGAAACACATCCACATATGTGTGTACACATTCATTATCAGAATAATACACAAAAATAAAAACACAGAAACACACATAAATACACATGTAAACACAATTGCATGCAAACGAACTAGAATTTACACACACACACACACATATATATATATGTGTGTGTGTGTGTGTGTGTGTATGTGGGCGTGTGTGCCTGTGTCTTTATTGATATACACACATTATCTATACACATATTTAGATACACACACATTGTGTGTGTGTATATATGTCTTTATTGATATACACACATTACATATACATAAATTACACACGCACACACACACACACATATATATATGTGTATGTCTTTATTGATATACACACATTGTATACATACAGGTTATGCACACAAACACATACATACACACACATATGTATACATATATATATACGACACACACACAAACACACACACACACACATATATATATATATATGAGCTGTGAATGCAGATGTATTTAAATTTGGATATTTATTCTATCTGGATTTCAATCGTCAACTAGGCTACACACACACACACACACACACACACACACATATATATATATATATATATATATATTATATATATATATATATATATATTCCATATATGGAATGGATAATATAGGATATTTTAATCAAATTTACTTACACGTGTTTCGGTCAGGAGTTTATCCATGTGTACATTATTCAAACTACTATTATTTTTAAATAACCAAATGAAATGAAATAATAATAATAGAAAAAATGTAGAAATGTTCCGCACACCAAGAAAATTCGACCTTCATCAGAGTAAATCCTTATTTGAAATGATATATATATATATATATATATATATATATATATATATATATATATATATATGTGTGTGTGTGTGTGTGTGTGTGTTGTGTGTAGCCTAGTTGACGATTGAAATCCAGATAGAATAAATATCCAAATTTAAATACATCTGCATTCACAGCTCAACAAACGTGTAAACGTTGTCAATAAAAAAGAACTAAACATACGAAGAATGTAAATCATTCACACAAATGATAAGAAAAATAGAAATATCTCTTTGGTGTTATTTATTTTTTATTGTTCTCAACACATTTAGACATAAGATCATCGTTAGGAGAAAACATTTTCGCAACAAAATTATGTTTAAAATGCATTTGATTTGGTTTGTTGTGTTTTTTTTACGGCATATCAACCCTTTTCGGATCATTCAAAGCCGAATCAAGTCCGTTTGATAAACAATCGACTCAGGTTATTTACAATACCTGCTATTGTTTAATTATTCACCTGTTACATAATCTATGCGGTTGCATAAGATTATTTTCAATCCCCTGTATTTCTAGAGGGATGGCCATTTTCATATCACGGGCGGGACTTTCCATGGAATATTACAGAAAGCCCGCGAAATACGTGAAGTCACGTGGGACCTGTTGGGTCTTCAGTTTCAGTTTGGACGTCAGGCAGAAAAGATGTACTGCCTTAACTGGAACTCACTGCATACGCGCGCTATGTTTAGTTACATGAAATGTTTAGTTAAATAAATAAAAGCTTACGAAAATAACACGGTTTTGTGGTTGGTGAATGTAACAAGACTGATCTAGAAGAACTTAAGATATCAAAGACGCCAGAAGAAGAATAGAAGTAATAAAGCAAGTAAGGAAAGAGGTATGCAACACGCCCGATTAAGTATTGCACTGGCTCATTGCTGCTTAACTTCCGTTGACCGTAATATTAGAATTTGATAAACGTTTTTAAAAGAATTGATATGCTATAAGAGAAGCGTCGAACAAATGAATTGATGACGTTGCACATCCACTCGATCACTGAAAATTATTTTTTCTAAGAGACTTCAACAGATCTCTAATAGACACCTGGCACTGAGCTCTCCATTTGGTAGATATAAGTTACACATGGGTGGGATGTGTTTCAATCAAATCATTGTGGTGATGAACCTTCAAACATAAGTGTGATAAACCTTTACATCACCCTTTTTATTACCAAACATTGTTTGGTTTCTCTTTGGAGCATTGGGCACAGTTGGCTGTTTAGAACACACACACACACACACACACACACACACACACTCACACACACACACACACACATATATATATATATATATAATATATAATATATATATTATTTCTCTGAATGATTGAGATAAGGCTTGATGATTAGTATAATCAAAGTTCTGTGATGGCTCCCGATTACGACAAGAAGGTTCCCGACTCGACAAGACAGTTCCCGAGTCCGAAGAGAAAGTTCCCGAGTCCGAGAATGTTGCAGAGTCCGACAAGAAATACCTGAAGAAGGCCGGAGGGCATATCGGCCGAAATGTTGTATAGATAACAATGAAGACGAGGACAATAGTCCGAAAAATGCATATATATATATATATATATATATATATATATATATATCGTCACCGAGTATCACTTGAAAAGATCCGGTTGAAAAGGCCTTCGTGTAACCCCCCCCCATTTATTTTATATTTTATTCATTAATAAAATATTCTCCCAAATTACATATGATTCCTCTACTTTTAGTGTTATACAAATTCTCTTGTAACAAAAACCTATATATATATATATATATATATATATATATATATGTATGTGTGTGTGTGTGTTGTATCTACTAACATTCATAAATGCATTGTTCATGTGACTTAGTTGATTGTCTTTCCTTGTCAAATGTTCAGTGTTAGTGTATCTTCTTTAATTTTTTAAATAGTTTGCTTCTCTCATCTGGTGACTGTTGTTCACATGAGTAATGAGACCCTTTTCATATCCTTTATTTAGTCATAACTTTGATGAAAACCGATTCTTAACTCTCTCCAGCGAAATAAATCCTACTGCCACATGGTGGCTATGAAAACCCTTCAAATATAAATGGGATGAACCATTACATTAACCTTTTTAGTACCAGACATTGTTTGGTTGCTCTTTGGAGCATTGTGTACAGTTTACCTAATATTATATTATTCTATTATTGCTAGTTGTATGTATTAAACACTTATATATTCATGCCAGTTACTTGTTTGTCTCTTCTTACCAAAAGTTCAGTGTTAGTATATCTATAGATGCATTTATGCATTATAAATGTAAGATAATGAGAGTGACGAGTATGACGTCAGCGGTGGGTGGCGTATGATTCAAAAGTGGAAATTAAAAAGTATACAAATTGAAAGAAAACAGAAGAATCAAACGTGTAAGTTCATTGACTACATACACTGACCTCGTTACTCTCATTAACTTACAGTAGAAACTTTGCTTTAGTGTCTTTGTAGAACATCAGGAAAGCGACAACTGTGTCTTTGGGGAGACCATATGCCAGAAGTATTTTTCAATCCTTCCCCTTTCTATGTAATCAAATGCTTTTGAGAAATCTTGAAACAAATGTGTTGCCTCGAGATTTTAATTTAAATTCAGGAGTTTGCGACTTCGAACTGGGCCATAACGTCACGAAAACAACCAAAATAATTTGTTATGTGAAATGTGAAGGCGCAGTTAATCACAGTTCAGTAACCAGATGATTGAAGAAATTTCACACGAATTGCAAGAGAAGGTCAGATAGGTCTAAAGTCGTGGATTCCGAGTCCGTTCTCAAAGTCATAGAGGAAAATTCTGTACCTCTTAGAGAGTATATAGCAAGCTCGGCATCTAACGGTCCAGATTGTTTGGTCACTTTCATTCGGAGCTACTAAATTGTGCCTCAAATTAGCAAAATATTGCAAAACTTTTAACTCACCCTAATAAATCTACGGTTTGTAATTTTTAGACAGTAATATAAAAAAAAATCTACTCCCGATTTGTTCTGGATATAGGTATGGATTTTGCGGGTTAAAGCCTTTGATGCGTATTTGGTAGAGGGCATCTATCATGTAGAGGCAAATTAGAATAGCTTAAATTATCTATTCAAAAATAGATCAAATAATATACTGTAGGTGTCAGTAAACATATTACGACACCACGAAAAAAAACAAAAAAAAAAACAAAAAAAATGTCATCAGACCTTTTATTTTCATCGGTAATTTTTTGGAATAATCCTTAAATATTTACTAGTGGAAATGTGTTTGTGTAGCAAGAGAAACCACGCCCGTAGTGGTTCGAAGCGTGCACGACTGTGTTTGGCATGCAGAATGAGATCAGGGGCGAGTGGGGAGATTGAACTCACATCCTCCTGATCGTGAGTCGTGGCCTCACGCATGTGAATCACTAGACTGTGCAGAGTAAGCCGGATGTGAAGTCTCGTCGTGAGGATTGACGCGTGCTGATGAATGTCGAACGTGCTGCACGGGCAATTCAGAGTAAGGAGACCGGATGAACACAGTAATTGTGCATTTAAGGAAATGCTCTCCCAGACCGGTGAGAAACAAGATTGCTGTAGCATTTTGGCTGTCGAAATTTTGGAAGAGAAAAATATATTTGGATAGTGTTGGTGAGAAGAGGGCAGCATTGCTGGGAGAGATTGTTCCAGACTGAACACTTGGTCAGTTGGGAGTGCAAACGCAGAGTTTACTTTCATTCTTATTAGAGTGTGGAAGTTTAATTCATATTAATTCTTATACTTTTATCGTGTTGAGCCAAATTCAAGCTCGGGCTGTATAATAATTTTCGAGTTACGCTATTTGATTATATTTAGTCTTAGTAGTTCAAATATCCTTTTCCTTTTTTCCTTTTAGAAGTCCATCGCAGACGACGATGATGTCACTCTATCTCATTCAACAGTGATGGCGAGCTAGTTCAATTCTGGACTTGCAGATATAGTCACACACATTGCAAGGGAAATTCCCACCTGCATTTGGTGGTTCATGACGAGGAAGACGTTGCCGCTCTACAGTTATATTAATCTCGACATATATATTTACCAACCCCTCCGCACGGGCAGGATGTGACACAAGATCAATTTTTAAGCGGAGTTCAACAGGTTTAATTCAGTGTTTTACTTCTCCTAGACCAGTTGCCTAAGCAAGGTTAAAGAGTCCAGTCTGCCCTATTATTTATCCATAGCTGGAGGGAGAGTAGGATTCATACCTTTCCAAAGGGTACTAGCACTAAGTGAAATGAAATTACCAAGTCCAGGATTTGAACTCGGGGCGACAATCCATTTCCCATGACTTTTGTTACGTAGCCGTTCGTCACGGTACCAAATAGATATATTTGTTACGTCTTACTCTGGTCTATTCTTCCGGCCGTCTTCTGATAGTCTAGTCTTCAGTCTTCTATCTTCTAATGGTCTCGTCTGATCTTTCTTATCTGGGTTCCGTGTCTGGTTCTGCTTGGGAGCGTTCCTTATCAGAAGCCTTGTGTCATTGTTAGCTTTTAGTAATAACAACAAGACTTCGATTTACCTTTGATGTTATTTTATTCCGGAACCCAAGACCAGACAAATGCGCGCGGAGAGTCACATCTTGCTAGCTTCAGTCCTAACTCTCAACTGACTAACTGCAACTGAGTTACTGAGTTGCCCACCTTAAACCGGAAAGGGCTTTCTATCGGGGTTCCGTTCTCACGATTCTATCCCCAGAAAGCAAGGTGAGAGTGAGGTCAAGCATTGTCACTCACTCTCAAGGCCATCAGCTGTACTGATCGCCATAAGGATTTCTATACTACCTTAAAAAGTAATAGGAATCCAATTAATATGTAACACTTTAACCATCACACAACGCGCTTCTTAATCTTAATATAGAGCCACATGGCTCCTGTGCAGCACGTGTCTCGCCAACCATGACTGTTAAAGGCTAGATCTTCCGGGTTTGAATGTGATGGTTTATTTCTTCAACATCGTCTTAATATGGTATTTGAACCCCTTTTAGCGTGCCATCTGCGAGTTCACCATAAAGTATTTTACGGATGAGTCTGTCTGCAGGCATGCGTATGGTGTGACCCAATCATCACAGTTGGCGTTGTGTGCAAACATACAATAGAGCTGATACGGCTACGGCTTAGAAGAATCCTAGTTTTATTTCATCAGAGATATCAGATTACCATATGATTGATAATCTGTCCATAGCTGCCAACACTTTATTATTTATGCGTTTGTTCACTTCGCTTTCAGTAGATGAGATATTGCTACTGAGATATATGAACTGTCTACTAATATCAGTGCGTGTCAGTTAAATCAATCGTGATAGATTTATTGCCAGTAATTTCATGCAATTTCTGAAATTATATTAAATTAACTCTTTGCAAACCATATTTCCCCCACGGCTGTACCAAATTTTCTTGGTATTTTTTCTTTTATCTGTATGACGGGATATTTCAAATTTCACTATTAGTTCAACTCTGAATGTTTGAGATGAGGCTTGATGATTAGTATTATCTGCATTATTCGGACTATTGTCCCTCATTGTTATTTGTACAACGTTTCAGCCGCTATGCCCTCCTGCCTTCTTCAGATATTTCGAGTCCGAGAAGGTTCCTGAGTCCGACAAGATAAACCTGAAGAAGGCCTCAGGGCATATCGACCGAAACGTTGTACAAATAACAATAAAGATGGGGACAATAGTCCGAATAATGCAGATAATACTAAGACTCATTCTATTCAAATAAAAAGTAAAAGTAAGGTCGTCGGGGCGGCCTAATGTCGGTATCAGCCAATCAGCAAGGGAGTCTATCCCCTTTTCACTAGCGCTAGACCAAGGAGATTGTTTTTTGCATCTGAGGTGGAGCGCCATACCTACCATCAGCTCCTTACTTTACCGCACAGATCCCTGTGCTACTCATACGCAGTGTTGGCGAAGGGTGGTGTTGAACCCACAAGTAATTATTTATATAAAGTCCTATTATTATTGTAAAGTGAGTCCTTCTGCTCAATTATACAGATCTAACCATTTGTTTTTGTATTTTATCACACTGAAAGCGGCTTAAAGTAGGCAAAGAGTTAATAATTCTAGTAAATTAAAAGCTAAGAGAATGTATTGTAAGCAACGTCACCTCTGATTATTAGGTTAAGCTGAACTTTGGAAATGGCTAACTCTACCTGTAGAAGCTCTACCGATTAAATTCATTATAATTTCTGAATAAAATTATGGGATGTACCTTTGTTGATTTCTATTTCAGAATTGGGTGAATTTATAACAATAGAAATGCCTGAAAAAATTTGATATCAATTAATAATAACAAAAACAAAAACACAAAAAAAAGATTAAAAAAATTAAATATTCTGTTTCATAAAGTAAGTCGTTCACTTTTGTTGGTAAATATATTTGTCTTATTTTAAGAAAAAAATATTTAATTTATTTTTTTTAGGTGGGCGGTTCGATTAAAACGAAGAGAACATTGCCAGTTCATAAAAAGGTCAAGGTTGATAACAATCGCAGCAGCCGGAAATAATTATAAAATCTATCAACAAAACAATCGATTAAAACAAATAAAATCGAAAATGAATAATATAAAGAAAACAGTTATTCATTTTAACATAATCGCGTTTTTCTAACAACCAATTTTTAAAAATTTTGTTAATCTTTTCTATTTTATTAAACGATTATAAACAAAATAAAGAAATTAGGTGAATCCATGAGGAAATAGCTAAATTGGTCAATTTATAGAACAAGCACTCGGAAAGCCTTTATTTATTTTGACTTGGTTGATTTGGCATATTAATCTTCGTGGGTTATTTAATGCCAAAATCATCATTGTAGAAGAACTATAAGTAAAGTAAAGTCGTCGGGGCGGCCGAATGTCGGTATCGGCCAGACAGCGAGGGAGTCTATCCCTTTTTCACTAGCGCTAGACCAAGGAGATTATTTTAGGATCTAACGATGAGCGCCATACCTACCATCAGCTCCTCACTTTACCGCACAGATCCCTGTGCTACTCATTCGCTGAGTTGGCGAGGGCCGGTATCGAACCAAGAACCTTGTGATTCCTAGCAGAACACTCTACCGACTGAGCTAAACCAGCCCTACAGAAAACTATAGTGGTACTATAACCCATTTATGTTTTACTTTACTTTTGCGGAGGGGGGGGTCTGAGGGACGGATAAAAAGCAGTTGTTTTGTCGGCACAATTTTTTATAGATGAACAAATAAACAAAAACACATAGAATGTATATATATATATATATATATATATATATATATATATATATGTGTTTTTTTAAGTTTGGCGTTATTACGAAGCATCTAAAAATAAATGAATGAACTCGATGTTATGGAGTATTGGATTTACTTATTTTTTTATTATTTGTTATCATAAATTTTCGGGTTCGTTAGATACCCTTTATTAAATGATTGTTGTTCCTGTTCAACGGATCTTTTGTCTCTGTTGTTATTGACAGTAAAAAATTATAATAACGGAGAATTCCGATGTCAGCGTTCATGTGGGAGAAACATCAACATCTTTAAGACTAAGATTAAATAACCACAAATCCACAATAAAACTCAAATCCCCGCATAGTACAATAGCACTTCACTTTAACACCCTACCACACAACCTTACACACCTCAAATGCATTCTAATAGAACACGCGTTTCCAAAAACGCAATCTCGAAAACAAGCAGAAAGTAAATGGATTCTAAAATTACAAACTCACGTGAGGGGACTGAACGCTGACATCGGAATTTTTATATATATATATGCTCCCATAAATTTGGTATGAGCTCTCTAACTGGTAATTTTAATTAACTCACACTACTAAGCATATGAGCAATGATCGTTTCCCCGGAAATTTGATCCTCTGTGACCGTAAAATACATAAACAAACCTATGTACTTAATAGTTTAAAAACCCAGTCCCGCTACAGCTGTCAGTGGCCGAGGGGATAAGATATCAGGCTGCCAAATGGCCAGTCTGAGTTCGACCCTAGCCAAGGATAGCTGTGTCTAACCACACCGAAGAGGCGTGAAACGCCGAAACACGTGTCTGTGGATGACTTATTAATATATATATATATATATATATATATATATATATATGTAAATGTATAAGTAGTAATTTACCGGTGGGTATAAGTACCGATCGTTGGAAGCGCACAGTATCCAGAGGCTAAGATTGAGAAAAACAAATACAAAGTGCTCAATACAATGTAGAGCATAAATTTATTTTAACAATGGAAAGGAGTAACCTACTCGAGTTTCATCGATGGATTCTTCAGGGTTACTTTAGTTAAATTAATCGAGTTTTCGATTAATCTTAGATGGTATAATACATGCCCGTTGGAATGGGATTCATCTTTAGTAGAGTAACCCTCTACTAAAGATAAATCCCATTCCAACGGGCATGTATTATACCATCTAAGATTAATCGAAAACTCGATTAATTTAACTAAAGTAACCCTGAAGAATCCATCGATGAAACTCGAGTAGGTTACTCCTTTCAATTGTTAATATATATATATATATATATATATATATATATATATATATAGAGAGAGAGAGAGAGAGTTTGCTGTATTTATAAATAATGAACGCTCAATATATAACTATCTCTTTACCTATTATGTGTCTTATAAGATATCCGGCTGAATCCATTTCTACGAGTGCGATTAATGCAAAACTTTCTAGTGTAGAAACATCAGAGAAAAGGGGTAATAGGGGTCAATTGTTGTTGTGTGTGTGTGTGGAGGAAATCTCTGGGAGCGAATTATGATTAACAGTTTATACTGATAAAGACAACGACTTACTTATTTTGGATAAATCGACAGAATTCTCCGAAAAAAAGCACAACACGTGGGAGAAAGGGAAAATGAAAGTACAAGTTAAGGCGAAAGTAGAATCGAAAGCGAAAGTTTGAGAAGAAAATTTCAAGAAATTATTGATTGCGAATATTTCATGAGAAAGCCCGGATGAATTTCCGGACACGTTAATTGAGGAAATCCTGAAGTGCAATCAGCACACGATGCTTGATGAAGGAAATACCTCATTTGGCTCGAATTGAACCGGGCTCCAATTTTGGCAAACATAAAGATGGCTGATCTTTAAAGAAACAAAAAAAAAAAAAAAAGAAAGAATTTCAGCTGAAATCGTAAACACACTCGTCGAGGGAAAACAAGGAAAAGTGGGATGTGCAGATGGTTTTATCGGTGCAGAAAATGGAATTATCAAACCGAGTTCAAAATTATGTCCAGCCTGTTTGTGTTTTCAGCGTGCTAATACCACGAGAAAAGCCATGACTCCATCGCATCTTTAACCAGTAATGGCTTAAACCATTGAGCAGATTGAACATTTTACTTTTAGGACAGGTATAATTACCAACACAGGAACATGTATCATACATCAAAATGAAGCTGGTCCTCTGTGGATCACATCCCTACTCCTCCACAGGTTAGTTAAAGTAATGCCATTTTTTTAAGGACAGCTATAATTACCAACACAGGAACATGTATCATACATCAAAATGAAGCTGGTCCTCTGTGGATCCATACTTCTCCACATAGGTTAGTCAAATAGTAATGCCATTTTGTAAGGACAGCTATAATTACCAACACAGGAACATGTATCATACATCAAAATGAAGCTGGTCCTCTGTGGATCACATCCCTACTTCTCCACATAGGTTAGTCAAAAAGTAATGCCATTTTGTTAAGGACAGCTATAATTACCAACACAGGAACATGTATCATACATCAAAATGAAGCTGGTCCTCTGTGGATCACATCCCTACTTCTCCACATAGGTTAGTCAAAAAGTAATGCCATTTTGTTTAGGACAGCTATAATTACCAACACAGGAACATGTATCATACATCAAAATGAAGCTGGTCCTCTGTGGATCACATCCCTACTTCTCCACATAGGTTTGTCAAAAAGTAATGCAATTTTGTTAAGGACAGCTATAATTACCTACACAGGAACATGTATCATACATCAAAATGAAGCTGGTCCTCTGTGGATCACATCCCTACTCCTCCACACAGGTTAGTCAAAAAGTAATGTCATTTTGTTAAGGACAGCTATAATTACCAACACAGGAACATGTATCATACATCAAAATGAAGCTGGTCCTCTGTGGATCACATCCCTACTCCTCCACAGGTTAGTTAAAGTAATGCCATTTTGTTAAGGACAGCTATAATTACCAACACAGGAACATGTATCATACATCAAAATGAAGCTGGTCCTCTGTGGATCACATCCCTACTTCTCCACATAGGTTAGTCAAAAAGTAATGTCATTTTGTTAAGGACAGCTATAATTACCAACACAGGAACATGTATCATACATCAAAACGAAGCTGGTCCTCTGTGGATCACATCCCTACTTCTCCACATAGGTTAGTCAAAAAGTAATGCCATTTTGTTAAGGACAGCTATAATTACCAACACAGGAACATGTATCATACATCAAAATGAAGCTGGTCCTCTGTGGATCACATCCCTACTTCTCCACATAGGTTAGTCAAAAAGTAATCATTTTGTTAAGGACAGCTATAATTACCAACACAGGAACATGTATCATACATCAAAACGAAGCTGGTCCTCTGTGGATCACATCCCTACTTCTCCACACAGGTTAGTCAAAAAGTAATGCCATTTTGTTAAGGACAGCTATAATTACCAACACAGGAACATGTATCATACATCAAAATGAAGCTGGTCCTCTGTGGATCACATCCCTACTCCTCCACACAGGTTAGTCAAAAAGTAATGCCATTTTTAAGGACAGCTATAATTACCAACACAGGAACATGTATCATACATCAAAATGAAGCTGGTCCTCTGTGGATCACATCGCTACTTCTCCACAGTCACTGTTTCTCTCAATAGCAATGTTCCACCTTCAATTGGGAGCATGTATCCCTGCTCCGTAAAATTCTGTCGACTCTTCTTTGATCCACTTCTTCATTACAGATTTCACTGCCCCATCACTGGAATAATGTTTGCCTCTCAAACCCGAAGAGATGATAGTATGAAGGTTACAGTTTCAGTGTTTCAGATACACCATCTTCAAGAGTACTAAATATAGCATTCCCAGTTGATTTTTTTTTATTTGAGGTTATTGTTGTTTAATCACATAAGTTATATAGAGCTGTGTAAATCTAAGGAAGGACTACTGGAGAATGGTTATGGCACGTAAACAGGATTACCATTAAGCCA
>CM042153.1:34067341-34077341 GCA_023376005.1 Doryteuthis pealeii
ATATATATATATATATATATTAGCAAATATATGCACCCTCCGGGTGCAAGTATTTAAGTTTTGATATAATAAAATATCATATTAAATTAGAAAGGCTAATGAAACTGACGAAGAATGCAGATAAAAAGATCTGCAACAGAGGGGGTATAATCGAAAAATAGAACAACTTTGAAACTAACTATTCCATCGTTTTCCATTATTCCCCTGTTTCATTTGTAAATTTTCCTAATTTAACTATTTAGTTAAAATAGGAAGTAAAGGATAATATTACAGTTATTTCTTCTTGTAAATAAATTTCTTTTAAGATTTATCCACGAGATTTTTGTTTATATTTCTTAAGATAAAACCAAACAATTAGAAATCAATAATACCAAGCACATATTTATTAAAATACAATTTTAAATATCAATATGCAAATTAGCCTTCTCGTTCAAACTGTAAATCGCTATTTTGTTGTATATATAAATACAATTGCATGTTATTAGTATGTAGATATAATCAACAGTATTAATAATGTAAAACAATTTTTATTAATAACTGAAGGTTTAAAAGAATGAAATCATGGAGAATTTGACGTAAATAATTAAGGGAATTGTGACTTGAGTAGTAATATAGTTTCGGTTACAGACAGAAAAACACACAATCTCCATTATAATAAGATATATATATATTATGTTGTTTTGTAAATCATGGATGATTTCATTACATATTTTTAGTGTCAAATCAGCCATTATATTCCGAACAACCTAATATTACAAACACAGAAAGAATAAAAGAAAGAAAGATTAAAACTGATGAGAGGATTTAAAATTTTCTTGGTGCATAAAAAAGAATGTCTTCGTCTTTTTGATACTTTGACGTTTGACCGGCTCTCCTTTGTTTTTAAGATTAAGATTTGATCTTGTGTCGCAAACACAAGGGAATAAATATTCATATATATATATATATATATATATATATATATATATATATATATATATATATGAGAAGTAAACAAACAGACGATGTTTGTGATATGGCTATTTTTAGCCGACAATATTTGGGAGAATATGTGCTTAATTGAAGTCGGACCTAATTTTATGAAAGTTAATTAATTAATAATTAATTAATTAGGCGGGATTACCTATTAAATTTAAGGCTAAACAAATCGAGAAAAATCAATCTCTGTATGTACATTTCGGCCTATTAGGCCTCATCAGCAGCACACGGGGCGGTCTTTGTATCTATAGCTCTGCTGATGAGGCCTAATAGGCCGAAATGTACATACAGAGATTGATTTTTCTTGATTTGTTTAGCCTTAAATTTAATAGGTAATCCCGCCTAATTAATTAATTATTAATTAATTAACTTTCATAAAATTAGGTCCGACTTCAATTAAGCACATATTCTCCCAAATATATATATATATATATCTTATTATAATGGAGATTGTGTGTTTTTCTGTCTGTAACCGAAACTATATTACTATACAAGACACAATTCTCTTTGTTGTTTACATAACATTCTCTATGATTTTATTTTTATTTAAACCTCAATTATTAATAAAATTGTTTTACATCATTAAGACTGTTTATCATACCTACATGATATTTTCCACGTAACCCACTTGTACGGGTCAGGCACAAGGCCCTATTTATGTGGGACTACCCACAAGCCGAGACTCATGGGTGGCGGGTGAAAAATTGGGTCGATCCCATCAGGCGCTGGGCAATAAACCCAGCCCTGCCCCTTTAAATCAAGGGGGCAGGTATTGCCTGGGGGGATAGCCCCCTGGGATCGACGCTATTAACTCGTAAAGATCCAGGGCCGAAGCCACTGGACCCCCGGCGTGGGCCAGGATCTACATACTAAAAACATGCAATTACATTTATATATACAACAAAATAGTGGATTACAGTGTGAATGGAAAGGCTAATTTGCATATTGATCTTAAAAAGTTGATTTTAATAAATATATGCTTAGTATTATTAATTTCTAATTGTTTGGTTTTATCTTAATGAACAAGAGCAAAAATCTCAGGAATAAATCTTAAAAGAAATCCATTAACAAGAAGTAATAACTGTAATGTTATTCTTTTATTCCTATCTTAACTAAATAGTTAAATTAGGAAAATTTACCAATGAAAGACGGGAGTAATGGAAAATGATGGAAGAGTTAGTTTCAAAGTTGTTCTATTTTTCAATCATACTCCCTCTGTTCCAAATCATTTTATCTGCATTCTTATTCAGTTTCATTAGCCTTTCTAATTTTACATGATATTTTATTATATTAAAACTTAGATACTTGCACCCGGAGGGTGCATATATTTGCTAGTATATATAATAAACACATATATATAAACACATATACTTTAAACACATACAAATACTTTAACACATCCCATACCTAATGTCCCACCACAATCATCTTAACCCTAGAGGTAAAAATAATGCATATATATATATACATATATATATATATTATATATATATATATCAGTAAAAAGTGAAGTTGTGAAGAAGTCTATTGTCAGCCGAACAGCGAGGGAGTCTATCCTCTTTTTGCTTGCTCTAGACCAGGGAGATTGCTTTTGCGTCTGAGGGGTAGCGTTGCACTTACCATCAGCTCCAGACAACCAGATTACCCAAGTTGTGCTACTCATACGCTGAGTTAGCAGGAACCAGTATCGGACCTGAAAACTTGGTGCTCAACCAAATGATATATATATATATATATATATATATATATATATATATATACTAATGTACTAATAAAGATTTACGATATATATATATATATATATATATATATATATATATTTCGAATAATCATGACAAGCAAATTCGGCAAATACCATGTGCGACTTGAGGAATACTGTACAGCTGTTTCAACCTAATTTGGTCCCATCAGCAGTGTATACCAGTTTCGACCTAATTTAGTCTAATCAACTGTGTATGAGACCAAATTAGGTCAAAACAGCTGTACAGTGTTCCTCACGTCGCACATGGTATTCGTCGAATTTGCTTGTCATGATTATTCGAATTATACAAATAAAAATTTCTCTCTATAAAGTAAAATTTTCTATACATATATATATATATAAACATGTATGCATACATACATACATACATTTATATGTACATATATATATATGTGTGTGTGTGTCTGTGTTTGTGTGTCTATGTATGTTTGTATGTCTGTAAAGAACGTATTTGTATCCAATTTTTTTACATTATAATCACAATTACTCACACACAAAAATATATATACATATATACATATTTGTATACATATGTATGTATATATGTATATAAAAGAGTTTTATCACTTGCTTGAATATATGTATGTATATGTATATATGTATGTATATATAGATGTATATATCTGTATACACACACACAAATGCATACACACATACACACACATATATGTATGTATATAGTGCTAATACCCTTGGGAAAGGTATGAATCCTACTCTCCCTCTAGCTATGGGTAAATAGCAGGGCAGACTGGGCTTTTTAGCCTTGGTTAGGCAACCGGTATAGGAGAAGGAAAACTCTGAATTCAAACCTGTTAAACTCCGCTTAAGAAATTGACCTTGTGTCACATACTGCTCGTGCAGAGCGGTTGGTAAATATATATATATATATATATATATATATATATATAATAAGATAATCTACTGAGTCAGACGAACCTACTATTAGTTTCGCAATAAAGCTCTTCAGGGCTAAAATCTGACTCTACTTAGGTATCGAGCACTTTTTACAAATTAGCTTCTCCTAGCGGTTATATGAATATATATATATCTTATATACATATATATACATATAAATTGTTTTTTCTTTTGGCCAAATACTATACCAATAGATTATTTTTTGTTGGTACGAATATCTTGGTCTTTTCTTTTTTTCAAAATTTTTTTTCTTCCTGGTTGATGTTTGGTAGTATATTTTTACAATCAAACTCTCTGCCGGGTTTTTTTCTCTCCGCAAGGATCTACCAACACGCTTGGTATATTAAATATATATATATATATATATATATATATATATATATATATATATATATATTGTTAAAAGCAGACTAACCATATAACAGTGGTGGACGGTAATCGAAACGGCTGCAGCCAGTTGCGGTTAGGTGCAATAGGGTAGGGGAAACAGTTTGGGTTGTGGTGGGTGGTGGGTGTGCGGGGGGTTATGGGGGGGGGGCGATTGGTTTGAAAAACAGAAAGAGCAAAAGGATGCCGTGACTGGCTGTAAATGAATCTCCAATCTACTCTGGCTTGATCAAATGATCAAATGAAGGCCAAGTTTGTAAAGGGCGCGCTGTCTTGCTTACACGTTGATTATGCCTCTGATTGTAGAGATGGTCACTATTGGCTAAATGCCACAATCTTCTTGTGCTGCATAGAGAGAGAGAGAGAGAGAGAGAGAGAGAGAGAGAGAGAGAGAGATAGAAAGAGAGAGAGAGAGAGAGTGATGTGTGTATGTATGTATCTGTGTGTGTGTGTGTGTGTGTGTGTGAGAGAGAGAGAGAGAGAGAGAGAGAGACTGATATCAGCTGCCAGAATCTTGCAGTGAGAGAGAGAGAAAGAGAGAGAGAGAGAAGAGAGAGAGAGAGAGAGAGAGAAGATAATTAGGTATAGAGATGAGAGAGCAATTCCTTGAAAAAGAAAATAGAGTGAGAGAGAGAGAGTGTGTAAACGAGAAAGTGAGAGAGGGAGAATGGTTTAAAGGAGATAAGAGAGAGAGAGAGAGAAGAGAGAGAGAGAGGGGGGGACAGAAAGAGAGAGATTCGGACAGAGTGTGACATATGTATATATATATATATATATATATATATATAGAGAGAGAGAGAGAGAGAGTGGGAGGAGAGAGTGGACGGGAGAGAGAGAGAGAAAGAGAGAAAAAATTATGTAAAAGAGGAAGAGAGAGAGAGAGAGAAAGAAAAAAAGAGAGGGGGCTGAGCAAGAGAAAAAGAAAGAAATCAGAGAGAGTGTGTGTGTGTGAGAGAGAGAGAGAAAGAGAGAAAGAGAGAGAGAGGTGCAGTAGAGCAAAGCACTGTGTGTGTGTGTGTGAGAGAGAGAGAGAGAGAGAGAGAGAGAGAGAGAGAGAGAGAGAGAGAGAGAGAGAGAGAGAGAATAGATTTAACTAGAGAAATAAAAGACACGCATAAAAAGTTTTTGGGTTGTCTGACTTTGGCATTGTGTCTGTAAAGGCAATCTGATATCCCTATTTAAACGTGGCTGTCTGGATGCAGTTCAAATTCGTGCAACGTTAGATGTAAAGTGGGCACTGATAGAGAATTGAAGCGGGAAGCGGCGAGGGGAGGTGCTGTCCAGAGAACAGGGGAACCGGTATGAAGGTAGGCGGGTTTTAATCGACAGCTTCTTGTTATTGTTAGTCATTGGCGAAGTTCGTTTCGTCCGACTAACTTGCATCTGGATTATTAATCGGCCTGACCTTTGGCCACCAATCGAATATCTGTCTCATGCCGAAGTCCAAAAGATTTTCGTGATGCTATCAGGCAAAAATCTGCGTCAATGTTTTTTTTTCTTTTATTTCACCTGCAAAGGTCCTGTCCACCAAATATCTGTCCGAACTCTATTGCCTTTATTGCGAGTCCCAACACTTTTTATCTGCCCTTGCCTTTATGGCAAGTCCCAACACTTTTTATCAGCCCTTGCCTTTATTGCAAGTCCCAACCCTTTTTATTAGTCCTTGCTTTTATGGCAAGTCCCAACCCTTTTTATCAGCCCTTGCCGTTATGGCAAGTTCCAAACCTTTTCATCAGCCCTTGTCTTTATGGCAAGTCCCAACCCATTTTATCAGCCCTTGCCTTTATGGCAAGTCCAACCCTTTTATCAGCCCTTGCTTTATGGCAAGTCCCAACCCTTTTATCAGCCCTTGCCTTTATGGCACGTCCCAACCCTTTTTATCAGTCCTTGCTTTTATGGCAAGTCCAACCCAACCCTTTTTATTATCCCTTGCCCTTTGGCAAGTCCCAACCCTTTTTATCAGCCCTTGCTTTTATGGCAAGTCCGAACCCTTTTTATTATCCCTTGCCCTTATGGCAAGTCCCAACCCTTTTTATCAGCCCTTGCTTTTTATGGCAAGTCCCAACCCTTTTATCAGCCCTTGCCTTTATGGCACGTCCCAACCCTTTTTATTATCCCTTGCCCTTATGGCAAGTCCCAACCCTTTTTATCAGCCCTTGCTTTTATGGCAAGTCCCAACCTTTTTATCAGCCTTTGCCTTTATGGCAGTCCAACCCTTTTTATCAGCCTTGCTTTTATGCAAGTCCGAACCCTTTTTTATCCCTTGCCCTTATGCAAGTCCAACCCTTTTTATCAGCCCTTGCTTTTATGGCAAGTCCCAACCCTTTTTATCAGCCCTTGCCTTTATGGCACGTCCCAACCCTTTTTATCAGTCCTTGCTTTTATGGCAAGTCCCAACCTTTTTATCAGCCCTTGCCTTTATGCACGTCCCAACCCTTTTTATCAGTCCTTGCTTTTATGGCAAGTCCCAACCTTTTTTATTATCCCTTGCTTTTATGGCAAGTCCCAACCCTTTTTATTATCCCTTGCTTTTATGGCAAGTCCCAACCCTTTTTATCAGCCCTTGCTTTTATGGCAAGTCCGAACCCTTTTTATTATCCCTTGCCCTTATGGCAAGTCCCAACCCTTTTTATTATCCTTGCTTTTATGGCAAGTCCCAACCCTTTTTATCAGCCCTTGCCTTTATTGCGAGTCCCAACCCTTTTTATCAGCCCTTTCAAGTAGGGCTTTAGAATATATCGATCGCGCCTCTGCAGAGGGGTTAGTTCGTCGCAAATGGAACAGCCTGTTAGCCGTGGGCGGCAACCCGTGATGCTTAAGTACGGAACCCTTGTGTCTGAGCTGTCCCTGAAATGCAACACTCTCTTACTTGGGCTGGTCACCTACCTATATATATTTACCAACCCCTCCACACGAGCAGGATGTGAAACAAGGCTAATTTCTTAAGCGGTGTTTAACAGGTTTGAATGCAGAGTTTTCCTTCTAGACTGGTTGCCTAACCATGGTTAAAGAGTCCAGTCTGCCCTACTATTTACCCACAGCTGGAGGAAGAGTAGGATTCATACCTTTCCCAAGGGTATTAGCGCTAAATGGAATGCAATTACCACGTCCAGGATTTGAACTCGGGTCGACGAGTCCATTTCCCATGACTTTAACCATTACACCACGCGCATTTCCCATGGCTTTAAGCATTACACCACGCGCTTCCTTTTCTTCATAAATGTGCGAGAAGGCAGTGGCTGGGGGTCTTCGTGCCCTGGGTATGATGTTAAACTCAATCTGATGGTGAAGTTCCAATTCTAGAGCTCTGGGGAATGTGGAGTACCCCTTCAGCACCATTACCCCCTGTTCCTTTCTGAACCGGAGTGGTAGTATCTGTAAGAGTCCCGTGGATTAAATAGAAAAATGAGTTAAAAAACAATGTGTTTTAAAAAAATGAGTTTGAAATAAAAGTTGAATACCAATCAAGAATGAATCAAACAAAACGTCTTTGGTATAAAATAACGCAACAAGGGTTGACATGCTGTAAAACCCAACCAATCAACCAACCAAACTCCGGCAACGAAACAAATGAATCTAAAAATTCTTTTTAAAAAGAAAAAAATAACGCAAGGGTTGATATACCGTAAAATCCAACTAACTAACAATGAGTCAGATCGTATTCAAATTATATTTTTATCTTCCACCTTTTGGTTTTCTAAACCTTTTCACTAAAGAAAAATAGTTTTTGATAGCTTTTTTGTTCCGTTTCGCAACGTAACTCTACGTGGAATGAATGTCATATTCGATCTTATTATGCAAAGAATCTACAAGAAAAAAAAATGGCGGCCGTTATTCTTTATTTTTCCCTTCTCAGCGCGGGAAGTAGAGAAAACAGAATAACACACGCATCAACAAATAGACTATAAGTTTATTAATCTCAACTAAGTTACAAATGCAAATCTGGAGCGGTAAAATCATGGACCATTTAAAATGAGAATAAAATTATTGCTTAAACTCAATATTAAAGAAAGATCCGTCGAGTTGACACTGGAATAAAAAACAAAGCGTAAAGTTATCAATGTTATCTCAGTCTCTTTATCAGTCTATATATCTATGTTAATATGTTATTATCTATTTGAATATAATATATATATATATATATATAATATATATATATATATGTGTGTGTGTGTGTGGTGTGTGTGTGAGTGTGTGTGTGTGTGTGTGTGAGTGTGCGTGTGTGTATATATATATATCTAGCTCAGTCAGTAGAGCCTTCGGCTAGAAACTACAAGGTTCCTAGTTCGATACCGGTTCTCGCCAACTCAGCGTGTGAGTAGCACAGGGATCTGTGCGGTAAAGTAAAGAGCAGATGATAGGTGTGGCGCTCCACCTCAGACGCTAAAACAATCTCCTTGGTCTAGTGTTATTGAAAAGGGGATAGACCCCCTGGTTGACTGGCTGATACCGACTTTAGCCAGCCCCGACGACTTATATATATATATATAATTATTTGAGTTCGAACCCTACCCAAGGATAGTTGTGTCTAGCCACACTGAAGAGGCATGATATGCCGAAACACGTGTCTGTGGATGACTTATTAATATATATATATATATATATATATATTATATATATATATATATATATATAGTTAGAGATTGAAAAAAAAACACAGGTTTAAATAAAATGAGTGGTGAGTTTATTAGCCAACGCTGCAGTGTTTCAATCTGTTTAGTGGATCTTCTTCAGGGCCTTTTGTTTTAAGGAAAGTAAATTTATCATAAATAATAAGGAGATTGTGAGAGTCTTTTGTCGATCAATCCACCTAAAAATGCTCAAGGAAAAACTAGCGTTCTTAGATTGTTTGAAATTATGAAACGCAGAGACAAAACAAAAGCCCTGAAGACGATCTACTAAACAGATTGAAACCCTGCAGCGTTGGCTAATAAACTTAACACTCATTTGATTTAAACCTGTGTTTTTTTTAAAATTTATCAGTATACTACATACGTCGGATTCACTTCCATTTCACACACACACACACACACACACACACACACACACATATATATTATATATATATATATATATATATATATATATATATATATATATATATATATAATATTATCAGAGGAAAAATAAAAATGATATTATTATGATTATTATTAATAACTAGCAAATATATTCACCCTCCGGGTGCAAGTATTTAAGTTTTAATATAATAAAATATCATATTAAATTAGAAAGGCTAATGAAACTGAATAAGAATGTAGGTAAAAAGATTTGGAACAGAGGGGGTATGATTGAAAAATAGAACAACTTTGAAACTAACTCTTCCATCATTTTCCGTTACTCCCGTCTTTCATTGGTAAATTTTCCTAATTTAACTGTTTAGTTAAAATAGGAGGTAAAGAATAATATTAGTTATTTCTTCTTGTTTAGGGTATTCTTTTAAGATTTATTGAAGAGATTTTTGCTCATATTCATTAAGATAAAACCAAACAATTAGAAATCAATAATACTAAGCATATATTTATTAAAATCAAATTTTTATATCAATATGCAAATTAGTCTTCCCATTCACACTGTAAACTGCTATTTTGTTGTATATATAAATACAATTGCATGTTATTAGTATGTAGATATGGTTAACAGTCTTAATGATGTAAAACTGTTTTATTTATAATTGAGGTCTAAATAAAAATAAAATCATGGAGAATGGGAAAAGAGCATGAAAAGGGAATTATGACTTGTATAGTAATATAGTTTAGGTTACAGACAGAAAAACTCACAATCTCCATTATAATAAGATATTGTACCGCTCTATGTTTTTTAATATATTGATCACTTTTGGATTATTTACTGATACAAATGCAACGGAAAGGTTAAAGCGGCTATTGGATACTATATATATATATATATATATATATATATATATATATATGTGTGTGTGTGTGTGTGTGTGTGTGT
>CM042153.1:34082341-34084841 GCA_023376005.1 Doryteuthis pealeii
CTTAGTGAGTAACCAGCGAAATAACAACAGGTAATAATAAACTACAATTATTGATCTAACTAATATTTTCTTTCATCTTAATTTTATAGTTGATTTTTATAACTGTTTATACTTAGACCACTATCTCTGGCAACCAAGAAATAACCCACAAAATGCATTTATGCAGGTTATTAAAAAATCCGGTGTAACGGCAGATATCAGAGGATCCAGAAAGAGAAAGTTTATTTTAATTAAATATATGCTAATCCGTGGATCATTATTTCATCCCTAGAGGTTAGGGAATCGCGTACATTTTATGTTTCTATTTACATTTCTATAGTCAGATATATCACCAACACTTAACATAACTATTCCACAAAACTGTCGACAGAGCTTAGAACATCTACAGAGGGGTGGGGTAAGACATCCCTATAAAAAAGGGGGTGACAGGAACATGGCACTAAACAGCTTCAGATGGTGAGTCTCCAGTTCTGGAGATACGGAGGTGTGAAGTACCCATTCATTGCCTTACACATAGATCTACTCTGACACGGAGTGGTAGTACTTTATAAGGCCCCATTAATGTGTCAAATAGATCTGTTCAAAATAATTCATATTCAATATGGCCGTTAAAAAAAAAATCTTTAGAAACAACTACAAAGAAAATGTAAATAGGAACGTACCATGAACACGATTTCCTAACCTCTAAGGATAAAATATCCCTAAATGATTTGACATGCCGTTAAAATGAACCATTTTTCCTCATCAATGTAATTCATGAGAGTTTATGGAACCCAGTTTTAGATGGAAGTCTTTCATAAGCAAATGACATCTGAAATGTTTGATCCAGACAGGATATTAATAAAACACAATTCTAAACATAAAAGTAAAAGTAAAGTCGTCGGGGTGGCCTAATGTCGGTATCAGCCAGACAGCGAGGGAGTCTATCCCCTTTTCTCTAGCGCTAGACCAAGGAGATTGTTTTTTGCATCTGAGGTGGAGCGCCACACATACCATCAGCTCCCCACTTTACCGCACATATCCCTGTGCTACTCATACGCTGAGTCGGCGAGGGCCGGTATCGAACCAGGAACCTAGTGGCTTCTAGCCGAAAGCTCTATCGACTGAGCTAAACCGGCCCTAAAAATAAAGGGACAAAACTTAGACGAACAAAAAGAAAAGTTATGCTTGAATGATTCTGAGTGTAGATTTGGAATCAAGGTATTCTATTTAGTTTACAAAAATATAAATATATAATGAACTCAATTCTTTAGCTTCAGGTATAAAATAACCCTAGACGGGTTGACAGGCTGTTAAAATCAATCATTTAATTCAATGCAAAGGGATAGCAAATTCTAAATTGAAAATGTTTAATTTTAATTGATCTTTCGAAAAGACTGTAGAAGGCCGCATACGGTCTTAAGGCTGTAGGTTCCCCACACCCTGGAAAAAAATTAATTTCGGGAGTAATGAAAAAAAGGGTAGTTTTTTTTTTTGTTTACCAGTATAATTCTGCACATCTTGTCATTTTAAATCAAAAGTGGTGAAGAATAATTAAAGTCCAATTACCGTCGAACTGGGAAGACAAGGCAGCAAACGGTTAACTAAATACAATCCCGAAAGCCACAAAGTCCACTGCAAAATGACAGAGTATATATAAGACTCCACAATGTCATTCAAATTACGCAGTCAAGCAGCCAATCAGAACTCAAGGAATGGAATCACCCAAGTCACCCAGATTCATGGATGGATCATTCTTAAGTCCTATTTATACCAACTGTCTTGGACACTGCTGGAGTTGTACTTAGCTGCTGTTATTCAAACCAACAGTAGGCTAACTGACTTCAATAAGTGATTGAAGATTATGTAGCTCCATCCTATGGACATCAAATTCCTGATGTTTGACTTCTAACAAATGACATCGCTTTTGTGACACACCATCAAAATTCAAGGGTGAGGTGATCGAATAAGCAAATTTGGATTTCCAAACAGAAATCGGGTTTGCAATGCGCATAAAATTCTACAACAGAATAAATCGAAGATGATTAGACCGTTCGATAAAACATTTGGATTAGATTAATGCAATCACCTAGAAGAGACAGTTGATATTTACTTGGCTTAGCCGAGTTAATGACAAACTTATAAAAAGATGAAGTTATTTTTGGAGCTTTATGTAGCACCTATTCCCACTGAAAAGAAAGACGAGGCATCTCCGTTATCAAGATCAACAGTCAGAGTTCTTCTGAGCCAAGATGCGATATATTATCTATATCCGACACCCCCCCCCACCCCGCCACCCGCCTTCCATTCAATAGATCGCAGATACTGTGGTTCACCACGAAGAGACAGAGATGTCAAAAATCGCTTCTACTTATTTCATATTTGATAAACAATGTCAAATTTACAATCTCTACTGCCAATCAAAAATTCACACTAAACGTCTACAACCGGTTAGCGTCTATATATTAATACTCGTGTTCCTTAATTGCACAACCGTGATTATCTTGTAAACACCTTTTCG
>CM042153.1:34089841-34092341 GCA_023376005.1 Doryteuthis pealeii
AGTGTGATTGGATTTCTAACTCGCTTATTAGGATTTCATAGTCCAGCCCGTTAACCATTACGTCACGGGACTCCTATTTATTCCCATCAATTAAGAACAGTTCGTACATGAGACTATATATAGACATATCTTGCCATATGGTTAAAAATTCCAGACTGCTGCACTATCTACTCATAGCTTGTTCAGGATTTGAACTCGAGTCCCAATGTCCATTTCCTGTGAGGATAACCATCACACGACGCCTGCCTCAAGCACTCTCTTATAATTAAACTGTCCCTGTGTCGTACTTACCTTTGTGGGAATTGAATAAGTAAAATGATATACCTACACAATAGACGTTCTGTCTTTGGCATTTCATTCTTACCGGAACAACATTCACCACATGACGGAACTTGCCCGCTAGGAACAAAGGGGAAAAAAAGAACTTACTGAATTATGTAAACAAAAAGATGGCAATAAATATTTCACACTTCCCAGATCTCCAGAACCACCGGAACCTCAACATTGAACACAGTTTATATTCAGGATACCCTCTTTGAGGGAGGGATCTTACCCCTCTGCGGGGGGGGTACAGTCAGTGTATTCTAAGCCAGTGCTTCTCAACCCTTTTCGGCTTATGGACCATTTTTATTCAAAAAAATCCCATGGAACTTTTAAGTTGAATGTTGCTGCGAGCGGCTGGCACAATTGTTAAAGTAACAATTCATTTTCCACCGATCATCGACGTGCGCTTAAATAGAGATTTTCAACTGGGGAGGGTCATTATAAGAAGCGCTAAATTAGTTAAATGTTTGTGAAATGGCTAAAACATTTTTGTGGCTTCGAACTCTCTGTGGACCACTAGAAATGTTCTGTGGACCACAGATGGTCCACTGGACCACGTTGAGAATCACCGTTCTAAGCCTCAATAATAGGATAAGTAATGTCTGTTTTTATGTTTCTGAACTTAACCCTTTCACTACCAGAATTTTTTGACAGTTAAAATGTATTAAACTGAACGTTATGAGCCAGACAAGGGTGGGGATGAGAAACAACGATCTATTTTTAGATTTATCTTGCTCTACCAGTTGGGATTGAGCACTCTTTAAAAACAACAATGTTTTTAATGGTTCAAATGAAAATGAAAAATAAAATAAAATTCAACGAAGACAGGGTGTTCTAGTTGTAGCGAAAGGGTTAAATATGTTATCAGGTGAAGTCAAGCAGAGTCTTTTTTAATGGCATATCAACCTTCGTGGGTTTCCCAAAGCCATCTTTGTAAAAGAAGAGAAGTGGTATTATTTAACCTATAGCTGGGGGTGGGTGGGTGAAGGAGTTCAAATATTCCCTATGGGAATTAGTCCGGGGTAAACGTAGTAACGAGACTGGAGTTCGAACTCGTAGTACAGCATGTTAGCCACTATAGCCACGTGGACTCCTCGAATATGCTGTCTGAAGAAATAATTTAAGTGTGTCTGAAGATTGTTTTTTGAATGCTTTTCTGAAAATCAGTAAAACTTACCAATAAGGAAATTGATATTTTCGGTAGTTAGCAAACATAAATGTCACATTTAGAATATATATATATATATATATATATATATATATATATATATATATATATATATATATATATAATCCAAAAGTCCAGAAAAGAAATCTTCCTTACAACATAGGAGTTTAAAAAAAAAACCTGTCGCAGTTTGCAGAGCTCAATGTGGACTCTTATTGTTAGAGTCACAGAGCAAATTTATAAGTAAAATATAACAAAAGACCTAGAGATTTTTTTTTAGTCTATTTCAGGAAGCTTAGACAAAGAGTTTAACTCTCCCAAATCATCAGATGCGAATTTGTCTAAGCTCCCCTGAAATAGACTATAAAGCAAAATCTCTAAGTCTTTTTTATATTTTTACTTATATATATATATATATATATATATATATATATATATGAATCCTATAATGTAATTCTATAATTTCTATATATAAGTATATACTCTTCCAAATTCCTATGTTTCGACCCCCCCCCAAAAAAAAACTGATAAAAAGTATCGAGAATCGGCGCTAATTCATCTTAACGCAGACTAGACAGCAATCTAGATGTCTATACTACGTCAATTTACTCTATAAGTTATTTAGCTGTACTAACGTTTTCATTCAAAATTTCAAATTATAGTATTCAACAATAATTTAAAGAAAAAATCATTTCAAAATCAAATATATACATATATATATATATATATATAGATAAAAGTTGCTTACCGGTGAAAATGGGCACGATCATTGAAGGTTAAAAATTCAGGGGTTAAGTCAGCGATATAACAAATACAAAGTGCTCAATAAACGTAACATCTTATTCAGTTAACACACGTGTAATCGGTTGCAATTAATCGGTATCTCGATTAATTCAGTGGATTTAACCCTGAAAATACTTATGGTGAAACTCGAGTAGGTTTCTTTTATATCCATTTTTTATAATATATATATATATATATATATATATATATATCAGAAATAAGAGG
>CM042153.1:34094841-34097341 GCA_023376005.1 Doryteuthis pealeii
TGTGTCGGAGACATTGCTAGATCGTGAGTGTGTGAGTGTGCGTGTCAGAGATAGATAGAATAGATAGAGAAAGAAGAGAGGTGAAAGAGAGAGGGAGAGAATTAAGTGAGAGAGAGAGAGAGAGTGTTTAAGAGAGAGAATTAGGGAGTGAATGAGAGCGAGCGAGAGAGAGAGAGAGAGAGAGAGAGAGAGAGAGAAGAGAGAGAGAGAGAGAGAGAGGGGGAGATCACAATACTGAATGGAAGCGACACATTCCTGTACATTCTGTTTTATAAGCTCTTTGTGTCAAATACAATCACTAAACTTCGGATTAAACATAATTTTCCCGCCATAAGTTCCAGTCTATACCGGATTTACATTGAATCGTAATTTGGTTATTTCACAATTTGTATTGTCGGTTCAAAAAACTTAATGGATACAACCATCCTGTCAGCTGAGCGTTAGAATGCACCGACTGCACGTCTGCAGAGGGGTAAGACTCCCCCAATGGGCCAGCTGTTGGCCGTGGGTGGCGACCCGTGATGCTTAAGGATAGAGCCCAGGTGGATGAGCAGTTCATGATGTGCAATACTCCACTTGGCCCTATCTTGGGCCTAGACGGGCGGTCGGAGAGGCCCCCTCCGATCAATCGGCTGGTCATGTCAAGCCCTAGCACCTATATGATTTTCCCAACCCTATTGCCCTTATGGCAAGCCCCAACCACTTTTTATCAATGGGTGCTAGAAGGCGGGTGGCTGCGGGTCTACATGTCCTGGAATGACGTTAAAACTCTATCTGATGGTGAGGTTCCAGTTTTTGTTTGGGGAATATGGAGCACCCCTTCATCACCATTGCTTCCTGCCACTGACCCGGTGTGAGTACCTGTTAGGGTCCCATCTATGGGTTAATAGAAAAAATGTATTTTTAAAAAAATTGTATTATCCATTAAGAATTGATTTATTTCAAAACTTTAAATGACCCACTGAGGTTGATATGCCGTAAAACAAAACAAACCAAATAAACCATTAATGGATACAAACAGTAATTGTTATTATTAGAGATACGAGGTGTGTTAAAAATATATCGAGGCTGTATTTATTAAGATGGAAACGAGGCTGTATTTATCAAGATTGAAATCAACAAAGAATGAAACACTAATTTTCTTCAAAATACAAAATACATTGAAAATGTATCGAGGCTGAATCCGTACTTATCAAGAAAGAAACAATGAATGAAACGTTCATTTTATTCAAAATATGAAAAAGTGTTCAAGAAGTATAAAGATTGGAACTGTATTTACCAAAATACGAAGTCTGTTGAAAAAGTTTCGATACTGAAATTGTATTTACCAAGATAGAAATAAACAATAAATGGAACATTAAATTTCATTAAAATGCAAGCTGTGTTGAAAACGTATTGGAACTGAAGCTGTATTTGCCAGGACAGAAATGGACAATGAATGAAACGTTAATTTTCTTCAAAATACGAGAAGAGTTCAAAAATGATCGAGGCTGAATAGATTTAGCCAACCCATCCGATATGGACAGGATATGACATCAGGTCAATTCTTAAGTGGAGTAAAGCTGGTCTGAATTCAGAGTTTTCCTCTTTGCTAGAGTATTTGCTTTACCCGTGCTAAACAATATTTTTCCTACTATTTACCCATAGTTGGGGGATACAAATTAATTTCCTATGGGCTGTAGTTGTATTTACCAACACATATATAAGCAACAAATGAAACGTCGAATTTCTTTGAAATACAATATGTGTTAAAAAACATCAAAGTGTAGCTGTATTTACCTAACCAGAATTAAACAATGAATAAAACGTTAATTTTATTTAAAATACTCCCAATGGCACTTAAAATATTCCAGAGAGTGGGAAATTATGTAATACCGTGCCATTTTTTTTTCACTGTTCTTCGTGTCTTCAAATCTTACTCCTAAGATGAAATTTTGATTTCAGAAACAAGAAGAAATCACATGAAATTCGGTCTGGGTAGTATTAACGTGATGCATTTATACAAACATGTGTATTGAGAATTTTCACATATGAGGTGTGTGTTAAAAGCCCACTCCTACTTATAGACTAGGCCAGAATTATGTGATCTATCTCTTGGCCAATCAGGGCAGTATTCTGAGGTTGATACAATACTTAACCGACCATACTGGTCATAATTACTCTGGCAGATTCTTTGATGACGGACATAGGATTAAAACACTGGACCATTACCAATAGGCAGGATAGGACTTACACGGTTACCAAAGGATTCCATAACACAGGACATTCTTTAAGCCCTTTTCAACAGGCCAAGGATGGCATTTAAAAACTTTACACTGTGTATCACCCCCAACCCCCCAACCCCCAAAAAAAAAACGTTATGTCGTCTGGAGTTGTAGAATACACCTACTGCACTTTTGAAGAGGAATAGAATCCCCTTAATGAGGCCACTTGTTGGCCTTATTGGTGACCCATGATGCTTAAGGACAGATTCCAGGTGCCTGAGCTATATATTATTTGC
>CM042153.1:34102341-34122341 GCA_023376005.1 Doryteuthis pealeii
CCCTTGTTTAAAAACCTATCAAGTTAACAACGAGATTTTATAAGTATGAAAACTTAAGACCATTGGTCTACGTTGCTGTTCTATGCTCGGAACATAATTCCTTAAAATAGTGAAAATTATATCTTCACGTCTTTACCTGCTTTAAGGTACTCAACACGGCTCTCCAGCCACTGCAATCCTACTTTAACCAGCTAGTAGCGACTCTTACATGTTCCCATGTTTAAAAGCCTATCAAGTTAACAACCAGATTTTACAAGTATGAAAATTTAAAACCATTGGTCTACCTTACTGTAAACATAATTCCTTAAAATAGTTTAAAATGATATCTTTACTTGTTGCCTACTTTAAAGCGCTCACAACGGCTCTCCTAAACATAATTCCTTAAAGTAGTTTAAAATGATATCTTTACTTGTTGCCTACTTTAAAGCGCTCACGGCGGCTCTCCTACCACTGCAATCCTACCGTGGGCAGCTGGTTGCGGCTCTCACACGTGTCCCTTGTTTAAAAACCTATCAAGTTAACAACCAGATTTTACAAGTATGAAAACTTAAAACCATTGGTCTACGTTGCTGTTCTATGCTCGGAACATAATTCCTTAAAATAGTCAAATTGATATCTTTTCCTTTTTGCCTACTTTAAAGCGCTCACAGCGGCTCTCCTACCCCTGCGATCCTACCATAACAGCTGGATGCGGCTCTCACACGTGTCCCTTGTTTAAAAACCTATCAAGTTAACAACCAGATTTTACAAGTATGAAAACTTAAGACCATTGGACTACCTTGCTGTAAACATAATTCCTTAAAATAGTTAAAATGATATCTTTACCCTTTTTGCCTACTTTAAAGCGCTCACGGCGGCTCTCCTATCACTGCAAACCTACCGTAGGCAGCTGGTTGCGGCTCTCACACGTACCCCTTGTTTAACAACCTATTAGTTTACCAACTAGATTTTACAAGTATGAAAACCGAAGACCTTTGCTCTAGCTTGCTGTTCTATGTTCGAAGAAGTTGGTAAATATATATAAGCATACAATGTATCTGTTTATTGGAAGAAAATAATCCTTTGACGTGCCTTTAAAATTCATTTATCAATCAATCATAAAAGCCCATGAAATGATTGTTCATTAGAAATATTGACGTCCGTAGCCAAAGCGGTGTCACTTGAACAAAAAACCCCAAAAAAAAAAATAACCAACCAACTTAAGGCGTTTTTCCCGAAACCCTAACTCTTAACCCTAACACTGTATACAAGGTGACCCAGAAAAAAACAGAGCATAACTTATTTATTTATTTTCCCATTAAACTAACCCTAACCCTATTTTTCCAAATGACACCGCTTCGGCTACAGACTTCAAATCTAGCTGGTGTTTTTTTTCAGCAGCCACCGGCTAGCGGTTTTAGAGGCAGGAGGCTGGGATGGAACTCCGCGAATATGCACTTTATTTCTCTTAGATAAAAGTTACTTGTAAAGAAATGTAAAAACTAGTTATATCCGGACTTTTGTTTAGTAAATCAAGATAATCTGTGGATTATAAAGTTTAATCTCTTCCAGAGTGATCCAGACTATAGTCGATTTCATGCATCGTCGATTCCATAAACGACCTCGAATTAACTGAATCACCTCCCACCCCACACACCCTTGCAATTCGTTTCATCCGTTTGCAATGAAAAAAACAAAAACAAACAAACAAACAAGAAATAACTAAAAACAAAAACAAAACAAAAGACAGAAAAAAACAACTAACAAAAAGCAATCTAACAAGACTGTTAATCTATACGATTATTTTACTGGGGAATCCCCAATCTTCGACTATTCATGTCCGGTCTTTTTACTGAGGACAAAACGTTTTATGAACCTAAATCCGACAATATGTAGAAAAATAGAAAAACAGAGTATTGCAAAAAGATGAATTTATTCTTGATAGTAAAGTCAATGTTAAAACATTTCGGTTTTTTAACAAACCTTTATTAGGACATGAAAACATTTATATATAAAGTTGTATGTTGGAAAATGAGAAATAATGAAAATTAAGAAAATGAGGATAATTTATTGATATTTGGTAACATTTTCCGACACTAAGGGTTTTGATTAATGGATTCACCATCACGTTAAAACATATTAGAAATGAATATGTATTTTGTATGTATCTCTAATCTTATTTCTCTGAATGTTTGAGATGAGGCTTGAAGATTAGTATTATCTGCGTTATTCGGACTATTGTCCCCATCTTCATTGTTATCTGTACAACGTTTCGGCCGATATACCCTCCGGCCTTCTTCAGGTATTTCTTGTCGGACTCGGGAACCTTCTTTTCGAACTCGGGAACTTTCTTGTCGTATTCGGGAGCCATCACGGAACTTTGAATCTAACCCTTTTTTTTATTCCATGGGGGTATCCTGTTCTCATTCCGTTAACCATAGCTGGGTTAGGAGTTGCGTTAGTTAATTATTTTTCTAACTATTTTCACTCAGGATTGAACTCGAGTTCCAGAGATAACTGTCACTTAGAACTGTCTTAACCTAACTGCCTTATCCACTCGGCCATGTATCCAATTGGCTCCCGAATACGACAAGAAGGTTCCCGAGTTCGAAAAGAAGGTTCCCGAGTCCGAAAAGTTTCCCGAGTCCGACAAGAAATCCCTGAAGAAGGCCAGAGGGTATATCGGCCGAAACGTTGTACAGATAACAATGAAGATGGGGACAATAGTCCGAATAACGCAGATAATACTAATCTCTAATCTTCTTCCATGAAATAATTATCATGTGATGATTTCGGTTTCGGTTCAAACTAGTGATACGAAGAGGAAATGTATATGAGTGTGTCTGTTTTAAAAGAACGTGATTTGAAATTTGAAAAGTGTTGCGTTCTTATTTGCAGATATTTTCAAAGGAGAATGTCCATGCTGTTAATGAAATATTTATTACCACGAGGAAGATTTACTCCTACTCATTTTTCAACATACTGTCGGTTTCATTTGCATTTATCTTGCTTACACATAAAGTTGTATATAAAATATATATGCAATTTGGCGGAAAATCTCTGGTAAATATGTCTACTCTATCCGTCTACATTAAAACCATGGATTGCAAATATACACTTGAAGATTTCTTGGTAGGTTAGGTTTCAGGTAAAACTGATAAATGTTTGTATCAAGTTAACTTCCTTTGCGAATTATATCATAATTACGGCATATCAACCTTTATCGGGTCATTTAATGCCGAATCATGTAATTTTGATATCAGGTTGCTTACACTATCTGCTGTTGCTTAAATGATCACCTATCTAAGTATTCCATAGGCTCATCGCTGTTTAACTTCAGTGCTCTAGTACTTTCAACATGACTTGATTGTTTTATTGGCATTTCAGTCTCGGAAGACTATAATATAGTTTTTGTGCCCCTGAAGTAACAGCGCCTCCTGTGACTGTGAAGTCCGATGTTTGAAAAATATTCTCGACCACAGTTGTCCCATTTGAAGGCTGTCCCCGAAGATGTTGATGTGCCGGTGCTTTGTTGCCGCTGCTTTCTTCTGGACCTCTTAGCTTCATGGTGTTGTATCAGGGTGACTTGATTGTAAGCCAATTCTTTATAGTTTCTTCGTTTGTAGAAAAACGGTCAGTTAAAAGACACATTTATTTACTTTTACTTTTCAGATGTTTATAAAATTATCAACAGTTGATTAGTTATTTTTATCGCCACGAACTGTATAACAAAAGACCAAGTGGTTATTTTGATTAAGTAGTTGAAAACCAAATAAATCATCAATGTTACTAGAAAGAGACAAAAGTTTTGCAAGAGTTTTGTAAAGTGAGACACAATTCAGCAATTCGGGGTACTTTTACCCAGGTTATGAAGGCAACAAATTGCACTGCGAAGTGCTTAGATTGCCCGACACTCTACGAGTGGTGCTCACTGGATTTGTCTCTGTTACTCGAAGCTCAAACTGGGAATTTTCAGTTTTAGGCCAACCTGACGTTATTTGATTATCGAGGTTCCTACAATCTGAACTAAATCTCTTCAGTCATCTATTTAATGTACTGCGATTAACTATATCTTCAGCTATATATATATATATATATATATATATATATATATATATATATATATATATATATATATATATAATACTGTATATATAAAAACTTTATATAAACTATACGGTATGTATAATACTATATATATATATATATATATATATATATATATCATAAAATGAATACAATAGAAACCTACTCAAGTTTCGGCATGAGTATCATCAGTGTTAAATCCACTGAATTAATCGAGGTACCGATTAATTGCAGTCGATCACACGTGTGTGTTCATTGTATTAGATATTACGTAATATCTAATACAATGAACACACATGTGTGATCGACTGCAATTAATCAGTACCTCGTTTAATTCAGTGGAATTAACCCTGAAGATCCTTACGGTGAAACTCGAGTGGGTTTCTATTGTATCCATTTTATAATGAATTTGCTCTACTTTGTACTTAGCACTTTGTATTTGTTATATCACTGACTTAACCCCTGAATTTTGCACCCCCCAACGATCGTGCCCATATTCACTGGTAAGCCACCTTTTATCTTTATATATTGTTGTGATGTTAATCCAACAGTAAAAAGAAGTCAAGTCGAGGTAGGGTAAAATAAGACAAGTGTATTTACAATAATCGTACAGGAACGGCTAGCTTGCCGTTAAACGGTAACAGTACAAACTTTTCACTTGGTGTCTCACTATCTATAGTGAGAACCGGTGTATATTCCCCACTGTAGGAACGGCCGGCACAACATATATATATATATATATATATATATATATATATATATATATATATCCATTTACACTTTTTCTAAATACAATTAATCAAATCCCTGTGCAGATTTGCACAGCTGATAGTTGATAAATGGCATTTCTACAAAAACAAAATAATATTTTCTCTTTATCTGTTGTATTTTTAAAAACGAATGATTTGATCCCAGTTTCAATTTAAAATAATGTAAAACAACAATATATAGATACATTGAAATTCTTTATTTTTGTTACATCTTATTCATTGATTCATGAGATGGAAACAATTTCAGTGTAATTTTGTGTTCTTTTTTTTTATAAGTTCCAGAACAAAAATATTTTAATGGCCATAATTTTGTAAACCTGTATATTAAACAGAGTTTGTTATTCCGCTAAAGATAATGAAACAGCTCAAATAGAGAGCTATTTTGCTTATACTCATAGATGTTCCGGTTTAATATAAACTATTTCGTTTCTTATTGGGAAAGGTAGGATCTTGTCAGGTGGTCTCTAAGAATAAACAAGAAGCCATGTCTCTGGACACTTCAAAAAAAAAAAAAGAAAAAAGAAGAAATGGTCTTACTAAAACTATCATGGATATTTATTTCCTAATAAGATTTGTAGTTCATTCTTTTTTTTATTTAAATGCTTATTGTCCACAGTCCGTGAAACTACGAGTAGTAACCATACGATATTTATTTTCTCTTGAAATTTAAAAAGACGTTGAAATATCAACTGTTTTCACCAATCTCAAAGTTGAAGTTTCATTTATTAAGCTTGACTTAGTTTAGCACAAGGTCAGGATTTTTGGTGCTCTCAATGAAAATCGAACTCTCTAAAAATGTCCAGTTCATTATACATTAAACACTATGGAGCTCCTATTTTCTCAAACTAACCGTAGCTTATTTCTCTACACAAAGCCGAAAGTATGATGCACTTAGTGAGGAACGAACTCACTATTCAGTTGTAATCGATTTGCTAACAAATACTATTGGCTTGGGCTGTAGAATATACCGACTGCACCTTTGCAGAGAGGTAAAACCTTTTGGTCACCTTTTAGCCGTGGTTGGCGACTCGTAATACTTAAGAACTGAATACTGGTGGCTCAGCAGTGCATGACATGCAGCCTTCTATTTTGGCCCCTACTTAGATAAGACAAGCAGTCAAAGAGGCCCTATTTTAACTCTTAACATCCTGTTGAGATTTTTCTAAGTCCAGAGCATTCCTATAAGGATATATAAAAAAATGGCTAAAAATGACCTTTGCATCTAAAGTTACCTGTTATTTCCCTTAAATCAAAGATTTCACATATGTTTAATATTGAATTTAAACAAAGGCTATTGTTTGGGGCTGATTAGTTAAAACGAATGTGACTTCCAGCTGGGTGGAATGAGGTGGTATAGGACTTTAAGAGTTAATCAATCGTCTGGTCATGTCAAGCCCTAGCATCTATATGATTGTTCCGACCATATTGCTCTTATCATAAACCCCCAAGCCTTTTATCATATATGTGCTAGAAGCGGTGACTGCGAGTCTTCATGGTTTTGACGTTAAATTTCATCTAGTGGTAAAGTTTCAATTCTGGAGCTCTGGGAAGTGTGGAGTGCCCCTTCATCACCATTACTCCCAGGTCACTATGAACCGGAATATTAATACCTGTTAGTATCCCATCTATGGGTTAAATAGATCAAAAAGTGAGTTTAAATGACTTTAAAAAGAATTTAAAAATTAAATACCAACAATAATGAATAAAACATAAACGTCTTCGACATAGAATAACCCAAGGGTTGACATGCCGTAAAACCCATCAACCAAATAATTGGTTTACCGACCTTTTAATCCCAACAAGATGACCTAGAGGTCAAAGTTGAAGTTGATCTGTGAAACTGGATGAATAATAAAACAGAAAATTTATTCATCTACAGAAAGTAAAAAGATCTGTAGCACAAAGTCGTGGTTCATGTTGAAGAATAAACTCGTAATTTTGAAGAGGAATCTATTTATCTTATTTTGATAGCACCATCATTATTCTACCTGATCTCAAACTTGTTTTATAGGATTCGAGATATAATTTATCAATGAAACTTTGTACATTAATCTATCGTAAATGTAGGCAATGAATTACTATGTAACGATAATATAGTCATCTTTTACGATCTTGTTCATTAGACCGGCGATAATTATAGTGTAATAAAGTTTCGATTTGATTAGCTACGATGTTCACTTTCACTTTCGCTTTCACCTTTTCAACGTCTCACTCCTTTTCACTCACCAATTCATTCACCCTTTTCATTCACCTTTACTCTCACTTTTCACTCAAACATTCTCTCACCTTTTCACTCACTCTTACACTCACCTTTTCAATCACCCTTTCAATCACCTTTTCACCGTCTCTGTCCTTTTGAGTGGCGACATTCAGACTCATCATAAACTCCACCGGTTTTCACTCTCGTATCTTTATAAATCTGGCATTGTTTATTACTGGGTTAGAACTTTGAAGGGTTGTATCGTGACGTCCAACCCTCTTATAAAATCCGCCCTATCGACAGGCCTTAGAATATGCTGACTTTATCTCCTGTAGTAGCGTAAGATCTCCCTAAAACGGAATTGTGACTTGGGTGGGATACCAAACTACATTTTATGGTGAGATTCCGATGATGGATATCTGGGTAATGTGTATCGCTCTTTCATTGTCATTACTCCCAGGTCAACTCCGATCCGGAATATTTGTATCTTTTCAAGTCTATTTCTCTGAATGTTTGAGATGAGGCTTGAGGATTAGTATTATCTGTGTTATTCGGACTATTGTCCTCGTATTCATTGTTATTTGTACAACGTTTCGGCCGATATGCCGTCCGACCTTCTTCAGATATTTCTTGTCGGACTCGGGAACCTTCTTTTCGAACTCGGGAACTTTCTTGTCGTGGACTAAATAAAGGGTTAGATTCAAAGTTCCGTGATGGCTCCCGATTACGACAAGAAAGTTCTCGAGTTCGAAAAGAAGGTTCCCGAGTTCGAAAAGGTTCCCGAGTCCGACAGGAAATACCTGAAGAAGGTCGGAGGGCATATCGACCGAAACGTTGTACAAATAACAATGAAGATGGGGACAATAGTCCGAATAACGCAGATAATACTTTTCAGGTCCAATTCTATTGGTCGAATTTATGTTTTATCTTTATATTTTTTTATTTTTAGATACGACCGTGTTTATAAACACTTACTAGAAACAATTACACAACAAATATGCATACAATGAATGCAATTATCTAACATCCCGGATAGACTAACCCTAGGTGGGTTGACATGCCACAAAGGCGATTGTGTTCATTTTTAATTCAGAATTTTCCTTATTCTCAACTGGTTGTACTATCAGAGAGGAACTGTTAATGAGTTCGGGGTACATAAGGGTATTAGCGTGAAGTGTAATGTAAACAACCTCATTCAGCATTTGAACCTGGTACGCCGAGTTCATTTATCTACAACGATAATCATCACATCACGTGCGCTTATGAATTGATCAATCCTAAAAAAAAAAAAAAAAAAAAAGCCCTTTAACGTTTCTGTCCAATCACCGTAATCTTTTGCCACAAATGCAAATAAATTGATTACAGTTGAAAAAAGAAATTGTCGTGTTTTCTTTCTAAATCCTTTTGCATTATCAAAGACGAAGATTAAACCTGGAATAATTCGAAGGGAATATTCAGCGTATTATTTTAATCCATATCTACAAGAAACGATAAGCAAAACTGAATAAATAATTGAAAACCTAATCGTTTAATCCCTGAGGCTCATCTTTAAAAACTCATCAAAAACAGATCTATAATCGGAATTCGTGCTGTTTAAAAGCAGATGAAATAAGCTGTAAAATGCATTTAGTTTAAAGTACAGGTGATAATCGGATCTACCTTTTTATAAGATGGGGATTTCCTTACAAAAGTCATCAATTACCAAAAAATTGAGTAGAAAAGTAAATTTACTAGGGTGAAACAAAAGTTTTGGTTGGTGAGTTAAATGACATATCAAACCTTGTGGGTTATTTAATATCAAGTCTTGTTTTTTATATTATTTATATTTTAGGGACTGCTTTGCTCATCTTTATTTTTATGCCATCTTTTTTATCATATAGGTGCTAGAAGGCGGTGACTGAGGGTCAACCTCTTTATTTATTAATACACATGAAGCTAATGAAAATTATTTCTCAAACAAATCATATGTATAATAAAAATATATGGTTTGGTGGTTATTTCCTATAAGTCTAACATCATCAAAGGGAAACCACTCTTGACTGATAAATCATTCACTTATTTATTGATCTACTAGGAAAAAAGAAGACGGGGTTGGGGTTAGGGTTAGGCTTTAAGGTTAGTTTAATGGGAAAATAAATAAATAATTTATCAGTCGAGAGTGGTTCCCCTTTGATAATCTTAGACTTATAGGAAATAACCGGTTTTGTATTAAGTAACCCACAAGGGTTGATATGCCATTGATATAAACCGCATTATACGTTTATAGTTATATATTTGTGTAGTTTGTTAATTTTTTATTAAACATCCGGTGTTTCTTGTCAAACTTGGGAACCTTCTAGTCGTAATCGGGAGCCTTTATGTCGTAATCGGGAACATTTACGTAACTTCAAACCGAACCCTTTATTCAATTCTAATTCGGCTATCCATGATTGGGTACAAGTATTAACCTATATCAAGCTTTCAAATCACACACGGAGTGAAGCAGTGCACAACATGACATTGCACCATCTACCGCGATACTACCCACCCCGCCATGTACTTTGCATGACTTGAACAGCATCGGTTACATAATATACATGTCACAAATTATCACGTTACCAAAATATTGCAATACTTTTGAGTCGCCATAGTATTTATAATATTCCGTCTTGAAGCGAATGAAATTGTCTGTGTCGAGTGAATAATGAAACAGAAAATATTCATTTAAAACTTTACAAATCTTTATTGGTTTGTTCAGGCAGAAATAAATTTCAGCTATTTTAGTTGAGTCATTTCTAAATCACATTTCTATTTCTTTTATGTTATACTAGTTAACGTATAAGTCTACGCTGGGTAAGAGATTGAAACTCGGATCGCAAACACGATGGGACTAAATGACAAATGTTAAATTACATTTGTCTGAATTTTTTCTTTTGAAAAATCTTATCACAAATAAAATACAGTGCTGCCTTGAGTTACAAGTTTAATTCGTCGCGCTCGTAATTCAATTTCCTCGTATATAATATACGAGGAAATTGAGTTACGAGCGGGACGAATTAAACTTGTAACTCAAGGCAGCGCTGTATTTTATTTGTGATATAGATTTTTGTATATGTTTTGATCATTGGGAAATACTTAATTTTGTATTTTTAAAAATTCTTTATAATTAATTTAAAGATTTTTCATTTAGATTAACTTGTGCGTATTTAACTCACCCCCTCCCAGAAATAATTATCCTCATTCCGAAGATAAAAAATGAAGTGAATATCAATATAACAATACAGAGCTAGTTTCCTTGTTTAAAAAAAAAAACTAATACAAATTTGGTTGGGAGTTGGAACGGATTAATGGCATTTCATTTTATTTCAATTGTGAAAATTGATTTTATATATGAGAAAATTGAGTTACGAGCGAAATGAATTAAACTCGTAACCCGTAATATATATATATATATATATATATATATATATATATATATATATATATATATATGTGTGTGTGTGTGTGTGTGTGTGTGTGTGTGTGTGCGTGTGTGTGGTGAAAGGTAGACAAGATAATCTCCTCATATTTCTCCATATATATATATATATATATATATATATACAATAAATGAAGGAAAAAAACTTTAAACTTGCTTTATTACAATGGTTTATTTCACCCGTATTACTACGGCATCTTCAGGTAATCACAAGAACAAGACTCTTACTGAAAATTTCCAAAGTAACATCGCTTTTAAATCTATTAATTCGGGGAGGGGAGGATTGGTGTCTTAGTTTGAAATGGGCAGGGATAGTTTATTTGAATGAGGCGGGGAGGCCTATGCTTTGGATGGGTGTGGCTTAGATGTGGAAATGATTTTTTGGGAAATAGTTGTAGGAGTGTATATACAAAATGAGCAAAGGTAAAAGACTAGAAATAAGGTATAAAGCAACCAAATAATAATAAGTAAAAATAGTAAAAAAATAATAAAAAATAATAAAACATAGAATAATAAAAAAAACAATAAGAATTAAAAGATAAAAGTAAAAAATAAAATATAAACAATGAAATATAAAAATAAAGCATAAAAAATAAAAAGATAAAAAATATATTAAAAAAAATAAAATAAAACATAAAAAAAAATTAAAAATTAAAAAAAGAAAAAAAAAGATAAAAAATAACTATCCCTGCCCATCTCAAACTAAAGCACCAACCCTCTATCCCCCCCAATTTAAAAATTTAAAAACGATGTTACTTTGGGAAATTCTCAGTAAGAGTCATGTTCTTGTGATTACCTGAAGATGCCATATTAATACGGTCGAAATAAATTATTGTAATGAAGCAAGTTTAAAGTTTTTTCCATCATTTATTGAATATCTAGCTCTGTCCTTCACTGTTATTAGACACATTGAGCTCTCCTTATGGTCTACCTGCATCAGCTTTTTAAATTCCTGCTTTAAAATTAGGCTTTGGCATTTTATGGTAGGAATTTACGAGTAAAAAGTTGAAGTGTAAAAACGAACCCCCACTTTAAAACTAAGCATTCTCAAAAAATAAAAGCTTTTATAATATACACATTGAAGTGAATATTAAAATAAGAAAATATATTTAGTATTGTAAAATAACGGGTGCAAGAAAAATAAAACATTTATTGCAAAAACACGGACATAAAATGGGGGTTCAGTTTATTTTATGGTAGGAATTTACGAGCAAATAGTCCTTTATTACCAATAAAAGATAATAAAAATATATAGAAAAATAGTTCATATAGACCAATCTATAAATATACATAAGAGATTCATTTTTTTAATTTTTTTTTTTTATAATCCTAGGCAATGTTGGGTAGTGCTGCTTGTATGCAATAAAGATTTGTATCGATATTGTTCCGTATGACATTTTCCACAGTATAATGTATTTATTTAGTGTTTCTATATCAACTCATTTACCTTTTAAAGAGGTTTCATTATTTGGACTAACCATCAATATTGGTTACTCACTCGTTAACACTAAATTATATCACTGATATATTAAACAATTATTGACATATTAAACAAAATAGCAAAAATATTCACCCTCCGGGCGCAGAAATTTGAATTTAAATGTGAGGAAATATATTAAACTCGAAAGTAATGAAATTAAATAAGACCGCATATAAAAAGATTACACTTATCTTAATTATATTTAATCGTTTTCTATATAAAATCATTCATAGGATTGTTTTAAATACGTTGGGAATAAGACAATAATATTAGAGATCCAAATAATTATTTATCAAACCCGATTTTGTTATACCCAGTATGCAAATTAACCATGCTAAACCTTTATTTCTCAGTATAAGACCCATTGCAGGATTTTAAACGCACTAATAAGATGGGCTGATGTGAGGGAAATTTACCTCAGATATTCATAGTCTTCGTTAATAAATACGACTTATTCTATGTATTATTGATTTTGACTAAGAATTAAATACTTATTGACAAACTTAAGCGTTATCTGGGGTATTGTGACGTAAGCAGTGACATCGTTTCGGTTACGGACAGACACTGAATATCCATTATATTAAGATATACTTTACATCGTTCACACTGTGATTAATTTTGTTCTTTTTTACTTCGTCATTTACCTTTTAAAAGGGTTTCATCATCTGAATTAATAAATTGTATAACAGTCCGTATGTACAATAATCTTAGATTATTTGACCTCTGACCTCTGACCTCTGTTTCACGGAATTTCCGAAACGGATATTTTTGCGCCTGTCTATGTAAATTTTGAACTTTGATATTTTGTTGTTATCAAGCTGTGATGTTTTCTTTAAAAACAAAACGGCAAAAACATTTAAATAATTAGTTGCAGGTTTCTGATATTAGCTCTGAATGCTAATAGACAAAACAAACAATGACAAAAGAAAAGTCAGCCAATATATATATATATATATATATATATATATATATATATATATATATATATATGTGTGTGTGTGTGTGTGTGTGTGTGTGTGTGTGTGTGTGTTGTTTCAAAACGACGTAAGCAACCGTCTTTTTGACAACATGTATTTAAAAAAAAAAATTTTTTTCAGTATTAAAAAAACAATGAATATAAATTATCTGTTGTCGCTAATATGAGAACTCGCATTTGATTATGAAAACAAGTTCCTCCGAATTGTTTATAAAGATATTTTATTCGGCTACTGCGGCTGTTACTAAATACGATAACCTGTCGCCAATTAGAATAAAACTTCATACAAAAAGGTTTAAACAAGTTTCTCAACAACAAAAGAGAACATTATTCAAATAAAGTTGAAGGTTTTATTCAAAACAGAAGACAGAATGAATTTTCTGATATGATCATGGTCTCTGAAATTATTTAAGAGGCGTTGGGATATCGGAAAGTGTCATCTTGTTGGTTGCTTGGAGTTTACGGCATATCAACCTTCATTGGGTTATTTTATGCCGAAGACGTTTTAGTTTATTCATTACTAATATGTACTCATTTTTTTAAGTTAAAGTTTAAACACGTTTTTAAGTTTTAAGTTTAAACACGTTTTTAAACTTATTTTTTCACTGGTTAACCTATAGATGGGACCCTATCAGGTACTACCATTCTGATTCAGAGTTGAACTGGGAGTAATGTCAATGAAGGGGTACTCCACATTCCTTAGGGCTCCAGAATTAGAACTTCATCTTGATGGGTTTCAAAGCAATTAACTGAGGAACAATCGACTTGACACCAATACCATACAACATAACCCCAATAATGTTAATATATTGTTAAAACCAATTACTAAAAGTATATATATAAATACACAATATGTATTACATCATAACAGGTAGGCATGACATAACCCTGGATGGGTTGATATGCCGTTAAAATCAATAAACAAACAAACAAACTTGACACCATGTCTTCGGAGAGGGTACTTAAGCGTTAGTGTTGGAACAAGCGTAATTATATCGAAGACATGAAAAGTAGTGACTATTTTAAAAAGTAACATAGTAGTGCCGGTAATATATTCATAATATTGATTCTTATAGGAAAGTAGTAAATGTTTGTATCTTAATTTTCAGATATTTCTCGAAATTTTTTCTCGTAATATTTAAGCAGCAAAAGAAGCTGCTTCTTTAGCTTCTTTTCTTAATGGCATATAAAACAAGTAGTAAATGTTTGTATCTTAATTTTCAGATATTTCTCGTAATTTTTCTCGTAATTTTTCTCGTAATTTTTTCTCGTAATTTTTAAGCAGAAAAAGGAAGCTGCTTCTTTAGCTTCTTTTCTTAATGGCATGTAAAACCTTTGTTGGTTATGTAATGCTGAATTGATCCTTCAAGACGAACAGTAGGGGTACTAGTTAACCTATAACTGGAGGGAGGAAGGGTTCATACATTTCCCAAGGGTATTAGTCTGAAAGTGAACGTAATACCGCGACTGCGGTTTAAACTCTCTTATAACGATATCGCAGTTCAGCCTATGACACGGAGAGTCCCCCCAAAAGGAAGCTGTGGAGAGCGGTGAAAGCCAAAGTCATGAAGGGAAATGGTAGTTTCAATTCTACGAAAAGGATTCTAATGGGGATCTGCACGAGTCAGCTATTAATTATCTAAACTTGAATACTTTAGAATACCACATGCCGCATACTTGAGACCTTTTATTACATCTTAGCTGAGGCGAATGGGTTGGGTAAAATGCCTTCTAGTTGGATGCCCCTTGGAACTTTGTGTTACATTCTACCAGAGGCGAATGGATTGGGTGAATACCCCTTCGCTTGCTGCCCCATAACTTTGATCTCATGTCACATCCTACCCGTGGCGTACAGTTTTGGTAAATACCTCATTGCGGGATTCCCCATACTTGGGGCCTTGTGTCACATCCTACCCGGTAAATACCTACTTTATAGGGTGCACCATTTTTGGGTGCATGCACATACGGCAGAATGGTCATCATCTCAGAAATTACAATCGACAAGACGCGTTCAAATTATGACTTTTTAAAATATCTTATTACAATGGGGATTGTGTGTTTTTCTCTCTGTAACCAAAACTATATCATTACTCAAGTCACAATTCCCTTACTTATTTACGTCACATTCTCCATGATTTTATTCTTATTTGAGCCTCAATTACTACTGATATTGTATTATATTATTAATATTGTTGGCCTTATCTACAGGTATTTGCCTCTCATCCCACTTATGAGGGCGTGACACAAGGACATTTTATGTGGACCCACAAATCGAAGCTCATGGTGGTAGGTGGAAAAAATTGCGTCGATCCCGTCGGCATTCTCCCTCAAGGGGACGCCTCAGGCGCTGGGCAATAAACAAGGGGGAAAGGTATTGCCTCGGGAGATAGCCCCTGGGATCGACGCTATTACTTGTAAAGATCAAGGGCCGAAGCCACTGGACCCCCGGCGTTGGCCAGATCTACATTTTATTTACCTCGTACCCCACTTGTACGGGTTAGGCACAAGGCCCTATTAACGTGGGACCACCCACAAACCAAAGCTCATAGGTGGCGGGTGAAAAATTGCGTCGATCCCATCGGCATTCCCCCTCATGGGGGGCGCCTCATGCGCTGGACAACAAACCCAGCCCTGCCCTTTAAATCGAGGGGCAGGTATTACCTGGGATAGCCCCCTGGGATCGACGCTATTAACTTGTAAAGATCCAGGGCCAAAGCCACTGGACCCCCGGCGTTGGCCAGATCTACATACAAAATACATGCAATTGTATTCATATATACCACAAAATAGCGGTTTACAGTGTGAACGGGAAGGCTAATTTGCATATTAATATTAAACATTTGATTTTAATAGATATGTGCTAAGTATTATTGATTTCTAATTGTTTGGTTTTATCTTAATGTATATGAGCAAAAATCTCGGGGTTAAATTTTAAAAGAAATCCATTAACAATAAATATAACTAATTTTATTCTTTACTTCTGATTTTAACTAAATATTTAAATTAGGAAGATTTAGCAATGAAACATACGAGCGATGGAATAGTAAGTTTCAGTTCTTCTATTTTTCGATTATAACTCCACTCTATTTCAAATCCTTTTATCTGCATTCTTATTTAGTTTCATAAGCCTTTTTAAATTTAATATGATATATTATTATATCAAAATTTAAATGCTTGCACCCGGTGGAGGGTGCAGATATTTGCTAGTTCTTTAATTGTGCCTCACGTTATCAAAATATAATATTCCAGGGATCATTTTCTAGAAGAAGAAGAAGAAGAAGAAGAAGAAGAATTCAAGCTGCCACTGATCAGGATGAAACATTTACCTTTTTCCTCAAGTTCGGATCTTAAAATATCAACATTTCCCTGAAAATTATAATGCAAGTTCGGTGTCTATCTGTAACCAAAGCTACCTCACTGATTACGTCACAATACCCTCAGTAAATGTGTAAATCTATCAATGAGTATTTAATTTGTACTCAAAATCATTAATACAGAGAATAAATCTTATTAATTAACGATTTTTAAATTAAGTTCAAGTTAGATTTGAAACAAAACAGTCCATGTTATTTGTGCGTTTTAAAATCATGCAATGTGTTATATATCCGTAAGAAAGAAAGGTTTACAAAATATATGGTGTGTCTAATTTGCATACTGGTTTTAACAAAACCATGTTTAATAAATAAGTACTTGGTGTCATTAATTTCTAATGTTGTTGCTTTATTCTCCAACGCATTAAACTCAATCGTATGAATGATTTTATATAGAAACCAATTAAAATATAATTAAAATAATTTTAATATTTTCATATGTGTTCATATTTAATTTCATTAATCGTTCTAATTCAATATATTTAATTACATGAAGATTTAAATGCTTAACCCCCGAGGGTGAATTTTCTTACTATTAAACCTAAATGTTTCATGTTAGGAATCAACTTTTGATTGAAGCTAATGAAGTTCAGGAAAAAATCTGAATATAAACAAAACGAATTCTGAATATTCATGAACGCAACATATGATACAGAATTTTTTTTTTTAAAGTGGATGTATGCCAGAAAATAATTAAGAGCGATCCCCAATGGTGTAGACAACATTCTCTCTTCTTAATTTCACTCCTTATAGTTCAAGCCCTAGCACCTATATGATTTTCCCAACCCTATTGCCCTCATGGCAAGCCCCAATCCCTTTTTATCATATGGGTGCTAGAAGGCGGTGGCTGCGGGTCTACATGTCCTGGGAATGACGTTAAACTCTATCTGATGGCGAGGTTCCAGTTTTGGAGGTTTGGGGAATGTGGAGCACCCCTTCATCACCATTGCTCCCTGGTCCACTTTGACCCGGAGTGGTAGTACCTGTTAGGGTCCCATCTATGGGTTAAATAGAAAAATGTATTTATAAAAAAAGTTGTATTATCCATTAAGAATTGATTTATTTCCAAACTTTATCGGCATTAAATGACCCACTGAGGTTGACATGCCGTAAAACAAAACAAACCAAACCAAACTCCTTATAGTTCAACGGTGAAATGGAGTTTAAAGGAAGATTCCCTTGTTGGCCTTTTTAAACATTTTTGCTCGGAGACATAAGTGAGGAAAACTGGAACACAAATAGATTTTCTCGGTTTATAAAGGAGATCCCAGTTTCGTTTTGGCTAACGTGCGGGACTACGATACCGTAGTAAGCGAGTTCGAACTGCAGTCGCGCTATTATGTTCACTTTACAGACTAATACAGTTGGGAAAGGTATGAATCTCCCTATATCCTGCTAGGGATTAAATAGCAGCACTAGGGTTCTTCTATAAAGATAGTGTTGGTATTAGATTACCCGCATAGGTATGATATGCCATTAAACAAAAACAAAAAAAAAATATCAGTTTATAGAGAAAGATTTCTTCTTGAATTATTCAAATTGACATTCATGGCTATGCCGATTATTTAACTATAGAATTAGACATAAATAAAATGATATTACTCAATTGGGTTTGGTCTTAAATCAACACTTATTATTTAACTATAGAAATCATGAAAATGATATTACTCAATTAGGATGTCTTAAAGTAACTCTTTTCATTTAACTATTGAACTCAGTTAAGACTGGACTTAAATTAACTCTTATTATTTAACAATAGAACTCGTCTTAATGAAAATCATATTACTCAATTAAGACTAGCCTTAAAGTAACTCTTAGTATTTAACTAGAATTCGTCTTAATGAAACTGATTGAGTTGAATGCTGAAGGAAATCGCATCAGATTGTCAAATCGATTAAGACAAAACTGATAATCAGAACAATCAGAATAGAATAATCTTCGAAGATCAATCAATTTGAAAAAAAAAAAAAAAGATTCTGCGTAGGAGGCGGAAGGTATCGATTTGCCGATGGCTGTCTTTGATTGTTTCTGGCTAACTTAGACACACATACACACAGACACAGACACACACACACACACCATACACACACACACACACACGGAATAATTACTTGGCGGCTTTTGTCTCACTTTCTCTATCTTATTGGATCGATCATAGCAAATGAACCAATCAAATCAATCGATCAGTTAATCGGCTGGTCGATAAAACACAAAAAAGAGAAGTTATTGCAGTAGCGTAACTTTAAATTGGAAATAAAGAAGAAAATTATTGACTTTGGGAGAAAGAGATACAGAGGGGAGAGCGACAGAGCGGGAGAGAGACGAAAGCAGGTAGACAGAAAAAAAGGTAGACTGGAAAAAAATAAAAACATTATAGCGAAAAACAGAGAGAATGAGTCGATATATATATATATATATATATATATATATATATAAATATATATATATATATATTATGTATATGCATATATATATATGTGTGTGTGTATATATATATGTGTGTGTGTGTGTGTTACTTTAAACAGACAAACAAGAAAGGAATAACTATAAATAAGTTGAATTAAAGGAAAAGCAAATAATAATAATAATAATAATATAATAATAATAATAATAATAATATAATAATGCTTGGACCTCCTCAAATATCTAAGAAAACTTTAGCAGACGAAGGTAAAGGTCATACTAATTGTAATTGGTGACTTGGAAGAGTTCCCAAGGGTCTGAATGAACTGAATATCAAATGAATGAATCGAGAACATCAAAACTATATTGTTAATTTCAGCTAGAATACATAGAAGAGCCCTAGACATATGAGGAGACTTGCTGTCACTCATCCTCCACGAAACTTCCGGCTAATGTGTATGTGACAACTCTGACATAGAGAAATAATAATAATAATAATAATAATAATAATAATAAAAAGGGAAAAGGGAAAAGGAAAAGTTAAAAAAGGGAAAAGGAAAAGTTAAAAAAGAATATCTTAGGAGAACTAAAAAACTTCTAGAAACCAAACTTAACAGCAGAAATCTGATCAGAGGAATCAATACCTGGGCCGTCCCCATTAAGATACTCAGGACCATTCAGGACAAAAGAAGAACAGATTGACCAAAGAACGAGAAAGTTAATGACCATGCACAAGGCTCTTCACCCCAGAGACGATAGATAGATTATATGTGTCAAGAAAGGAAGGGGAAGATGTCTTGCCAACATAGAGGAATGCGTAGAAACTATTATCCAACAACTTGAGGATTACACAAGAAAGAGCAAAGACAAATTACTTATGGCGGCCAACAATAGTAGAAGTGACAGATGGACAAACAGAAAAACAACAAAGACTAGAAAACAAAAATGGGAAGAAAAACAATTATATGGATACTTCAAACGACAAATCGAAGAGGTTGCACATGGAAAGACTTGGACATGGTTAAGAAAGGGAAACCTCAAAAGAGAAACAGAATCATTAATAATTGCTGCACAAAATAATGCCATAAGGACAAACTATATAAAAGCAAAAATTGATAAGACCCAACAAAATAGTAAATGTAGATTTGCGGGAATAGAGATGAGACTGTAAACCATATATTCTGCGAATGTAGCAAACTAACACAACGAGAATACAAAACTAGACACGACTGGGTTGGGAAGGTGATCCACTGGGAATTATGCAAAAAATTACATTTT
>CM042153.1:34127341-34138630 GCA_023376005.1 Doryteuthis pealeii
ATTGGAAATGAATTTGTAAATAATATAATATATATATATATATATATATATATATATATATATATATAAGTGTATTTTGGCAGCAGTTTTTTTCTTTTATACAAGTTTTGTTGAACTGTACAGACAATTCTTGTCGCACGAGTTTTTGGTTGATCCTTTCTAATTTTCGTACCATCTTTTTGGTGTCGGGTGAAACTGGTGTAACAGTCCACCAAAGGCTTCGATACGAGCGCTTTCGGCAAACAGTTTGCCATCATCAGGTAGGAAACGATGGTATGGTTTCGTGTCTCGTTTTAAGGAGAACGAGTATACTCACGAATTAGAAGTACGCGGTAAATGAACATGGTATGAGTGGGGAGGTAATGACAATGGTAGTGGGAGGTTTTAGGAATGGTAGTGGTTCGAACAAACTATGCAGTAGTGATTTTTGTGGGAGGGGGTACAAGTTGTGAGAAGAGGAGGGAGATAGTGGAAGGAGGAGAGAAAATTATAAGCATTTGAAACATGTTGACTTACTCAAAGTTTATTTTGTTAAGGTGGGTTTTTTGTTTTGATATATAAAGCTCGATTATTTTGAAGTTTTTGTTGTTTTTTCTTTATGTAGTGTGCGTGTATATTTCGGTTAGAATTTTGCGGTAGGTAGAGGCGGGAATGAATTGTTTTAAGGTGTTGATTAATGGAACTGGAATCAGATAAGTGTAGTGTTAATCTGCGTGATAATGTGGTCGTCGTGTGGCCAATATGTTTATTAATTTTGGGAGAGACATCTCTACGGCACATTGAATTCATACACAATATTGGTCTCATTAAGACGAGTTAGTTTTGGGAGGAGGTTGTTGCATGTGACAAGATTTGTAGTTTAATTTTTTTTAATAAATGATTAGATTGGTTTTTTGTTAGTGTCGGTGGAAGAGACATTGATACGTATTAATTTTTTAACGCATTTTCGTCCAGTTGTATAATTTTGGTTCATCTGATTACAGTAATATAGTTTGGTTAGGGCTATTGGGTGTGCTATTGTTTTCATTATGGTAAAATATTATGGAGGGTTTTTCGGATTTTTTCATCCACATATATATATATATATATACGAACATAAAAAGCCGCCCTCATCGGTTTGCGGAAGGGCTCTTTTGAATTATATTCATCCTTTCTCCCAACTTTATATCATTACTTATTGAATGACCATCGTATATATATATATATATATATATATATATATAACTATTATATTATATGTTGTGTGTGTGGTGTGTGTGTGCGTGTTGGATGAACTGTTAGACGATGTGATTGGTGGTGTTGGATTGGAATTGGAGAAGAAGTGAGAAAGATAAGACAGATCAAACGAGGAGCAATTAGAGATAACAGAAAGGACAAAATATAACAGAGAGGGAGTGGGGGGTGCATTAATTGAGGATAGATAGGGTAGATGAAAGTAAAAGGGAATAAAAACCGAGATACAGAAGAATGGAGGAGTGATGAATTAAAGAAAACATTGATTATTACATAGAGTGAATGAGTGAAAAAGAAAGACAGACCGATCGATCCCACATTAGATAATTGAATTGATTAGACGTAGACGCGGAAGAGTAGAGAGGCGAGGGGAGGCGGAATAACATAACAAAATCAGAAATAGAGCGATGATATATATATATATATATATATATTAATATATAATATATTACGACACCGTCGGCCAGGGGCGCATGCTCATAAATTCGGTATTGACTGCAACTGGTGAGGGTGATGAACCTCAGAAACACGTGTTCCTGTAGTACTCTATATACGCTCCTAATTTCAGTTGAGCACTCTATTTAGGAGGAATTTACATATTGCAAATTCACCGCTATTGACGTTAAGCTAATTTCAGCTTTGTTTACAAAGTTGAGAACTCTCTAGATGAATTCTTTTCCGCTTAGAAACGTTGTACGATAGATAGACTGCTATAACTTGGCAGCCTGATTGTCGACCGTATGGGTAAGAAGGTTCGGCGAGCGTAAGTTCGTTCGGGTCTCAGAAAGCACGTCAGGAGGCAGCTGCTAAAAATGGTATAACTGCACTGATGAGAGGTGATACCCCGAAAACCGTGTCGTGTAGTTTTACTCTCTTCTCTCTCTCTCTCTCTCTCTCTATAATATATTATATATATATTATATATATAGTATAGCTTTGGTGCGGTACCAATTTTTCTTGTACAAGGTGATTCTAGGTGGGTCCCTAATTCTCTTACCCGTAGTTTTTATGATAGGTTCGTAGTTCCGGTTTCATGAAGAGCCTGCAATGTTTTAATTATTCGTAAACCAGAGCCAAAATTATTTGGGAAGTAAAAGGCCTTATAATACCATCGGTTTCGTGGTTATTGACATTTCCACTCGCGGATTGCTCACAAGCGTTTTCAGCCCAACCAGAAAACAAAATTATTTCCACCAATAAAAAAGACACTTGAAAGAACAAGAATGCAAATGACCACCCTGAATGAGGGAGGTCGAAATGTATTGAATAATATAAAATGAGTTTGGCCATTGCCTGTTCAAATAAAATATCATCAGTGGTCTGAAGAAGCTCGTGATGCATACTCGCGAGTGGACAATGGTCCCATAACCACGATACCCATGGTATTTAAGGCCTTTTTATTCCCAAAATATATATTTCATATATATAGTAATAGTATATATATATATATAAGAACAAATAGTGTCAATATAATTGTAAGAATCGTGGATAATCAAGAAAATAATTTAACACACATAAATACAAATAACAAAAACAGGAGAAAAACAACAACATAAAAAAATCAATTTCAAAACCAAAGCAACACTTCCGTCTTGATCTAGAATCCCCAATGTATAAAATTTTTTCGAATGTTTTTGAAAGACGTCAAAGTTTCTTGCTAGAGAATTGCTGATGACTTATAGAGTCGCCACGCCGATGTATCTCATTCATCGACAGAACGTCTAAGTGGAATATTGCGGGGAACGAAAACAAATCAGTAAAAAAAGAAAAAAACACAAAACCAAAAAACAGAATCTGATACGTTTGATAGATATTTGAAAGCGTCCAATTTGAAGCTTTATATTAGGCGTTGCGTTGTGTTATATGGTTACTTAGTTTTTCTATTTTTTAACTGATATGTCTCTATGGAGTTTTCACACTCCCACCTTAGACTGTGGTTCACTGGAGGCTGAATGACCCAAGTCTCTCCTGGTCTCAGAAGTTCTTCTAGATTCAGCCATTCTAAGTTGTTCGGTAGTTTGTGATGGTCTCGGTTCTTCCTCTGATTTCCAGTTCATTCAGACTCTTTGCACATCCCTTGGGATCGTTCCAGAGGGCACCAATTACAACTGGCACAAAACTTCACTTCCTTATTATTTATCTCTTTGAGTTTTCACATCAGCGTTAGCTGATGGTCTTTCACTGGAGTCTGAGTGACAGCAGTCTCCTCAGGTCTCCAGTACTCTCTGAGTATTCTGGCAGATTGCATCAGTGCAGTGTTCTGAATGGTCTTCAATCCTCCTCTGATATCCAAACTTTCTAAATCCCCTTTTCCAACCTTTTGGGACTGTTCCAAGTGCACAAACTACAATTGGCTATCACTTTCACTTTCATATTCCATAACTTTTCAGTTCTCTGGCAAGGTCCAGATATTTGTCATTTTTTCATTTTCCTTTAGCTTCACCCTGTGATCTGCTGGCACTGAAAAATCCACCAGTTGACAAGTTCTTTCTTTTTTTTTGTTTATCAACACTAGTCTGGTCTTCTTGCTGGGATAAGGTGATCCATTTTTATTTCAAAGTCCAGAGAATTTTATGCGTTTCGTTCTCAAGAACAGATTCTGGTTTATGCATCATACGCATTTTGTTGTGATTATCAAAAATGTAATTTTTTGCATAATTCCAAGTGGACTCACTTCCCAACCCAGTCGTGTCTAGTTTTGTAATTCCTCTGTTGTGTAGTTTGCTACATTTAGCAGAGCATATGGTTTATGTCTCATCTCTATTACCGTAAAGTCTACATTTCATTACTTATCTTTACCTTATTATTCTTATTTATTATTATTATTATTATTATTTATTATTATATTATTATTATCGCGTTTTATAAGTTCTCCATTCCACATCAAGCATTAGCTGATGGTATTTCACTGGCAGTCAGAGTGACAAACAAGTCCTCCGTCGGGTCTCCAGGAATTCTCTAAGGATTCTAGCCGATTGCGTGCAGCAAGTGTGTGTGGTCTTAAGTTGCTTTTTCTCTGATTTCTAGAGTCCTACAGTTCCTTTTTCCAAGCTTATTTAGTACTGTTTCCAAATGCACCAACTAAAATGGTATCACGTTCACTCTCCATCAATTCCAAGCTTTTCTCAATTCTCTTAGGCAAGGTCTAGGTTATTTATCCAGTCTTTTCATTCTCCTTCAGCTTCACCCTGTGATTCTACTGCGAACCGCAAAGTCCACCAGTTGACCACATTATTATTTCTTTTTTGCAGTTTTCACATCAGCATTAGCTGATGGTCTGCTCACTGGAGTCTGAGTGACACAGTCTCCTCAGGTCTACCAGGACTCTTCTGAGTATTCGGCAGATTATTATTATTAATTATTATTATATTATTATTTATTATTATTATATTTCAATCTCTATGTGGTTTTGCACCCCATGCGTGGAGCTGATGTCTTTTCATTGAATCTATAAAGTGACAAACAATAGATCTCAACTTGTGACCAAAGGGAAAAAAAAAGAAGAACATATACACAGAAAAAATATTAAATAGAAAGATAAGGAGAAGCAGAGAGTTAGGGAGAACTAGAAAGTGAGCAGTTGATGAGGGGTGAGTGCCCGGACCAATTGCGCATAATGCTAATCTGTTCTCAATGAACAACGAGCGAAAAGAGGAAAAAAGCTGCGGGAAGAAAAAGAGTTAGAAAGGGTAAATCAAGATTATTATACTTTACATATTTGACAGATTCGCAATAGCTCTTGAAAGTAAATTTTTCAAACGTTTGAAATAATTGGAATTATCAAAATAGCCTATTTATGTATTATTTTGCTCAATTTTTCACTTTTATTTTATTATTAACTCTTTATATTTTTTAGGGATCCGTCTACATCGTATAAAATTCACGCATACAGTTATGGGACATGTTTTTAATGTTTATTTTCGCATATCTTCCGTTTTAGCCATTGTAAGTTGTACTACTAGAGTTTGCTCCGAGAATAAAACAGGGTTCTGTATTAATTTCTTCTGATAATATATACACGAGGGTTTATTATTTTGCTAGCAATGTCAAGCGTGTTTGCGTTAATGGTTGTGATTATGACGTAGACATGGCTGATAGGAGTGGATTGTTGCGGAAAGTGTCAAGGGCAAATACTGATGTCTAGCAATGCGTTGATAGTGATGATAACTGAATACCGTTGAAATTACCTTTATAAAATCCAATTTTTGGGTACAAATGCAGATGAAAGAACGTGCTAGAAATAATACAGATATAGATAGCATTTTCACGTATCAATTGCATTAGATACGGAAACTCCCGAAGTAGCTTTACCCTAAATTACTACCCAAACCCTATACAACTAGTCCTCAAACATCTAACGCTAACCACGTGAAACTTAAGGGAAAATGTAATACTTTTTTATACGTAATCTAATGATTATATATTCTTGGCTGATATTCTGCATTAGTACCATTAGAATGTATTGAAATTAATGCTTTTTATACAAACTAATGATATTATCTCTTGCTCGCTATTCGCATTAGTAGCCATTAGAATGTATTGAAATGTAATGCTTTTATACGTAATCTAATGATATTATCTCTGTCGCGTTATTCTGCATTAGTACCATAGAATGTACTGAAATGAATGCTTTTTATACGTAATCTAATGATATTATCTCTTGCTCGCTATTCTGCATTAGTACCATTAGAATGATTGAAATGCTAATGCTTTTTATACGTTCTAATGATATTTCTCTTGCTCCTATTCTGCATTAAGTACCATTAGAATAATTGAAATGTATGCTTTTATACGTAATCTAATGAATATTATCTCTTGCCGCGTTATTCTGCATTAGTACCATTAGAATGTAATTCTTTACGAATCTATGATACATGCATGCTTATATAAACTTTCGTAATCTAATGATATTATCTCTTGCGCGCTATTCTGCATTAATACACATTTTCATTACTGTATTGTCGAATCATAAGCTGCATTACATTAAAAAAAACAACATTGCGAAATGTTCCTTTAATTTTCCGTTTTTTCTTAATGTTAATTAACATTATATTGAACTTAATTAAAAATCTAATTAATAAATTGAATAAACTCGAATAAACAAAATCAATTCCACCGTTTCTCTCTGATTATTTCCTTATCGTTTCGAATCGGAGACACATTACAAAATAACAGTTTAAAAGAAAAGAGGAAAAATATCTACACGGAGTCACATAGGGTTTAATGCCTATTGTCGAAGAAAAAAATGGACTCGACAGACATCGAGTTCAAATCCTTCACGAGGCTGTTTGCATTTCACGTAGCGATAATACCCTTGCATAAAAGGTATGCCATTCAATTATTCCTCCTCACAGGTTACTGGGCTTTTATATCTTGGTTAGACAACCAATCCAGGAAGGAAAACTCCGAATTCAAAGAAGTTAAATACCTTATTTCTAGATGAGTGTTTGATGTAATAATTTTGATGTTTCGGACTGTTGTTTCTTATCTTTATTGTGGTAAGTATAACACAACACGTTTCGGCAACTGTATCTTTCGGCCTTCCTCAGTATTTCTATGTATCCAACATAATAATGACCCAACCTGGGAAATTATTTTTAATAGTTTCCCTTTGATCAAAAACATTCGGGTTCATACATACCACAATAAAATGAGGACAACAGCTTCGAAACATTAAAATTATTCAATTAAACTCCGTTCAAAACTTGACATGTCATATCCTGACGTACGGAGGAGTCGGTATATAGAGCCTCAAAGGAATTGTTAATATAATATCCATTTTAAACTGGACCTACTTTCATATGAATTAGGGCACCTCATCTAAATTAGGCAGAATTCAAATAATTTCATGATTTGTATTCTAATCTGTTTATGTGTTTGTAAAGTGGAGTTAAAATTTAATCTTCTTGAAGGATTAAGTAGGAAATTAATAAAAGAAAACAAAGATTACATCTGTAGGTATTTCTGTCAGGTATATTCATGATTTATTTTTGAATAAGAACTAAATGTTTGTATAAATGTTTGAATTGCAAATGATTTGCTTATCTAATTGAAAAGAATGAAATGATCCGTGAGACGCTGAGCTGAATACGTAAAAACTCTTTATTCTATAAAAATGTTTTTCTTTATCTCTTTGTACGTGATTTCAATAGAGTTGTTTTTAGAAGAAAGAATGAATTTACAGAAAAAAAAGAGTCCCAGTTGATTTAGAGACTTTAAAACAAATTGTTATCACTTGAAATAAGTTGTTACAATTTATAATAATGTTTTAATTTGTCAAATATTAAAAAAAAATGACTAAAATCAGGAGGGAATAATTGTACAAAATATAATTATGTAAAATAATATTGATAATTAATTTAAAAAATGAATATAATATATATTTACCAACCCCTCCGCACGAGCAGGATGTGACACAAGGCAATTTTATAAGCGGAGTTTGAGGCAACAGGCCACTAGGTTTTCTGTACCGACCTCCTATGTCTGGCTCAATGTGCATGTCTTTCTTTTCTTGCTGACGTCTTTGAAGCGTATGCGTGGTCTAGCCGCGGCCCGGAGCCTTCTACTAATTCGCCATACAATAGGTTTGGGATGTGGTTTTTGTGCATACTCTGACATGACCAAACCAGTGCCTCTCGCATAGATGGTTAACATGCTGTTCATGTTGGGTCGGTCTAGCACGTGGTCCACACACATATATATATTTACCAACCCTCCGCATAGGCAGGATGTGACACAAGGCAATTTCTTAAGCAGAGTTTAACAGCTTTGAATTCAGAGTTTTCCTTCTCCTAGACCGGTTGCCTAACCAAGGTAAAGAGTCCAGGCTGCCCTACTATTACCCAAGCTGGAGGGAGAGTAGGATTCATACTTTCCCAATGGTATTAGCGTTAAGTGAAATGCAATTACCACGTCCAGGATTTGAACTCGGGGCGAACGAGTCATTTCCCACGACCTTTAACCATTAGTCCACACGCTTCCTTAAAAAAGAATTATATTACTTCTAAAAAACAATTGTATAAAAAAACTTTTTTTTTTCTTTCTTTTTCTGTCTGTGTATCTAACTGTGTCGTGTAGGATAAGGTTTGAATTTAGTGGATTTTTTAGAACGTGTAAACTCTTAGAACGCTGTGAGAGAATGGTTTTTAAAGTTACATAAAAACAGAAAAGTTTTATTTAAAAACCCTTCTTAAATCACGATGTAAAACACGCATAAAACGTGTGTTCAAATTCCCTTTGTTTCATCGTTACAGGATCTCGCGAGAAAAAAATACGAATCAACAAAAAATAATTTCCATAAATTACTATGTGTGCGTCTCTCTCTCTCTCTCTCTCTCTCTCTCCTCTCTCTTCTATCTATCTATATCTATCTATCTGCCTGTCCTTCTATGTATCTATATCTCTATCTCTCTCTTATATTATATATATATATATATAAATAATGAAGAAATAGATACAACAGAAACCTACTCGAGTTTCATCCCTAGAATCATCAGGGTTAAATCCACTGAATTAATCGAGTTACCGATTTAATTACAGCTGATCACAAGTATGTTCATAATTATTCGGTAACTCGGATTAATTCAGTGGATTTAACCCGATGATTCTAGCGATGAAATCGAGTAGGTTCTGTTGTATCTATTTCTTCAATAAATTTGCTCTACTTTGTATTGAGCACTTTGTAATTGTATTATCACGGACTTAACCCCTGGATCCTGTGCACCTCCAACGATCGTGCCATATTCACCGGTAAGCCACCCTTTATATATATATAAAAAAAGAAAGAAGAGAAGAGAGAGAGAGAGAGAGGGAGAGAGAGAGGAGAGAGAGAGGGGAAAATAACAGATTAGGTAGAATCAACAAAATGTGATTCAAAGTTGAGGAATAAAGTGGATAAACACAACAATTCAATCAATAATATTTTACCTCCGTTTTATTTACGAAGGTTTTATTTTCTGAGACAGAACTGCTATGTATATATATATATATTTAAAGGTGAAGGTGGGAAGAGGGGCAAAGCAAGGGGAAAAAGAGAAGGGGAGGTGGAGGTGTCACCAACGATACGGTAGATCGCAAGTTCAAAATCTCTTTAAGGTCGTACCCAAATTCGAAGAAAGACCAGCTTCACTTTTCAATTAGTTGTTCATGTTCGCGTCCAAATCTTCAACACTTACCCGATGTAGGCGCGTTTATCAACTACTATTATAAAAATGTATCGTTATATAATCTATATAGGTGCTGCCCAAGATGCTGCGTGTGAATCAATCAAATCGTAGAAACAACACCCATCAAAAAAGAGAGCTGTATGGCCATTTTGCTGCCTATCACACAAACCATCCAATTAAGACTAAAAAGACAACTGGTACTGCCGGAGCAGCAGGGAAGAAATATTAAGTAATATAATCATCATCATCATCATCTCACATCATTAACGAGCTTGTAGTACGGATACCATGACAATCTCTCACTAACCGTCCCTATCATTTATCGCTCTCGGGGGGGGTCCTTGCGCTCAGCATCAGTATTCCGTGCGAACTGGTCATGTAGCCCTTGGCTGGATGGCCTGCACTGCATGCCCATGTGCTGGTTTCTATAGGGATATAGAAACCAGCACAAGGGCACATTGACCATTCTGCGCGGATACTGTTCATGCTGAGCAGAGACCCCCCCCCGAGAGCGATAAATGATAGGGACGGTTAGTGAGAGATTGTCACGAATATCCGTACTACTAGCGCTTTATTTGAGATGATGAGTGATGATGATGATATTATATTCTCATAGCATGTATCGCTGTGTGAATATACGTAACGATAATTCAATAGAATTTCCTTCAAAATAAAAAAAAATAAAATAAAAATAAATAAAAATAAAAAAAGAATATGAATAATACCCTAGTGTGTTTTTCCTTCATTAGAGTGCTGATTAATCAATCAATTAAGCGAATATTATCCGAATTAATTATAAATCCCTTAATTTCTTTATCAGACGACCTATTTGTCGTTAAACCTAATTTCTATTGCTGCTATCTTTAAGCGCGGACATATGCCAATGGCATCGACAATGAAATACATATAATCGCTAATAATCTATCACAAAACTATTGACAAAGGTTCATTCTAATTAGGTGTAGCAGATTATATTTATATATGCTGATTATTATTATTATTATATTATTATTATTATTCAGTTGGAAATTAATTGTTCACGTTATTGTGTCACTTCTCATAGGAAAAGAAAGAAAGAAAAAATCAAACATGAATTTTATATCAATAACACCTACTGATTAATATTGGTTTCAATTGTTCTCACACAAGATGCATTGGTTCTCATGCAAGAAATAAGAATACTATAATGAATCCATGCCTGGAGGCGTGTGGTGTAATGGTTACGATGAATGCCGTCTAGATGATCTACAAAAAGCGGATTGTGCGAGAGAGTCAACTAAATACAATGATGTCAGCACGCTTTGATATAATTATGATACTTGGTTGTTGAATTTCGGCATGTCAACCCCTGTTGGGTTATTTCATGCCGAAGACGTTTGTTTTATTCATTTTTGATTGGTAATTCAATTATTTTTTTCGAACTCAAATTTTTAACACATTATAATACTCATTTTTTATCTATCTAGTCCATAGATGAGAACCTACAGGTACTACACTCGGGTCAGAGGTGTTGCAGATTGACTGTTTAGAGCGCTGCTGCGAGCAGTGAGGCTCGCCCACCACCTTCCACCACACCAGCAGTGTTAGTGCCCATGATCCATGCCGTCACCCAACCCACAGAGGTGAAGAAATAAACGTTAAAAGTCTTACTACTACATATGTCTACGTGTGAATCCTTATACTCCATTACTACACATACGACCCAGCAACAGTAAATAACATGTACGATTTTGTGGCTTGAGTCGAGCCGTATACAACAAAGGTGGACCTGGAAGTAATGGTGATAAAGGGGTACTCCACATTCCCAGATTCCAGAATTGGAACTTCGGTACGAGAAGCAGTTTAACCTCAATACCCAAGACACACTGGTTGCTATCAGATAGAGCCCAAG
>CM042153.1:34138640-34161140 GCA_023376005.1 Doryteuthis pealeii
CAAGAGAGCTCAACCTCTGCCCTTCTAGTACATATATGATATAAAGACTTAGGGCATAAGGGCAATAGGGTTGGGACAATCATATAGGAACTAGGGCTTGACGTCACCAGCCGATTGATCGGAGGGGGGCCTCTTCGGCAGTCCATCTAGCCTAAGTAAGGGTTAAAGAGGACTGTTGCATGTCATGGAGCCACCAACATTCCGTCCTTAAGCATCAGGGTCATCTCTTACGGCCAACAAGTTGCGCCATTGGGAGATTTTACCCCTCTGCAGAGGTGCAGTGAGTGTATTCTACAGCCCCCGCCGACAGGGCGGGATGATACCTTGAAATTTCTGATACAAAATCCCATTTTCATTACTGCTATGTCGAATCATAAGTGCATTACAAAAACAAAACATTTGAAATTTTCTGGTTTTTGGAATGTTAATCAACATTATATTGGACTTAATTTAAAATCTAATTAATAAATTGAATAAGCCCGAATAAACAAAATCAATTCCACCGTTTATTATTTCCTTATCGTTTTGAATCAGAGACACATGAACAATTAACAAGCTTAAAAGAAAGAAGAAAGAAAAATCTACAAGGAGTCACGTGGTCTAATGGTTATCGTCGCGGGAAATGTGTAACGTGGTGGTATGTTCACGGTACCAAAACTGATATATGTAACGTTCTAAAAGCTATGTATGCTGTATAGCGGGTCTTGTCAACGTGCCTCCAAATTCACGACACTAAAAAGGTGTTCGGCACGTGGCGGTCATCTTGTCGATAAAAAAGTACAACGCGAGAAATATATCGTCACAAGCTGCTTAGCTTTTATTTCCAGGGCTCGTCTCGTGGGTTGTGTCGGAGAGGAGGAAAGGCAGAGAGAAAGAGAGAGAGGACACTGTTAAATTACTGTAATCCCACACTAGGGGCCAGAGGCCCTTCCGTACCCTTGGCCTCGGAAAACAAAAAGAGGCCGGTATTTTTCTTCGTCGTTCCTCGTGACCACGTGACTTTCGGTTCCGGTCAACACCCAAAACTTCCGGTTGGCTTTCAATTCTCCATTCGGGGGGTCACGCCCCAGTCAAGTTCCCGACAAACCGTTTTGTGCTCATCACTATTTTTTAAAACCTTTACTCTCTCTTATTTCTTATTCCTCTCTTTTCTAATAGTAGTCCTCGCAAAACTCAGGACATTCACCATCTCACTACAAATGGACTCGGCGACATGAGTTTAAATACTTGACGAGGATCTTTGTATTTCACATAGCGATAATAACCTTGGTTAAGGTATACATCCAACTGATCTTCCTCCAGCTATGGGTAAATAGTAGGACATACTGGGGCCTTTGTTAAGTTTTTAAATGCCATCCTTGGCCAGTTGAAAAGGGCTTAAAGTAAGTAAGTCCTGAGTTATGAAATCCTTTGGTAAGTGAATAATTCATATCCTGCGTAGTTATAAAGATCCAGTGATTTAATCCTATGTCCGTCGTCCACGTGTGTCAAGTAGTTATGAGCAGTACTGCCTGGTTAAGTATTGTATCAGCAGCAGAGTCAACAGCCTTTAGCCTTGGTTTCTCAACTAGTCTAGGAGAAGGAAACCTTTTAATTTAAACCTGTAAAACCCCGCTTAAGAAATTGATATTGTGTCACATCCTGCTCGTTCGGAGGGGTTGATAAATAACAATTCGAGGTTAATCCCGAAAGGAAGAATGCGCTGGGGACGCAGGGAAACTGTTTGTGTGGTTATTGGCAACACTGTTGTGTTTGTTGTGCATGCTCCTGTGTCTGCACCTGTGTACGCCTCCCTCCCACGCTCGGTGTTGGCTTGGTCACCGTTTCTGATTGAGTTCCCGATTGACGTTACCACTAAGTTCATATACTTAATTGGTTTTTGAAAACAAAAGGCATTGAAACAATTGACATTTATCGACAATTAAGGAGTGTATGGCGAGTCTTGCATTGATGTCAAAAACGTCCGCTAATGGTTTAGGGAATTTGCAACAACGACGAGATTTAAATCTTCCTCAATGACATGGCGGTGAGATTTTCACACCAACGTAAGCTGATGGTATTCTCTGGCGGCTGAGTGACAGCAAGTCTCCCCAGATCTCCAAGGGCACCAACTACAATTGGTATCCGTTTCACTCTCATATGCCACAGTTTTTTTCTTTCAATTCTCTGCAACTCCTCTTTATCATATGGGTGCTAGAAAGCGGTGGCTGCGGGTCAACATGTCTGGGAATGACGTTAAACTCTATCTGATGGTGAGGTTCCAGTTTTGGAGGTTTGTGGAATGTGGAGCACCCCTTCATCACCATTGCTCCCTGGTCCACTCTGACCCGGAGTGGTAGTACCTGTTCGGGTCCCATCTATCGGTTAAATAGAAAAATGTATTTATAAAAAAATGTTTTATCCATAAAGAATTGATTTATTTCAAAACTTTATCGACATTAAATAACCCACCGAGGTTGATATGCCGTAAAACAAAACAAAACAAACAAAAACAAAATCAATTCTCTGGCAAGGTTCAGGTTTTTGTCTATCTTCTCTTTTTCTTTCAGATCACCCTGTGATCTGCTGGGATTACAAAATCTACCAGTTAACAAGTTCTCTTTTTCTTCTTAATCAATACTATGTCTGGTCTTCTGGCTGGGATAGGACGACCCGTCTTAATCTCTAAGCACCATCCATTTCGTTCTCAAGAACAGATTCTGGTTCATGGATATACCATTTTGTTGTATGGTCAAAATTGAGTTTCGTATACAATTCCCAGTGGACCTCCTTTCCATCTCAATGGCACCTATCTTGATATTACCGTTGTGCTTGTTTGCTGTGTTAACTTATTATATGGTTGATTGCTTTATTTCTGTCACCATACACTCTACGTTTGCTGTTCTGTTGTGTCTCATCTATTTTTGCTTCGATATGATTTGGTCTCATGTATTCTCTTGTGTTGCAATTATGAGCGACTCAGTTTCTCTTTTGAGGTTTCCTCTTTTACCCTTGTCAGTGTATTTTCCTGTGCAATCGCTTCAATTTGTAACTTTGTTTTTCCTTCCATTTCTGTTTTCTCACATTGTTGTGGTTGTTGATGTTGGTTTTTCCTGATATAAGGTGTGTGCCAGATGGCCACTTGTACTTATAGACTCGCCGACAACCATGTGACCAACTTCTTGGCCAATCACTGGCAGGGCTCTGCTGCTGATATTGTTACTTATACTGGCTGTTCTGGTCATACCTACACACATTTATTTGAGCCTTCGTGGACGACGGATGATAGGATTATATCACTGGACCTTTTGACACTACGTGGGATTACATAATCCAGGACTTATTCACTTACCGAAGGATTCTATAGCTCAGGACTTACTTATTTACTCTTTAAGTTCTTTACAACTGGCAAAGGATGGCGGCCAGATACCTAACAGTTGATTTATTAATTTTTGTAATGTAATTCCTCTCACCCATGTCGTCTGACTATATATATAGTGAGCACAGAATTGTGCTGGGCTGGCTTCGAGGATTAGTATCCCTCTGCAATAAAACCTTCTACCTTAAGTAGTTTCTTTAATTAACTGTATTTCTAAGCTAATCTAATGTTCTAAAATCATGTCGTTAACACTAACAAAAAACTTTTGGTAGTTCAGTGGCGTTGTATAAAATGTTCACACCTTTATTTCTCGGCTAGAATCTTTTAACTTTGACCTCAAGCCAAAATAATAAGCAATATGCGCAAATAGCTTTGAGCATATGTTATATTGATATCTTGTCTTTTCCCTCAGGTAATTTGGACTGGCAATAAATTGGTTGCAAGTTTATTTGGCAACCTTGTTTTTATTAGTAATGTATCTACATGATCAGAGGAACTTCGAAATCATCATCAGCATCATCATCATCATCATCATCATCATCTTCATCATCATCATCGCCATTCCCTGTAGATAGTTAAGACTTCCCCTCCCCCCCCCAAAAAAAAAGGCGTGTCCTGGTAAGACACTCAACTACATCTGATTGTGAAGCTCCAGTTGTAGAGATCTGGGCGGGGGGAGCGGTTATTTGTATTTGATGTGTATTGTCTTTCTGCATTCTCTTTCAACCCATGCCCTCTCTCTCTCTCGCTCTCTCCCCCCTCTTCTCTCTCTCCCCCCTCCTCCCCCTCTCTCTCTCTCTCTCTATCTCTCTCTCTGTGTTAATTAAAATAAAATATTTTCAGGTAGGTTGGTACGTTGGTTTTATTTTTACGGCATGCCAACCTTGGGTTATTTTATGCCGAAGACGTTTTAAGTCTTTCTGCATTTTCTTTCTCTTTCAGCCCCCGACTCTCTTTCTTTTTCAACCCTTCCCCCCCTCTCTCTCTCTCTCTCTCTCTCTCTCTTCTCTCTCTCTCTGTATTAATTAAATAGAATATTTTCAAGTAGGTTGGTTAGTTGGTTTTATTTTTACGGCATGTCAACACTTGGGTTATTTTATGCCGAAGACGTTTTGTTTTGTTCAGTCTTGTTGGGTTACATATTTTTTTTTGGTAAAATCAATTTTTAAACATCTTTTTTAAAAACTCATACTTTAATCTATTTATCCCATAGATGTTATCCTAACAGGTATTACCACTTCGGATCAGAGTGGACCTAGTAGTATTGGGGATGAATGGGTACTTCACACTCCCCAGAGCTCTAGAATTGGAATGCAGTTTAACATCATAACCAGGAAACTAAGACCCTCAGCGTCCGCATCATAGCACATATATGATAAATAGGGTAGGGGGTCTCCATAATGCCAATAGGTTTGGGGCAATTCTATAGGTACTAGGGATTGACGTGTCCAACCAATTGATCCGAGGAGGCCTCTACGACCACCCTTCTAGCCTTAGTAAGGTTCAAAGTGGAGTGTTGTATGTAATGGAATGCTCAGCCACCAGGATTCCGTCCTTAATCATCACGGTCCCCTCCCACGGCCAGCAGGTGGCCCCAATGGGGGGGGTTAACCCAGGGCAAAGATTCAGTCGTCATATTCTACTAAGCCATCCGATTAGGTTGATATATTTTGATTACCTAAATATATATCCGTTTTACATTCGTTTGCAGGGGCCGGTTTAGCTCAGTGGTAGAGTGTTCGGCTAGAAACCACAAGGTTCCTAGTTCGATATCGGACCCCGCCAACTCAGCGTATGAGTAGCACAGGGATCTGTGCGGTAAAGTAAGGAACTGGTGGTAGGTGAGGCGCTCCACCTCAGATGCTAAAATAATCTCCTTGTCTAGCGCTAGGGAAAAGGGGATAGACTCCCTCACTGTCTGGCTGATACCATTAGGCCGTCCCGACGACTTTACTTACATACATTCGTTTCATTGTGTATCTTCCATATTTCAGTAAAATGGATCGTTTCAAATAGACGTCTTCATACAATTCAATTTCCAGAGAAAGAAATATATATTTTTTTATTTTTGAAGTCATTATTACATTGCAAAACATATTTATTCAATATAATGAATATATTCAAGCACAGCACGGTGCAGTTTATATTCTATATAAACAAAATATTTTAGGTAAAAATATTCATATTAACATAGGAACCGGCAATCAACTTAATACACAAAAATTAAACGATGGTAAATATTTGAAATATAAAACCTTCGTTTTTCAAATTTCTTAATATTGTCGGATTTATTTCTTTAGATGGATTGTCCCAGCTATAAAGATGGCTTTGGCATTAAATGTCCAACAAAAGTTGATATGCCATTTAACAAAGTGTCATACAGTGCCTAAATAATGAGTAATGAATCATCTGTTTTTCCTATAACTAATTTCTGACGAAAGCTCGCAAGAGAGAAACAATGATATCTCACGGGTTTGTTAATTGAACCCAGTAATTGCTAATTACTCTGTTCTCCTAGTATCGCTGCTTAGTAAACCTTTTCTCCTCTCCTTAAAGCTCGTTGTGTTCCTTCCTATTATATCTCAACTCTGAAACACGAATTACAACATAAAGAAACTTAAATGGTTGAGGCGTAAAAAAGTTATTAAAATCAGCGGAGTGGTCTTTTGTTGTTATCAGCCGGACAACGAGCGAGTCGGTCCCCTTTTCGTTAGCACTAGACCAGGGAGATTGATTTTGCGTCTGGGGTGGAGCACCGCACCAAACGTCAGCCTCCCCACTTTATAGCATAAACGAAGGTAAATATTGGAAATATAAAACCAGAAATAATAGAGATTTTAGGTTTGTATATTACAGAAATGTATGACACTTGTCTGAAAATTAATGGTGGATGATTATTTTGTGCTGGGACACAGGTCACGTGGACGATTGTTTAGACAGAAAGGCTTAATGGAGTTTTCTTTCTAGAATTGACAACCTATATATATATATATATATATATATATATATATATATATATATATATATATATGGTTGAGTACTCTGGGGGGATTTTCGCTGAGGGCCGCCAACTCAAGCGTAACGCAACGCTCTCCTATATAAGGGATGGAGCACTCTATGACGGCCTTTACACACAAAGCGATGTGTGTATGAAAACAGTTAAAATCCCCTTCCCATTCTGCTGAGTTTGGCAACGGCTGGTATCGAACCTGAATCTTGTAGTTCCAAGGCGGACGTTGTACCCACTGCGCTAAACTGGTTGAATTTTGTCAAAATGTTAATATCACTACAATGGGAAAATAACAAAACGAAAGAGTCTACAAATGAAACAAACCTAAACACATAAGTAATAGGAGCATCAACAACAATATAAATTCTTATTGTTCTTTCTATAAATGTTCATTGCATAACAAGCAGTAAGTGTACCATGTGAACAAATATTTTCTTATGAATTCATAACTTCTTCATTTCATCATCATCAAGTCGCGCTGTTAGCACGGATATCCATGACAATGTCTCTCCATCCGTCCCTATCGCTCATCATCCTCGGGAAGTCCTCTATGCAGCATCCTGTATCCGCACAAAGTTGATCAATGTAGGTCTTTGCTGGTCGGCCCTCACTGGCGTGCACATGTGCTGGCTTCCACAGAGGACGTCGCTTATGAGTTCGTCCTTGCTTCTCCAGCAGTGTCCCGCGTGTCTTTTCCGTTTTACTCGGATGGTTTGGGTGATATGTGGCAGGTGGCCATACAGCTGTTTTTTTTCGTGGGGTGTTGTTTCCACGTCTTGTTAAGGATCACCCACAATATTCTTGTGCAGCTCCCATCTAGTTTATTTTCTAGTCGCTTCGTTAAGGTCCAGGTGGTGCAGCCATACAGCAGTACTGACACGACAACGGCCTGGAAGAACTGTCTCTTTAATAAATAAAAAAACCCATCATCCACAAAAACATACAGAAATAAAAATAAAACAGAATTTACTTTAATATAGTGAAATACAGATAACTCGTTTTATCTGTTTTGTTGTCTAAGTTTTTGAAAATACAATTTTTAGCCTTTAATTGTGTAGGTCAAATGAAATAAGATAGGAGACTTGCTTTATCATCACAGACAATTTCGTGAGTGAGAAAAACCATAGAAATTAAACGTTTTCTTTATTGTCATCATTGTCAATCGAATACTTGACTGTTATCTTAACCCTTTCATTGTCTCATTTTCTAATTCTTTTTGGTATCTCTTAGTATCTCATTTCTGTTCATCTATTAGGTTATAGAATTTTATGTATAGGAATAATCTTTTGGTTATTTGGTACGTGTTACTAATTTCTTTTCTAAAACCCATTATATGTGGTTCTCCATCTCTTGCTCGACGAATATGTGGTACTTCCTTCTCTTGCTTGACGAATATCTGGTACTTCCTTCTCTTGCTTGACGAATATCTGGTACTTCCTTCTCTTGCTTGACGAATATCTTCCTTCTCTTGCTTGACGAATATCTGGTACTTTCTTCTCTTGCTTGACGAATATCTGGTACTTCCTTCTCTTGCTTGACGAATATGTGGTTTTTCCTTCTCTTGCTTGACGAATATCTGGTACTTTCTTTTCTTGTTTGTCGAATATCTGGTACTTTCCTCTCTTGCTTGACGAATATCTGGTACTTTCTTCTCTTGCTTGACGAATAAGTGGTACTTTCTCCTCTTGCTTGACGAATATGTGGTTCTTCCTTCTCTTGCTTGACGAATATCTGGTACTTTCTTTTCTTGTTTGACGAATATCTGGTACTTTCTTCTCTTTCTTTACGAATATCTGCTACTTTCTTCTCTTGCTTGACGAATATCTGGTACTTTCTTCTCTTGCTTGACGAATATCTGGTACTTCCTTCTCTTGCTTGACGAATATGTGGTACTTCCTTCTCTTGCTTGACGAATATCTAGTACTTTCTTCTCTTGCTTGACGAATATCTGGTACTTTCTTCTCTTGCTTGACGAATATCTGGTACTTCCTTCTCTTGCTTGACGAACTAAAAATAAATTAAACAAGGATACTTTTAATGTTCATACTTTAATTCTAGATTCATATCTATTTTTCAAGAGGAAATTTCATCTTATACCAGTCATAGTGTCTGTTCCCAATTACGGTCTGCATTGGAATGACAGAGGAATCTTTTGGTGGAAGGAAGTAAAATCGAGAAAAATCAATCTCAGTCACGGTTCGAATCACACACAAAGCAGTCTTCCTGGCTATAGCTCTGCTGATGAGGCCTAACAGGCCGAAATGTACATATAGAGATTTATTTATTACATTTGAATAGATATGCCTGCCTAATTCATTAATTATTAATTAATTAATTTTCAAAAATTAGATACGACTTCAATTAAGCACATCATCTCCCAAAAATTGTCGGCTAAAGAAAGGCATATCAAAACACATTGTTTGTTTACTTCTCATATATGCATATATATATAATAATGATCAGAAAAAATATATAGACTAATCAAATATTCATATATATATAGAGAGATAGAGACTCATCAGATATATATGTATGTTATATATATATATATATACATAGACTCATCATATATATATATATATATATATATATATATATATATATATATATATATATATATATATATATATATATATATATATATATATATATATATATATATATATATGTATATATATATATATATATAATATATATATATATAAAAGAGAGAGGAGAGAGAGAGAAGCGTGTATATATATATATGGGTAGGTAACCAGTTTAGGAGAGGGATAACTCTGAATTTAAAATTCCCTCCAGCTATGGGTTAAATAGTAGGGCAGACTGGGCCCTTCAACCTTGAGTAGGTAACCAGTCTAGGAGAGGGATAACTCTGAATTAAAAATTCCTGAGGTCGGTCGTTGATTGGGTTTGTGGCAACCCTTGATGCACCAATTCTTTCCTATCGACTGTGCCAAAAAGTGTGGATGGTCCAACACAAGCCTTCACCACTATAAACAAATCACTGTGTGGGTGTTCATTGTGTGTATGAACCCTCATACGTCGAAAATCGACGGGAGAAATTAAAAGAAAGGAAATTAATCCGACAGTATGAGTATGAAAAGGTGGAATGAAAACATCACACAATGCTGTTTTCTCTTTAACAGCATTGTGTGATGTTTTCATTCCACCTTTTCATACTCATATATATATATTATATATATATATATATATATATATATATATATATATATATATATATAATAGAAAAACATGAGTTGATAAAATATTGTATTATCCATTAAGAATTGATTTATTTCAAAACTTTATCGGCATTAAATGACCCACTGAGGTTGATATGCCGTAAAACAAAACAAACCAAACCAATATATACTAAGTCATGCGAACATTTTAGAATCGCCGAAATAGTCTTTGATTTCGTTGTGGTCGGCTTAGAACTGTCTTCTTTGTCTTTTTTGTCTGTATTACTTTTTCCCGTCTTTCTCTTTTTAACCCTTCTGTCTCGGCTCTTTCCTGTTGTAAAACACCCGAACATCGATCCAATCGTCCGTCCCTTTGTTGCTCTTCGATATTTTCTTTGCGGTAATTTCTTTTGTGACCGAGTGTTGACTTTTTTCTTCCGTTTACTTCCGTGCGCCACTTGTCGTCTTTGATCTCTGCAGTTTTTTTTTTCTGTAATTTGATGTCCGCGCACCTGTGTCTCTATGAACGCTTTGAATGATAGTCACCTCCGGGTATTTGCACAGCTTGTCTATATAGAATATATTCATTGGTCTGAAAGCTGGTCCCATTGACCGGCACTCGAGTGATCTCATACCTTTAGGAGATGTCCTCTTGGTATCAGTGGGTCTCTGTGTCCAGTTTTCACTGCCGCTTGATGCGGATGGCCGTAACCAAGTACGGTTTCTGACCAGCTTGTTCGCGCCCGGAAACCAAATGTTACACCTCAATAGCCGTTTTGTGTCGGCTCACCTTAGCGGCTTTTGTGACCGGCGTTCATCAGCAACCGTCTGGGTTCCTCTTCTTGGTTCGTGCTTACAGTTTGGCATCTCTCTCTCTCTCTCTCTCTCTCTCTCTCTCTCTCTCTCTCTCTCTCTCTCTCTCTCTCTCTTCTCTCTCTCAAACAAGAAGATCATCATCATCATCAGTTCATGTTCTGGGGACGTATTCCCGTGACTCTCTCTCTCTCTCTCTCTCTCTCTCTCTCTCAGTTTGTTGGATTCTGGATGCTGCGCAGAGAACCTAGCAGGACCAATGATCAACAGGGACGTTGGGAGAGTGAGAGAAAGAGATACAGAAAGAGAGTCACGGGAATACGTCCCCAGAGCATGAACTGATGATGATGATGATCTTCTTGTTTGATACCGACCCTCCCAACTCAGCGTATGAGTAGTACAGGCACCTGTGCGATAAAGGAGAAGCTAATGGTAGGCCTGGCACTCCACCAAACATGCTAAAATAATATCCTTGGTCAAGCTCTAGTGAGATTAGGATTGACTCTTTCGCTGTCTGGCTGATACCAAGTTTAAGCCGCTCCGATGACTTTATTCATACGCAAACATCTTGTTTTGACATATCACGTCTCCTCAGTGTGGCTAGACATAGCAGACTACCTCAGGCTGGGATTGAAACCCAACCGATTTATCATCAGTCTGCGTTCCTAATCCCTAGGCAAACATATATAAATATAGATAGACAGATAGATTTATATCTATGTATATATCTCTCTCTCCTTATATATATATATATATATATATATATATATGGAGAAAGGTAGAGAAACACGGGATGTTATGGAAACTGGATGTTTATTGTCGACGATGCAACGTTTTGGTCTCTTATTAGACCATCTTCAGGACTTGGATATGGTACTTGCTTCAGTGATGGACATTCTCATTGGACATTTTTTTTTTAGAATGTCCATCACTGAAGCAAGTACCATATCGAAGTCCTGAAGATGGTCTAATAAGAGACCGAAACGTTGCATCGTCGACAATAAACATCCAGTTTCCATAACATCCCGTGTTTCTCTACCTTTCTCCACATACTGTCGAATTAACCTCCTCACATTTCTCCCTTATATATATATATATTTATATATATACATATATATTAGAAGTTTTAAGAGGGAACTCAATGGATAAAAAAGAAAAATACTGACAAAATTTTGACTGTCAGAAATCTGTTCATTTCTAGTATTGTATAAATCAACTCTATTTTTCTTTGTCTAAAAGTAGGTCTTCCAAATCGACCTAACACGGAAATTTCATGAGAGTAATTTAATATTTATTTATAAAATTCTCTGTGTTTGATGTTTTGATCAATATTGTATGAGATCGGTTCCTGCACTTTGTCTCATGGGGGAGGGGTTTATAAACCAATAATTTGGTATTTTAGAAGCATGCAATTTCTTTCCTATGAAGTAGACGTTGAATTTGGTGTTTCGCTGAAATATAAGAGGTTTCTTTATTTTTAATTTGAGCAGACTGCCAAAGTCAGCAATCATGAGTAGCTCTTCTGATGATTTGAAGGAGGAGGAGGAGTGAAGAAGAAGAAGAAGAAGAAAGGAAGGAAGGAAGAAGAAGAAGAACGAAAGAAGAAGAAGAAGTAGTAGTAGTAGTAGTAGTAGTAGTAGTAGTATTGTACAAGAAGAAGAAGAAGAAGAAGAAGAAGAAGAAGAAGAAAGGAAGGAAGGAAGGAAGAAGAAGAACGAAAGAAGAAGAAGAAGAAAGATGTTGTCGGTTGCAATGCTTTGTTTACTTGGCTTACATGAAAAAAAAAACCCCTCTATTTTGCTGACAATTCTGAAAGATCTGAGAGTTCATATGGCCCAGTGCATCATAAAACGTACTTGGCATCTGACAGCAGTGTGCAGCAACGACCACATTCCTCTCCTTTTTTCTTTGCTTATTTAATGCAGCCAAGAAGGTTATTTCAATTAAAAGTTTCTCCAAAAACTAATAGTTAGAAAAGGAAGCGTTTACCCTTGCTAAAGAAAAATTCAGTAAATACCCAATTCATTCTTGCACAATTCCCAGTGGATCACCTTTCCAAATCAGTCGTGTCTCGTCTTGTATACTGGTTGTTCAAGTTTGCTGCATTTGCTTAATACATGGTTGTCTCATCCATGTCACCATACACCCTATATTCTTTAGCACCATGTTCTACTTCTTTATCATCGTCATCATCGTCATCATCATCATCATTATCTTCTTCTTCTTCTTCTTCTTCTTCTTCTTTAACATCATCTTCTCCTTCATCATCATCATCATCATCATCATCATCTTCTTCTTCTTCTTCTTTAACATCATCTTCTCCTTCATCATCATCATCATCATCATCATCATCATCTTTTTCTTCTTCTTCTTCTTTAACATCATCTTCTCTTTCATCATCATCATCATCTTCTTCTTCTTCTTCTTTAATATCATCTTCTCCTTTATCATCATCAACATCATCATCATATTCTTCTTCTTCTTCTTCTTCTTCTTCTTTAACATCATCTTCTCCTTCATCATCATTCATCATCATCATCTTCTTCTTCTTCTTCTTCTTCTTCTTCTTTAACATCATCTCTTTCATCATCATCATCATCTTCTTCTCTTCTTCTTCTTCTTCTTTAACATCATCTTCCCTTTCATCATCATCTTCTTCTTCTTCTTCTTTAATATCATCTTCTCCTTCATCATCATCAACATCATCATCATCATCTTCTTCTTCTTCTTTAACATCATTTTCTCCTTCATCATCATCATCATCATCATCATCTTCTCTTTAACATCATCTTCTCCTTCATCATAATCTTCTTCTTCTTCTTCTTCTTTAACATCATCTTCTCGTTCATCATCATCATTATCTTCTTCTTCTTCTTTAACATCATCTCTTTCATCATCATCATCATCTTCTTCTTCTTCTTCTTCTTCTTTAACATCATCTTCTCGTTCATCATCATCATCATCATCTTCTTCTTCTCTTCTTTAACATCATCTTCTCGTTCATCATCATCATCATCATCATCATCTTCTTCTTCTCATCATCTCTTTCATCATCATCATCATCATCATCATCTTCTTCATCATATCATCATCATAATCATTCATCTTCTTCTTCTTCTTCTTCTTAACATCATCTTCTCCTTCATCACATCATCATCTTCTTCTTCTTCTAACATCATCTTCTCGTTCATCATCATCATCATCATCTTCTTCTTCTTCTTCTTCTTCTTCTTCTCATCTCATCATCATCATCATCTTCTTCTTCTTCTTCTTCTTTAACATCATCTTCTCCTTCATCATCATCATCATCATCATCATCATCATCTTCTTCTTTAACATCATCTCTTCATCATCATCATCATCTTCTTCTTCTTTAATATCATCTTCTCCTTCATCATCATCACATCATCATCATCATCTTCTTCTTCTCTTCTTCTTTAACATCATTTTCTCCTTCATCATCATCATCATCATCATCATCTTCTTCTTTAACATCATCTTCTTCATCATCATCTTCTTCTTCTTCTTTAACATCATCTTCTCGTTCATCATCGTCATCATCATCATCATCTTCTTCTTCTTCTTCTTCTTCTTCTTTAATATCATCTTCTTTATCATCATCATCATCTTCGTCTTCTTTATCGTCATCATCTTATTATCAATATTATTATCATTATTATTATCATCATTATTATCATTATTTTTATCATTATTATTATTATTCTTTATCGTCATTATAATAATAATAATAATAATAATAATAATAATTATTATTATTATTATTATTATTATTATTATTATTAGTAGTAGTAGTAGTATTTTTCGTTATAATAATAATAATGATAATCATTATTATTATTATTAATATAATAACGATGAAAAAAATAATAAATATTATTTATTATTATTATTATTATAATTATTATTATTAATATTATTATTATTATCTTCATCTTAGTTTCTACAACCGAGCCATATTCACCATCTGTTCGTGCACATGACAAACAATAAGAAAAATCTTGGTCAATATTATCAGACGAATGCTCTTTTGAACCGACCTTCTGGCAGTAAAAAAAGAAGGAAAACTGAATTTGATCGACTTGAGCCAAATAATATCTTGTGATGATAAGATATTGATGGAAAGTTGTCATCTTCAATCGAGTAACAGTAAAACCTGACACATCCAATTTCAAACAACAAAGAAGCAAGTCTGGAAAAAAAATAAATGGCTTTGTTAGTCGACACTATGAATTATGGAAAAATTAATTCAAAGTAAAGACAAGTTGGAAGGACAGGGAATTATATTAACTTGCAAGAATATGCGCCCTCCACCAGGTACAAGAATTTAAGTTTTAATCTAATGAAATATATAAAATTGGAAAGAGAAACGAAATTAAATAAGAATGTATATGAAAAGATTACATTTATTTTGATTATATTTTAATTGGTTTCTATATAAAGTTATTCATAGGATTGATTTTAATATATTGAAGTATAAGAAAACAATGAGAGAGATAAATAACACTATGTAATTATTTATTAAACATGGATTTGTTTAAACCAGTAAGCAAATTAACCGCCCCATATATCATAAAAATCTTTATTTTAAAGTCATATTGTGGGATTTTAAACGTACTAATAATATTGGCTCTTTTGAGCAGTCTAATAACAAATAAGATGTAACAAAAATTGTTTAATTGCTTGACATGCTGTCTTTTTAAAACGTTCAATTGAAATAAACTAGATTAAATTATATAAATTAATGGTACATTTTTCGAAACCATACAGTGTAGAATATTAAAAAATAACCTAATTAAATGAAAAATTATATGCATTGTAGGAAGCGCGTGGTGTAATGTTTAAAGTCATGGGAAATGGATTCGTCGCCCCGAGTTCAAATCCTGAATGTGGTAATTGCATTTCACTTAGTGCTAATACCCTTGGGAAAGGTATGAATCCTACTCTCCTCCAGCTATGGATAAATAGCAGGGCAGACTGGGCTCTTTAACCTTGCTTAGGCAACCGGTCTAGGAAAGGAAAACTCTGAATTCAAACCTGTTGAACCCCACTTAAGAAATTGACCTTGTGTCACATCCTGCTCGTGTGGAGAGGTTGGTAAATATATATATGCATTACTTAAACAATAACCAGCAAAATTCTTGCCCATCTTGCTGTCCTCCTCGTGGATATAGGCCCGTCTCACATTGCCCCATAGTACCCGGACTCGTCATCTATGTCATTGGCTTCTCTCTAACATCGTGTAGGTCCCAATCAGATAGCGTGTGCCGTCTGGAGACGCCTTGCATTGATTCTTGCCCATTCGCCTTCCTCTGCTTGGATGTATGCCCGTCTTATATTGCCCCATAATACACGGAGTCGTAATATGTGCTGTTGTCTTTTTGTAAAGTCGTGCTAGCCCCAATCAGATTGTCTCTGTCGTCTGGTGATACTTCACATTGATTCTTGTCCATTTCTCCTTCATCAGCTTTGATGTAAGCCAGTCTCATATTGCCCCATAGTACCCCGACTCATAGTCTGTGCCGTGGGCTTCCATCGTGCAAGGCCCCAATGAGGCTTCCATCGTGCAAGGCCCCAATGAGGCGGTCTATGTTGTCTGGTAACACCCCACATTGATTCTTGCCCCTCTCGCCTTACTCTGCTTGGATTTAGGCCCTCCTCATATTGCCCCATAGTACCCAGACTCGTAATCTGTGCCGTTGGTTTACCACTAAGGCCGTGTTAGACCCTAATCAGCCGGCCTTTGATTAAACATTAAACAATTTGTTGACAATGAGACAGACAAAAATGACATTTCGGAAATGATTGTCAAATCAATCATTTTCCAAAGTGAAGGAAAATAACGACAATAATATTCATTTATTTATCAACAACAAATATTCAAGATTGACACAATCATTTCATAGACATTGTCGAAACTCTTTAATCTACAATTTGGGGAGCGGCTATTATCATTATTTTCAACCAACAGAAAATAACGATTATAATTCTTGAAAGAAAATAATTACTAATTATTTTTTCTTCTTAGCACATTAAGGAAGATGAGAGTATTTAAACAATTTGGCGAGAACAAAAAACGAAGATATGTTTCCAGATTACAATCAACATAATAATAATAATAATAATAATAATAATGCACAAACTTTTCTTTCACATTTTTCATTAACAATGGTGAGTAGGAGTAACGAAGATGATGATGATGATGATGATGTTCCAGGTAAGTATGATTAGACTTTGGTTATAATCATCATCATCAGAAGAAGAAGAAGAAGAAGAAGAAGAGAAGAAGAAGAAGAAGAAGAAGAAGAATTCACTAACTCACAGGAAAAAAACACCTTATTTAAGTAGATGATATAGGATTTATTTTTTTAAAGTGAAAAAGAACTGGAACTGCTTATGCAAAACATAAAAATATACAGCCAGGATATAGGAATGGAATTCGGGATTGAAAAATGTGCCATGCTAGCGGTGAAAAACGGGGTAAGAGAAGCAATGGAAAGAATACAACTACCAAATCAGGTCCACAAAAAAAAAACACTTGGAGAAAAGGAAAGTTACAGACGTTAGGAATTTTAGAAGCGGAAACCATCAATCAACCAGATATAAAAGAAAATTTAAAAAAAGGACACCTCAAAAGAACAAGACAACTCCTCGAAACCAAGCTCTGCAGCAGAAATATCATCAAGGGAATAAATACCTGGGCCGTCCCCATAATAATATACTCTGGGCTATTCTTAAAATGGACAAAAGAGGAACACAGATTGACCAAAAGACAAGAAAATTCATAACTATTCGCAAGGCATTACACTCGAGAGATGATAGAGCCAGGTTATATGTATCAAGAAAGGAATATGAAAGCGGTCTTGCTAACATAGAGAATTGCATAGATGCCAGAATCCAAGGACTCTAGGATACTTCAAAAGATAAATTGGGGAGATTGCGCATGAAAAGATCTAGACATGATTAAGAAGAGGAAACATCAAGAGAGAAATCGAATTACTGATAACTTCTGCACGAGACAATGCCATAAGAACAAATTATCACAAAGCAAAATTTGATAAGACACAACGGAACAGTAAATGTAGGCTGTGTCGTAACAAAGACGAGACAATAAACCATGTATTAAGCGAATGCAGTAAACTTGAACAACGCTAGGCACGACTGGGTTGGAAAGGAGACCCACTAGGAATAATGCAAGAAACTAAATTTTGACCACACAACAAAACGGAATATGAGTAAACCAGATTCTGTTCTTGAGAATGAAACACATAACATTATCTAGGGTTTTGAGATATAGACGTATCACCGTATTCCAACCAGAAGACTTAATATTGGTTACCAAGAAGAACAAAAATGCACATGTAAACTGGTAGATTTTGCAGTCTCACAGGATGAAGATGAAAAAAAATGAAAAGACAAAAAATAACTGGATATTACAAGAGAATTTAAAAAGCTGTGGAATATGTGGGTGAAAGTGGTACCGATTGTAGTTGGTGCACTTGGAACGATCCCCAAATGTTTAGAAATGAGACTAGAGGAAGTAGAAATCAGAAGAAGAATTAAGACCGTCAAGACAACAGCATTATTGAGAAACTACTACTACTACTACTACTACTACTACTACTACTAATACTAATAATAATAATAATAATAATAATAATAATGATAATAATAATAATGATAATAATGATAATAATGTCCGTTATATTTTAGCAGTAATAAGCATCAAATGTCACCAATGTTCAATTTTCCATAAGATTGAACAGAAAATAAGTTTTATATATATATATATATATATATATATATATATATATATATATATATATATATATAATTGATTTAGTTCACACTCGCCTGATAATAGTTTTGTTTCGAGTTCTGCAATTGGTTGAATATCTGTCGAGTCCGTCGGTAATCTAATGCGATGTCATTTCAGAAGAAAAATAGAATTTCCTCCTGCCGAAAACCTTGTTACCTGTCAGCAAATGGAAGATTAAACTTTCAAATGGGCTTCTTGGGAAGCCGAGAAAATTGTGTTGAAACCAATAGAAAAGCTAGGAAGATATAGAATTGATATTGATATAACACATGAAGAAGCCATTATCCAAAAAGCATCGTTGGTAGGAGTGTACAATAATCAAATAAGCCAGCTTGTTATAGTCGGAAATAAACTGTTAAGTCTTTGTGTTGAGAACAAACTGAAGAAATGTTACATGTTGCTAGGCAGTTGGTAGCACAATCTACAAAATCGATAGTACTGAATAAATATTGAAGATTGTATGGAATATGATAAATACTTGTTGAAGTAATAGTCTCCGCCGGGTAATAGACTAGAATCGCAACTGGTTATGCCAACTGGTCATATTGCTGAATAAATATTGAAGATTGTGCGTAATAGGATAAATACTTGCTGAAGTAATAGTCTTCGTTGGGTTATAGACTAGAATCGCAACTGGATATACCAATTAGTCATAGTACTGAATAAATATTGAAGATTGTATGGAATATGATAGATACTTATAGGTATTCGTCTTGCCGGGTAATAGACTTGGACCACAACTTATTATAAAGACGGTGGCTGTAATTGAAACCGATTAGCGTTCACGCTTCTCTCTATGTCTTTCCGGTACTCTCTTTCTTTCTTTCTTTCTTCTTTCTTTCGTATATTTTGTCTGTGTAGCATGTGCTTTTCCTTCCCTTTCTTTCTTTCTAATGAAAACAGAATTGTCTACTATTTTACAGAGTTGACTACACTCATAAGATATAAGAATTCGGCGGATAAGCAACACCATATAATCAAGATTTACATTTTTGCATTTCATCTCGGAGGATTAGGACAGTCTTTTTTAAACAGAGGGTGTTGCAAGATAATAAAAAGTAAGTAAAGTCGTCGGGGTGGCCTAATGTCGGTATGAGCCATAAAGCGAGAGAGTCTATCCCGTTTTCACTAGCGCTGGACCAAGGAGATTGGTTTTTGCGTCTGAGGTAAAGCGCTACACCTACCATCAGCTCCTCATTTTACTACACAGATCCCTGTGCTACTCATCTGCTGAGTTGGCGAGGGCCAGTATCGAACTAGGAACCTTGATGTTTCTAGCCAAACGCTCTACCGACTAAGCTAACCTGGCCCCTGCAAGATAATAATGGTTGTACAATTAAGGAATACGGGTATTAATATAAAGTTTTTTCTTTATATCTTAATTTATTAAATTCATTTTGATTAGGTGGTTGGATTTTACGGCATGTTAACCCTTGTTGGGTCATCTTATGCCAAATAATTTTGTTTTATTCATTTTTGTTGGGTATTGTATTTTGTTCAAGTTCAGTTGTTTTAAAAATATTCTAATACTCTTTTTTAAATTTATTTGACCCATAGATAGTACTCTAACAGGTAGTAAAACTCCAGCTCAGGGTGGACCTGAAAGTAATGGCGATAAAGGGGTACTCCACATTCCCCAGAATTCCAGAATTGGAACTTTACTAGATGCAGTTTAACTTCATACACAGGACATTGTAGCGTTAGTTTCGTATTTGCCTGGGAGAGTTGTCTGCCCGTTTAGTTCGCTGGTGCCCGCTAGGGGCTATAGTATTTAAACGCCGGGTTCAAACGCTTCTGCCTCTTTTTCCTGTTCCAGTAACCACGAGACACATGGGGTAGACACGGTCTACCCCTTCTCGTTGGGGCTTTTGCCCCCCCCTTACATTACTGTAAGTTATTTACAGCATGGACTATCCCTAGTCTCATGTCTGTACTTTTATGTATATCTTGTACCATTCATGAATGTGTATTTATCTTTCTACATGTAACTTTGTTTTACCTATGTATTATGTATCTTGTTATATCCATGTGCTGTACCATATTAAATGTTTTTGTCTGTCAACCTTTGTCGGAGTCTTGTATTCAAGTATATATAACTTTGAATCCCGTTTTACAACATTAAGACCACCGCCATTCTATAACATATGATAGAAAAGACTGGGGATTGTCATAAGTGCAATAGGCATGGGACAATTATATAGGTGCTAAGGCTGGACATGTCCAGTCAATTAATCGGGAAGGGCCTCTCCGACCAGCCGTCTAGTCCAAGTAAGGATCAAAGTGTTGCATGTCATAGACTGTTCAGCCACAATTCCGTCTAAAAGCATTACGGGTTGTTACCCACAGCCAACAGTTGGACCTGTTGGAGGGGATTTAACCCATATACAACCACAGCCAACAGTGCGGAATTAAATATAACGGTACCTTGGATTAAATTCCTTCCGCTATTCAACAATTTAATCTAATATCAAAATTAATTTTCTTCATTGAAATGAAGTGAAATGCCATTAATCCGTTGCAGCCCACTAAAAAGCAACCTATTTTTAATTTTCTTTTGAAATAAGAAAAATAACAGTGGATTATATAAAAACAAAATAAGATAAAATGTAATGAATTATGTGATGTTATATTTGATGTTTACTTTTTATAGAGAATAATTAACCATGGCTATATATATATATATATATATATATATATATATATATATATATATAATGGAAAAGGTGACTTACCGGTGAATATGGTCACGATGGTTAGATGATGAAAAATTCAGGAAGGTAAGTCAGCGATATAACAAATACAAAGTGCTCAATACGTTAGTAGAACAAATTTATTACAATATAGGTACAAGTGATAACCTACTCGAGTTTCCCCATAAGGATCATCAGGGTTAAATCCACTGAATTAATCAGGATATTGATTAATTGCAGTCGACTACACGTGTGTGTCCTTCGCGTTAAACGGTTCGTTATGAGGAACGCCGGTTTCAAATCAAAGGAACTAAGCGGAAGTTGTTTTTTCGTAAGGTTCAAAATGTAAACAATGGAAGTAAATCGTTTGTGTTATTGTTTTTACTGGAATCTGACTGTCTAACAACTGTTTGGGTCATAATGCTTAAATGTGGTTTCATTAAAATATGTTCAAATTTATTCATTTTGTTTTATTTTAATTGGAGTTATTATGAAGTGAGTATGGGTATACGTATTGGGGTGTTTTATAATCTCGGTAATTTTGTTATTATAATTAAGGCATAAAGTAAATTAAGAATAAAAATTAAAGGACAATGCATGGTGAATAAATGTATAGTCGACTGCAATTAATCAATATTCTGATTAATTCAGTGGATTTAACCCTGAAGATCTTTATGGTGAAACTCGAGTAGGTTATAATACTATATATATATATATATATATATATATATATATATATATAACTATTTATCCCTCAAGTGATTAATGTCTTTGGTACTTCTCTGACACACGCACACACACACACACACACACACACACACATATATATATATATATATATATATATATATATATATTAGCTCAGTCGGTAGAGCGTCCGCCTATGAACCACGATTCATGGTTCGATACTTGCCCTCGCAAAACTCAGCGTATCAGTAGCTCAGGTAAAGTAAGGAGCTGATGCTAGGTGTGGTGTTGCACCCAGCCGTAAAAATAATCTCCTTGGTCTAACGCTAGTGAATAGAGGATGGGGTAGACGTTCTGGCTACCGACTTTAGACCACCTCGACGACTTTCTTACTTATATATATGTATATCTATGATGAAAAATATGACTTGAAAACCAAAATTAACCACTTGCATAAAGAATCGATGGAAATGAAGTTGAAATGTCCGAGCCATTTTCTGAATTGGAAAATCTTGTTCAAATGTCAGCTGTCCGGACATTTGTTAAAAATATATTTGTTATATTTATGTGTCGCAAAATGCTTACAGGAAAACAAAATGTCAGCGAACCAATGGTTGAATATAAATCATACAAGTCAAGTATATTTCTTTTGGCTTGGCTATTTATCTATTCACACACACACACACACACACATATATATATATATATATATATATATATATAGAGAGAGAGAGAGAGAGAGAGAGAGAGAGAGAGAGAGAGGAGAGAGAGAGAGGGGGGGGAGATTTGTATACTTAAGACTTTGGTAATATATAACTTGAAGTTATTGTATGAAAAATATATGGCAAAATATTTGGTCTAATGCAGACACACGATGTGAAAAACAGTTACGCAATACTTTTTCTCCAAATGTACACACATAT
>CM042153.1:34166140-34171140 GCA_023376005.1 Doryteuthis pealeii
TCTTAAAAGAAATCCATTAACAAGAAGAAATAACTGTAATTTTATTATTTACTTCCTATTTTAACTAAATAGTTAAACGAGGAAAATTTAGTAATGAAAGACGGGAGTGATGCAAGAGTAAGTTTCAGTTGTTATATTTTTCAATTATACCCCACCCTGGTTCAAATCTTTTTATCTGCATTCTTATTTAGTTTCATTAGCCTTTCTAATTTAATATATTTTATTACATTAAAACTTAAATACTTGCACCCGGAGGGTGCATATATTTGCTAGTTCTAAGAATGTTCGTGTCCTTCCACTATTGTGGAGCGAGTGTAACCAGTTTTCAATATTTCCAAAAATGAGAGCTATCATCCCCGTTTGAACATGTAACCTACTACATTATTATTAATAATATATAATTATGTGCATATCGCAAAAAAAAGAAGAAAACTGAGATGGTAGGACAAATCAGCGTAGTCAATTTAGTCGAGTACAGTAATCATTCGTCTGGGTAACAGATAATTTTTTGTTGCCTAGAGTTATTTAAGCAGATTTCGTAAAAACAAGTTTGTGAAGACAGACAGGAAGTAAACGCTTACTGCAAATCAAGCAGGTCTCATTTATTCTATTCCTTTAGGCTAACATCTTTCATGTCGGAACGTTTTCTTCCGGTATATATATATATATATATATATATATATATATATATATATATATATATATATATATAATAAGATAAATATATAGGTTTTACATATCTATTTATTGGGTGACAAAGGAACATTCACAACCATATTGGTTTCATGCGATGCATTCATCAGGTGAAGATGTTTCTAATGTGAGGAAAATCGAATAAATTTCAAAAAATTTCAAAAAATTCAGTAGACATAAAATGATGTGTGTATGTATGTGAAGGTGAATTGAATGTATGAGAGTGTTTATGGGCAGTATAAAGGCTGCGTACGCGTAGTGACTGGTCACACACATAATACGTTGTGCTGTGAGTGTGTGGTATTTTAATAGTGCTTACGTGCGAGCGTTTGTGTTTGTACATGTATGTGTGTGTGTGTGCATGTTTTTTGTCTATCGGATGTGTAGGTTGTGTATGTTGTATACGAACGGGTCGTGTTAGTTGAGGAGTGAGGTTGAATAATATTAATCTTAAAGTTGCAAATGTTGTATATTATGGGTGGGTGGGGGGTTATTGAACGGCGGTGTTGTCTATTACGAGGTGTGGCGTTGTCAATATATATATATATATATAAAATAATAAAATTCGAAGGCAATACAATGCGTAAAAAATAAAGACAAAAAGATGTTTATATGTCTAATCGATTTCAAAGCGAAGCTTTATCGTCAGAGAAGTCTCTGACGATAAAGCTTCGCTTTGAAATCGATTAGACATATAAACATCTTTTTGTCTTTATTTTTTACGCATTGTATTGCCTTCGAATTTTATTATTTTATAACATACTTAACAATGCTTCAAGCAAATTACCAATTACTTTTATATATATGTATGTGTGTGTGTGTGTGTGTGTGTGTGTGTGTGTGTGTGTGTGTTTGTGATCCGGTGCTAACCCAGATAAAACGCAAAATGTAGATTGTTACTTTTAAACCCATAAACTCTATGCATCAGTGATGGCATCAATCGCACTTTCACTTTTGCGTTTTAAACTTTTATGGAGAAAAAAATCTACGTAGCAAAATTTGTTTTAAAGGAGTTGAATAAGAAAAAATAAGAAAAAACACAAGGACCTATTAAAAGTCTTAGATGATGATGATGATGAAGATGATGATGATGATGATGATGATATAAAACCCGGATCAAACCCAATATGAGAAAAGAAAAAAAAATCAATTTGTGTCGGCTTGCCCAATTCTATATCCAACGATTTTTGTCTCAGTAGAGGAGCATCAAATATTTTTTGTAGACCATATATAAAAGGCAAAATGGTGTAATGGTTAAAGTCATCGGAAATGGACTCGTCGCCCCGAGTTCAAATCCTGGACGTGCTAATTGCATTTCACTTAGCGCTAATATCCTTGGGAAAGGTATGAATCCTACTCTCCATCCAGCTATGGATAAATAGTAGGGCAGACTGGGCTCTTTGACCTTGGTTAGGCAACCGGTCTGGGAGAAGGAAAACTCTGAATTCAAACCTGTTGAACTCCGCTTAAGAAATTGACCTTGTGTCCCATCCTGCTCGTGCGGAGAGGTTGGTAAATATATATTTAAAAGGAAAACGCTACTTCTCCGGTATAAACATCAAACAACTAACTTTTAGGAATTGATATTGCTCGCTGAGAAAGCTTATTAAAAAAGAATATTTTTATCGATATATTAATATTCGTGTTTCTTAAAAAATATAACCGTTATCATCTTGCAACATCCTCTGTTTAAAAATGAGACCGTCCAAATCGTCCAATATCAAATGCATAAATGTACATCCTGATTATACGGTGTTGCTCTTCGACCAAATTCTTATTTCTCATGAGTGCCGTCACCTCAGCCAAATAATGGCCTCTTCCGTTTTTATTATAATGAAAGAAAAGTGACAAAAAGCACATGCTACACAGAAAAATAAAATAAGTAAGTATTTATTTTAACGGACTTCAATGATCTGTTAATTTCCAACTCTTCTTTTCTTATATGTACATGCGTTTGTGTAGTTTATGTTTGTTGTTTTTTCTTGCATGTTTCTGTGTATATATATGAATCTAATTTATGTGTGTGTAAGATTAAGGGAATGTGTGTATTTGAATATATATATATATATATATATATATATATATATATTATGATAATGGTACACGGTAATAACCTACTTGAGTTTCACCATAAGGATCTTCAGGGTCAACCAACCGTTTATCGCAAAAAAATACACACGTGCATCAACTGCAATTAATCAATGTCTTCATTAATTCAGTTCATTTCACGCTGAAGATCCTTATGGTGAAACTCGTGTAGGTTATTACCGTGTACCATTATCATAATAAATACCATTACTATTGATTATATATATATATATATATATATATATATATATATATATATTATGGACTCTCTCTCTGTATAAAAATAATAAACTAAATTAGATATGAACTACAATATCTATTTAAAGAGACACAAATTCTTTTTAGAAAGAAATATCTCCAGATAGAATATGTAGAACAACACAATTCTCAAAATACAAATCTAAGGAAATTGTCGTCACATTTTTGGACACATTTTCTAACCTGAGTTTCAATATACAAAAACACAGAATGGATTTATTTCCTGTTTCAAGCAACCGTCTATACTTTTCAATTCATTTTTTTTTGTCCGACGAAAGAGGGAAGTTCATTCTCAAATATCGCTTTGGTTTACTTTAATTTTTACATGCTATATCTTACACGGATTTTAATAGTATGTAAGTTTTAGTCTAATTTATCAACAATTTCTTTTATTTATGTTAGTTTAACTAGCAAAATAAAAAACGCCCTCTGGACGACGTAAAATAAATATTGCATGAGGGGATACGAGTTGAAAATTTAATATTAGAGAGTTTGTATCATAAGTAAAGTAAAATCATCAAATTTATTAAAGGAGTAAAAAATAAAATAAATTTATTAAAGAAGTAAAAAATTAAAAAAATTAAATGGAAACTTAGTTCTGATAACTTTAAATATATATTAAAATAAAACAAACTATATATAGATAGATAATACCAGGTATGTATTTATTAAAACTTGTTTAAAAAACCAATGAGGACTGTCTAACATTGCATGCTCAAATTTTGAGTGTATTTATTCTACGTTATGACGTTTTATGTAGTGTGACGTAATCAGTGACGTCGTTTTTTGTTACAGACAAAAACCGGAAGCGAATCTCCATTATTAATAGATTTATATGCCATTTGATTTTCTTTATATGTATGTACACACACACACCACACACACACACACACACACACACACACATATATTATATATATATATATATATTATATAGTATGAACAAAAAGTGATAAGACAAACAGGAATATTTCTAATATGTTATTTATTCTCAGCTAGTTTCGACCTTAGGTCATATATATATATATATATAATATATATATATATATTATATTATATATATATATATATTTAGGTTTAGTAGAATGTTCTGTTATTTTAAATTAACAGGACCTGTGGATATACCATAGTATGATAATTTTATTATTACAACGTTTGGTATGTTTACTTAAGAGCTATTGCGAAATAGTTCAATATGTAAAAAAATATGATAATCTTAGTTTTTTCCTTGTTTCCTTCTTTTCATAATGTTCCGTTGAAACAGATTAGCGTTATTGCTTCCACACGCCCACCCCCTCTGTCTATATTTCCTCTACCGTCTTTCTTTATTTCTCATATTTTTTTGTGTAACATGTTGGAATGGTCCGTTATTTAGCTGAGGTGACGACACTCATGGAAAATAAGAATTATGTGGATAATCGACACCAGATAATCAGGATTTACTTCTTGCATTTCATCTTGGACGGTTTGGACGGTCTGATTTTTTAACCAGGTGTTGCAAGCTGATAACGGTTGTACCATTAAGGAACACGTGTAACAGTATATATATGATTTAAGTTGAAAGCAACAAAAGTTCCGGGAAAAAATTCTACCGCCATTTGCATCCTTCTGTCCATTGTGCCAATGTTCCCGCGCTTTTCTGTAGAATTGATAGTTTCGGTTAAATGGAGAATAAAGGGCATCAGATTCTTTGACAGTTTGGTCTTCACAATTCCCTTTACAAAGAAGAAATAACAACTTGGCATTGGCTGAAGGAATTGCATTAGCGTTGTAGTCCAGCAGGGGGCAAAATGGAATCGACATTTGATTGCCCGGGAGAATAGAAAAGAAAAAAAGAACATTCCAGCAACAGCGCCCCCTACCGGTTAATTGGAAGAAAAGTGTCATAACTAACAAATGTTTATAAATGGTTTCCATCATTCGGATTTGTTTATCAAGCAAAATTACACGCAATGCATGAC
>CM042153.1:34176140-34181140 GCA_023376005.1 Doryteuthis pealeii
TCTTTCTTCTTTTTCTTTTTTTTCTAATTCTTTCTTTCGTTTCTTTCTTTTTTATTTTGTCTCTTTTTTTCTTCTTTTTCTTTTCTTTTCATTCTTTTCTTTTTTCTTTTCATTCCTTTTTCTTTTCTTCTTTTTTCTTTTTTCTAGTTCTATTTTATTTTTTTTAATTTCTTATTTTACCCCTTTTTCTTTTCATTCTTTTTCTTTTTTCTTTCTCATTCCTTTTTCTTTTCTTCTGTGTTCTTTTTTTTCTAGTTCTATCTTGCTTTCGTTCTTTCTTTCTTATTTTGTCTCCTTTTTTCTTTCATTCTTTTTCCTTTCTCATTCCTTTTTCTTTTCTTCTTTATTTCTTTTTTTTTAGTTCTAACTTGCTTTCGTTCTTTCTTTCTTATTTTGTCTCTTTTTTTCTTTTTTTCATTCTTTTTCTTTTTTCTTTCTCATTCCTTTTTCTTTTCTTCTTTCTTTTTTCTAGTTCTATCTTTCTTTTTTCTTTCTTTCTTATTTTGTCTCTTTTTTTCTTTCTTTCATTCTTTTTCTTTTTCATTCCTTTTTCTTTTCTTCTTTCTTTTTTTAGTTCTATCTTTCTTTCGTTCTTTCTATCTTATTTTGTCTCTTTTTACTTACTTTCATTCTTTTTCTTTTTTCTTTCTCATTCCTTTTTCTTTTCTTCTTTTTCTTTTTTTTTCTAGTTCTATCTTACTTTCTTTCTTTCTTATTTTGTCTCTTTTTTTGTCTTTCATTCTTTTTTCTTTCTCATTCTGTTCTCTTTCTTTCTTTTTCTTATTCTGTCTCTTTCCTTTTTATTTTATTTTTTCTTTCTTTTATAGTATGTCCTTTTCTTTTTTCTTTCTTTCTTATTCGGTCCTCTTTCTTTCTTTCTTTCTTTCTTATTCTGTCTCCTTCCTTTTTCTTTCCTTTTTTCCTTTTTTCCACTTATGACCGTTTCTTTCTTTCTTTTCTTTCTTTCTTTCTTTCTAGTTCTGTCTTTCTTTCTTTCTTTATCTGTCACTTTTCTTTTTCTGTCTTTCTTTTCCCTTCCTTTTCTTTTTTCGTTCTGTTCTCCTTCTGACATTTTCTTTCTCATTCTGTCCCTTCTCTCTTTTACCTACACTTTCCTTCCAATTTCTTTCTCTCTTTCTAATCGTGAGTGAGCTTTGTTCAAATCCAATGTCTTATTGCATTAACCAATACATTATGGAATATCACAGACACATTTTGCCGTGCGGTAATTATATGCCCTAGCTGTGGTTTTCTCCTCGCTAATATTTCTTTTTTTTATTACAGGCTTCCATATTTTATTGATGGTTCCATGGTGATAATTGTGACTTGGTTCACAAGTGGGAATTGATACCCTTTTCCGTCTATGTTATCTGATCTAAAGGTCGGTCGGAGTGGGGACCAAACACTGTAACAAAATATAAAAAAGTGCAAACTGAATATGAACAACAAATTTATGTATTTGTATTTTTGATTTATGGATTTATTATGCATATGTGAATGTTGTTTGATTTTTATCTATTTTCTCTGCTGTTTGATTTGACTTGCGTGTTGACGTGTTATTGGATGACTTGCTTGAATTTAGTTTCTCTGGCTGCCGATAGGTGGCGTCAGGTTTTATGGATCATGTTTTTCCATGTACACGGCTTGCTTTACAAATATGCTAAAAAATATATGTTGGTTGATTTTGCAGCATGTCAACGCTTGTTGGTTGGTTGGTTGGTTGGTTGGTTGGATTTTTGGTATGTTATACTTTCTTGGGTTATTTTATACCAAAAACGTTTTTGTTTTATTCATTCTTGATGGATATTCAAATTATTTTTCATACACAAATTCTGTTTATTAGTATATCTATTAATAATGGAGATTCGCTTCCGGTTTTTGTCTGTAACAAAAATTACGTCACGGCTTACGTCAGATTACCGAAAATCGTCATAACATAGAATAAATACACTCAAAATTTGAACATGCAACATTAGACAGTCCTCATTGTTTTTTAAAACAAGTTTTAATAAATACATGACTGGTATTATATATCTATATATAGTTTATTTTATTTTAATATATATTTAATGTTTACATTTCAAATTGTTTTATTTTTTAATCCTTTAATGAAATTGATGATTTTACTTACTTAGGGTACAAACTCGCTGACATTGAATTTTTAACTCCCACCCAACAGGCAATATGTTTCAAAAATCTATTTTGCGTTGTCCGGAGGGTGTTTTTTTTATTTTGTACTAGAGATTTATAATAACCAAGACTTTTGGTCATAATATCATCTATTTCTGGTAAACAATAATTAAGAGACTTTCTCTTGAATACTTTCAGATGTTAATATTGTAGAACATGTATCATGTTGCTAGCAGGGCCTATGGATATGATAATATAATAATTACAACGTTTGATATGTTTACTTAAGAGCTATTACATTAGTTCAATAATTAAAAAGTATAATAATTTTGATTTAACTCTCTCTTACTTTTTTTCTTTCTTTTGAGGCCTGATAACCCCCTTGAGAGTGGGCAAAAATGGCCAATTTCGTGTACAAATAAAGTACCAAACTAATATGATTTTCTGATAGAGTTCGATGAGGAGTATCACATAGTAAAAGAGTTCGCTTGAGAATTGGGGGAGATATGGGGCTTCAAAGGTACCCCCAAAATACCATTTTTCAGCAATTATAAGTCTACGTACTTTGATGAGAATATACGTTATCGATTTTATTGTTTTTTCTCATGGATTCTAATGCCTTGAATTTACTGATGGTGAAAAAAGTGCTCAATTCGGAGTTTTAGATGACTTTTGAGGCCTGATAATCCCCCTGAGAGTGGGCAAAAATGACCAATTTCGTGTACAAATAAAGTGCCAAACTAATATGATTTTCTGATAGAATTCGATGAGGAGTATCACATAGTAAAAGATGGTTGAGTTCGCTTGAGAATTGGGGGGGGGGGATATGGGGCTTCAAAGGTGTCGCCAAAATGCCATTTTTCAGCCATTATAAGTCTACGTACTTTGATGAAAATGTACTTTATCGAATTTATTGTTTCATCTTTTTCTTATGTTCGATTGAAACATATTAGCATTATCACTTCTGCATGCTCACCCCTCTCTCTATCTTTCCCTTACTCTCTTTCTTTCCTTCTTTTCATCTTTTTCTTATTTTCGATTGAAACAGATTAGCATTATCCCTTCTGCATGCTCACCCCCTCTCTCTATCTTTCCCTTACTCTCTTTCTTTTTTATTATATCTTTTTATGTGTAGCATGTCCCTTTTCTTCAATTTCTTTCTTTATAATAAAAATGGAATGGTCCATTTAGCTAGAGTGATGACACTTATAAGAAATAAGAATTAGACGGATAAGCAACACCAGATAATCAGGATTTACATTTTTATTTGAAAAATATTCAATTTATTTTTGAAAATCAATACTTCTTTTTAAACATACCGTTTTGTTATTTAACCCATAGATGGTACCCTAACGGGTACTACCACTCAAGTTCAGAGTGGATCTGCGAATAATGGCTATGAAGGAGTACCCCACTTTCTTCAGACCTCTAAACTGAGAACTTCACCATATGATGGAGTTTGACGTCATACCAAGGACACTAAAACCCTAAGCACCCACCTTCTAGCACATATATGATTAAGTTGTTGTTTTTTTTGCACATAGTTATATGATATCAAGTATTGCTATTTAATATAATAATAATATGGTTTCAAATAATTATTTATATTTAATAACAGTAATTTATTTTTACACAGTTATATGGTTTCAAACACCAATTAATCCCTAATAAACAAATATAAATTCAAATAACTTTTCTAAATGCAAATAATTTACAGTTATGACATCATGTATTCCTATTGAATACAAATAATTTTAAACATATACACTGACCCATCGATGGGACCCTAACATATACTACCCCTCTGGGTCAGTATAAACCTGGGAGTAATGGTAATGAACGGTTCCTCCACACTCCCTAGTTCTCTAGAACTGGAGCCACACCATCAAATGCAGTTAAATTTCATACGCAGGATACCCTTTTTGAGGGGGGTCATACTACTTTGTAGGGGATGCAGTTAGCGTATTCTAAACCCCGACGACAGGGTGTTAATAATTTGCATACAATTATATATATTTAATGAACTTATTTCATCAAATACTTATAATCTATCAGCCTTTATATGGCTTTAAGTAATTAAAACAGATAATTTGTACAACATTATATGGTTTCAAGTATCTTATCTAATAATAATAATAATAATAATAATAATAATAATAATAATAATTATTTGCAAACATTCTAATGAGATAAAGATTTTATATCCAGTTTAAAATATTTTAAGATCCAATTCAGTAAGTTTTTAATCATGGGTAGTACACATAGTTACCAATCAGTCTATACGTGTATGGTATGACACAAGGTCAATTTCTTAAGCACCCGTCCGCCCTACTATTTACCCAAAGCTGGAGGGAGAATCGTTGGATTCATAACTTTCCTAAGCGCTATGTGAAATACAAACAGCCACGTTCAGGATTTGAACACACCTTGTCGTGTCCATTTCCAACGATGATACGAATAATATATTAAAAAGGTATAGTTGACCCATAGACGTGACATTAGTATGTAGCACACCAAGATAGGGGGGGGGGCTGTGAGAAATGGCGATGAAGAGACTCCACATTTTCTCGATCCTCGGAATAGGCGTTAGGAACCCAGGGTACTAAGTGGTAAATCTACTGGAAGGATTTTCTCAGTTATACAAGATGACCAAAGAGACTGAAAAAGTTGGTTGGTTGGGTTTTACGGCATATTAACCCATTGAGTTATTTTATGCTGAATTTTTTTTCCAAACTCAACTTTTCTTAGACTTACTACCTCAAACTCATCCTTTCCAATTCATCCTATATATGAAACCCTAACAGTTACTACAACTCCGGGGCAGAGTGGACCTGGGAGTAATGGTGATAAAAGGGTACCCACGTTACCTA
>CM042153.1:34186140-34228640 GCA_023376005.1 Doryteuthis pealeii
CGGATTTTAAATTAGGTTTAACTGCTATTTTTGTGCTTGCATCAATTTCTTTGTAAACCAGTGTTATTTACAACAAAATTAATGGTGGGAGGAGAGTTGGATTCATATTTATAGTTTTCGGGGAGAAGACAATATTTCCCTGGATATTAGCTAAACACTTTCCACTTCTCACTATTATTATTTTATTTCGTGGTCAAATTGCGATCCCTGTATCAGCCGACGCAGTATTTATATTGCCGTGGCTCGTTTCTGATTGGTTGGTCAGGCCAATCAAGAAACAAAATCTAAATGAACTTGTTTCCTAGCTTTTTTTCCATCACTTCCAGTTTCACAGGAGGCAAGCCATTTTTTCTTCTGCAGCAACGGAAAGCAATACGTATTCTTTTTTTTTTGGCCATCTTGGCAACATCTTACTTACATCATAGATCTACACACGAGACGTTTTTTTCCCAGCTTCACTCCACGATTTAATAGATAAACAAAAGTAAAAGCAACGTTAGTATTTATCTCTCCAACCCCTCCGCCACGAACAGACTGTGACTCATCTGGTTTGAACAAAGAGTTATCATTTTCCTAGGCTGATATTTAACCATGTATGTACTACTATTTTACCATGTCCATCCAGTACAACATCCCATGTTGGTCTACTTTTCTCCATATACATATATATACATACATACATATTTATCTCAACTTTTCTCCACATACTGTCAGATTGATTTCCTCTCTTTACTCCCATGTATATATATATATATATATATATATATATATATATATATATATATATATATATGATTGTGTCTTATGCAACCTTGTCTCATTACCGTAATGAGATGTTCCATTGTTATAGTAATGAGATTGTTCACAGTATTTACTTTCTTTCTTGAAAAAATAATTACTCTTATGAATTCAAGATATATATATTATATAGACTAGCAAATATATGCACCCTCCGGGTGCAAGTATTTAAGTTTTAATGTAATAGAATATATTAAATTATAAAGGCTAATGAAAGTAAATAAGAATGCAGATAAAATGATTTGAAACAGAGGGTGTATAATCGAAAAATAAAACAACTGAAACTTACTCTTCTATCAGTCTCGTCTTTCATTGCAAAGTTTTCCTAATTTAATAACTTAGTTAAAATAGTAAGTAAAGAATAAAATCAGAATTATTTCTTCTTGTTAATCGATTTCTTTTAAGATTTATTGAAGAGATTTTTTATCATATTCATTAAGATAAAAACAATACGATTAAAAATCAATAATACTAAGCACATATTTATTAAAATCAAATTTTTAATTTCAATATGCAAATTAGCCCCCTGTTCACACTGTAAACTGCTATTTTAGTGTATGTATAAATACAATTGCATATTATTCATTTGTAGATATGATTAACAGTATTAATAATGTAAAACAATTTTATTAGAAATTGAGGTTTAAATAAAAATAAAATTATGGAGAATGTGACGTAAATAACAAAGGGAATTGTGACTTGAGTAGTGATATAGTTTCGGTTACAGACAGAAAAGCATACAATCTCCATTATAATAAGATAATCAGGAAGACTACACTACTAAATCTCTCTCTCTCTCTCTCTCTCTCTCTCTCACTACAATTTTCTTGTAACAATAGTGATCATATTGTCAGAGATATATTCTTTAGTAGTCCACATTTTTTAATTACTGCTTCATCCTTATGTAGTTGTAACACGTATGGCTGGCTGATATCTTTCAATCTTGTACATTCCGCTGCCCTATCTGGTGGGGGTGTTAGAATACATCAACTGCACCTTTGCAGAGGGGTAAAACTCCCCCAATGGGGCCACCTGTTAGCCGTGGATGGCGACCTGAGAGGCTTAATGATAGTCATGGTGGATGTGTAGTCAATGACATGCAACACTCCACTTAGACCCTAAAGAAAGGGAGAACAGGTACATTCCAGCCTTGCCCTGGCATTTTCATATGTGCGATTATATTCAACAATACCGAAAAAAAAAATCTACGGTGGGGATTATGCTTATTAATGAGTTATTAGTAGGAAGGTTCACTCTCTTCTGCCATATCACCAACACCCAATTCTGACATTATGGGACGACATAATCAGAGGTATTACTTTTAGGACAGTCGTCGTTCAACACTTTATAAAACCGAAATGTGCTGATGGCAAAGTCGATAGATTTACGCCTTTTCTCTTCCTTTTAAACAAATGATTAACATGATCTACCACATTGTTAAAAAGCAACCCATACAACTTTATAGTTAAATATATCATACACAAAAATCAGAGTTTTGTATTTCAGTGCTGTGGGGAAACTATCCATGCGGAACAGCATTTGATTCGCCACAATCATGTGTAATTAGCGAGCATTTTATACCGTTCAATACTTCCCTAGCAGTCGGTCAAAAGCGTTGACCATCGGCTCCACTTAATGGTCAGTGGTCGTGGAGGAAATAAGCCCACTTCCGGCTTCATCGCTGTAAAGTAATATAAATGTCCAGCTGGGAAATGTCCACCATCGATCACCATTAGCGACATTCACTATTTTAGGGGTTTCGGTGCTGAAGCGCATCAAAGAATAAAAAAAGAAAAAAGAAAAGAAAAGAAAAAGAAAAGAAAGCTCTCAGTAGAGTAATTATTTTTATAGAATGTAATGTGCCAGAGAAGAAATTATATGCTGTGTCCGGATTTGCTGGATGATATCTAAAAATAAGAGCTGTGTGGTCGCTGAAAAAGAAATCGAATTGAATATCTCTCTTTCCTCTCCGGTGATTGAGTAGATGATGTTGAAAATAAAACGCTATAAACAGTATAATCAAATACAATCACTCTTTATTCTTTTTCGGAGGTGGACATTTAACCATATACTTACAGACATGCGTGGAGGCGTGTTTAGCGTGACGGTTATCGTCATAGGAAATAGAATCGGTAACCTAAGTTCAAATCCGAGACTAGACAGTCGCCCTTAGAACACGAATCCATAGGTTTTTCTTGTTACGATTCTGGCTGCCTATTGGTAAATCCACTGGTAGTCTCAGTAGGAGAAAGTCTGTTGTATTCCTTGAAATGCTAGGTAGAACACGTATGTACTCCTTGTAGGAGAGAATCTAGTGTTACATAATCTATGCGGTGGCATAAGATTATTGTCAATCCCCTGTAATTCTGAGGGGATGACCCTTTTCATACTTATGTAAGGAGGTATAGAGATATGGTGGCGATCAGTGGAGTTGATGGCCCTGAAAGAGAGTGACGGCGTCTGACCTCACTCTCACCTTGCCTTCCGGGGATAAATCGTGGGAACTGAAAGGCATAGAAGAACCTGTTCCGGTTTAAGAATAGTAAGGAGCTTTAGTTTAGTTTTGCAGTGGACGTCAGACAGAGCAGTCGGCCATGATGCTCTGTCTGAACTGTAACTCTGCATACGCGCGCTATGTTATGTCTGGGTTGGGGATTTACCGAATAGAGTAACATTAAAAGAAAATCGAAGTCTTGTGTTTACTAAAAACTAACAATGACACAGGGCTTCTGATAAGGAGAAATCCCTAACAGAAACCAGACCCGAAGTCCGCAAGAAAGTCCAGACCTTAGAAGATATCCAAGATGATAGGACCAAAGCCGGTCAGAAGAAAAAATGACTAGAAGTAAGAAGTAATGAAGGTTTGGTTTGATTTGTTTTGTTTTACGGCATATCAACCTCAGTGGGTCATTTAATGCCAATAAAGTTTTGAAATAAATCAATTCTTAATGGATAATACAATTTTTTTATAAATACCTTTTTCTATTTAACCCATAGATGGGACCCTAACAAGTACTACCACTCCGGGTCTGAGTGGACCAGGGAGCAATGGTGATGAAGGGGTGCTCCACATTCCCCAAACCTCCAAAACTGGAACCTCACCATCAGATAAAGTTTAACGTCATTCCCAGGACATGTAGACCCGCAGCCACCGCCTTCTAGCACCCATATGATAAAAAGGGGTTGGGGCTTGCCATAAGGGCAATAGGGTTGGGAAAATCATATAGGTGCTAGGGCTTGACGTGACCAGCCGATTGATCGGAGGGGGCCTCTCCGACCGCCCGTCTAGCCCAAGATAGGGCCAAAGTGGAGTATCGCACATCATGAACTGCTCATCCACCTGGGCTCTATCCTTAAGCATCACGGGTCGCCACCCACGGCCAACAGGTGGCCCCATTGGGGGAGTCTTACCCCTCTGCAGAGGTGCAGTCTGTGTATTCTAACGCCCCACTGACAGGGCAGATCTATATCTGTGTGTATGTATATACTTAACAACCCCTCCGCACGAGCAGTATTTGGCACAAGGTCAATTTGTTAAGCGAAGTTTAACAGGTTTGAATTCAAACTTTTCCTTCTCCTAGACCGGTTGCCTAACCAAGGTTAAAGAGCCCAGTTTGCTCTACGATTTACCCACAGCTAGAGGGAGAATAGGATTCATACCATTCCCAAGTTTCCAGTTCATCACCATTGCTTCCTGGTCCACTCTGGCCCGGAGTTGTAGTACCCGTTAGGGTCCCATCTATGGATTAAATAGAAAAATGTATTTAAAAAAAATTGTATTATTCATTAAGAATTGATTTATTTCAAAACTTTATTGGCATTAAATAACCCACTGAGGTTGATATGCCGTAAAACAAAACAAACCAAACCAAACATATATAGATGTATACGCAGGGCATACCATCATTGAGTAATCATTATCGAGCTGGTGTAACACATCAATCACTACTGAAATAGCAAGGTCAATCCTCGCTGGATGACCCACACGGACGGGTTGGGTAAATACTTACATGTATACGCACATACATATTTAAACTAACATAGATACGTGCATCTATATATAATGGAGATTCGATCTCTTTGTCTCTCACCGAAACTACGTCACTGCTTACGTTGCAGTAACTTCAGGAATTAAGCAAATGTAACAAAGAGTATTTAGTACAAAATAAAACAGTAAGGACAACTGAATTATATATAGACTGAGAATGCACAAAAGATGGTCTAATGTGTCATTTAAAACAAGTTTCAATAAATCATCATCATCATCATCATCATCATCATGTCGCGCATGCAGCACGGATATCCATGACAATCTTTCGCCAACCTTCCCTATCATTCATTACACTTGGAAGCTCCTCTGCGGAACAGCCAGCATCTTCACATAACTGGTCAATGTATGTCCTTGCTGGGCGCCCCATACTTGCATGTCCATGTGTTGGCTTCCACAGGAGAACGTCGCTTATGAGTTCATCCTTGCTTCTCCAGCAGTGTCCTGCATGCCTTGTCCGTCTCTCTCGGATAGTTTGTGAGATGGGGGGCAGGTGACCGTACAGCTGTTTCCTTGTGAGGTGGTGTTTCCACGACTTATTCAAGACTGCACGCAGCATTCTTGTGCAGCTCCCATCTAGCTTATTCTCAAGACGCTTTGTTAGGGTCCAGGTGGTGCAGCCATACAGCAGCACCGACGCAACCACAGCCTGGAAGAACTGTCGCTTCAGCTTGCCAGGGAGATCGGACCTCCATATGACTGATAAACATATATGTGGCTGACTATACATGACCGATATTATTGATTCATATATAGTTTTCTTCGCTTTTATATGTATATTTAAAGTTATCTAACGTTCAGAGTTTTACGAACCTTAAATTTTTATATATTCTCCATTGACATTAAATTTGAAAAGGTTTGTGTATTTAGCTGTATCCGGTTACGTAACCGTCTGGTCATGCCCGAAATTAAGGTTTGTTTATATTTTGTTACAAAAAAAAAACGGTTTTCGATGTCGATAAAATCAATAAATAATTTAACAGAAGTATATTTTTTATATACAAACATTAAAATATTTGTTCAATTTTAATAAAATTAGTTTTTAATAAAATTTGTAGAATTATTTAAAAATTGTGTATTCAGAAAAAGAATTGTCGTCTGTGAGACGCCAGGACCTCCAATTCGATGTCTAAAATTACCCGCCTCCAATATTTAACATGATGAAACTTAAATGTTAATATTATCGTGAAAGTTTTTGGACCATTCAAATAAGAAAAGTCCTGTAGATTTTTAAAAAGATTTTTCTGCCCCAATAATAATAATCTTATTATAATGGAGATTGTGTGTTTTTCTGTCTGTAACCGAACTATATTACTACTCAAGTCACAATTCCCTAAATTATTTACGTCAAATTCTCCATGATTTCATTCTTTTAAACCTTCAGCTATTAATAAAAATTGTTTTACATTATTAATACTGTTGGCCCTATCTACGTACTAATAACATACACTTGTATTTATATATACAACAAAATAGCGGTTTACAGTTTGAACGAGAAGGCTAATTTGCATATTGATATTTAAAATTTTATTTTAATAAATATGTGCTTGGTATTATTGATTTCTATTTGTTTGGTTTTATCTTAAGAAATATAAACAAAAATCTCGTGGATAAATCTTAAAAGAAATTTATTTACAAGAAGAAATAACTGTAATATTATCCTTTACTTCCTATTTTAACTAAATAGTTAAATTAGGAAAATTACTAATGAAAGAGGGAGTAATGGAAAATGATGGAATAGTTAGTTTCAAAGTTGTTCTATTTTTCGATTATACCCCCTCTGTTGCAGATCTTTTTATCTGTATTCTTAGTCAGTTTCATTAGCCTTTCTAATTTAATATGATATTTTATTATATCAAAACTTAAATACTTGCACCCGGAGGGTGCATATATTTGCTAGTAATAATAATGAACGAAAACAATGTTTACATATTCAAACCAATTAATTTTAACGTAGTAAAACTACAGACTTTAAAAACAAATTCAATTAAGAATCAAATGTTCATGAACATTTTGATACTTATTCACCTTTTAGATAAATTTTCGTTTTTTTAAACGATGTAGTTTTTTTCCTAAAAGTATATTAGGGGAAATATTTAATTCATTTAACTTTATGAAATCCGAACAAAATATATTTTACTCGTTCGATTTTTAAATTTTTCTATAAAGATAAGAGAATAATTTAATCAAATTCTTAGAAACGTTTCGGAGGTCCTTACTGTCATAAAACAAATATCTCAGTGGTGTGGAGTGAATATGATGCTTTTTAAACTAGTAATTCATTTTTTAAGTATTAAACGTTTTATTTCATTTATTTAATTCCCCACCTCCTTTCTTTTAGAAAATCGTTTCTACATCGTCCGGAGTGCGTTTTTCTTCTAGTGTTTATAATTATTTCATAGGCATGTTTCAATAAAAACCACAAACGATTTTATCTTTAACAATTTATTTTTTCCTTCTCTTAAATTTCTTCCGATTTTATAAAAGGATTATCTGAAATGTTTTACCATGATTGGTCATTTTAAAAGCCCCCATCTAGAGTTTCGTTTTTCTTTGATGTTAAGTGAAGTTTTCTGTCGACAATACAAATCAAATAAACTCTCAACACTCTGAACAGAAAAGCTTTTAGATATTGAAAACAAAAGTTCAATTAGATTTTAAGAAAATTATTAGATATACATTATATGTACTAGAAAAAATGTGCACCTTTCGGGTGTAAGTATTTAAGTTTGAATGTAATAACATTTTATTACATTTTAACTTAGATACCTATATTTTTATCAATTTTAATTAATTTCTTTTTAAAATTATACATAGGACTGTTATAAACCAATTTCAGACAATGCAGTGTTAATGTAATATTATATTGTATATATTGGCATTTCAGTCTCAGAAGACTATAATAATGTTTGTATGTGCCTCTGAAGTTACAGCACCTCCTGTGACTGTGAAGTCCAATGTTTGAAAAACACCACAGATTTCACATTTGAAGGCTGTCCCTGAAGATGTTGATGTGCCAGTGCTTTGTTGCCGCTGCTTTCTTATATATATATAATATATATATATATATATATATATATATATATATATATATATATATATACAAGCGTGTTGGTAGATCCTTGCGGAGAGAAAAAAACCAGCAGAAAGTTTGATTGTAAAATATACTACCAAACATCAACCAGGAAGAACAAATTTTTGAAAAAAAGAAAGGACCAAGATATTCGTACCAACAAAAAATAATCTATTGGTACAGTATTTGGCCAAAAGAAAAACAATTTATATGTATATATATATATAGATATATATATATATATATATATATATATATATATATATATATATATATATATAATATATATATATATATATAACCGCTAGGAGAAAGCTAATATGTAAAAAGTGCTCGATACCTAAGTAGAGCCAATAATAAAGATAATCTAATGAGTCAGACGAACCTACTATTAGTTTCGCATAAAGCTCTTCAGGACTAAGAGTCAGATTTTTAGCCCTGAAGAGCTTATGCGAAACTAATAGTAGGTTCGTCTGACTCATTAGATTATCTTTATATATATAATATATATATATATATATATATATATATATGTGTGTGTGTGTGTGTGTGTGTGTGTAATAAAATGTATTACATTAGAAAGATTACCGAAACTAACTTAACTTTTCTATAAAATTATCTAGGATTATTTTTAATAAGTTGAGAATAAAAAAATAATATGAGAAATCAAAAAGAGCAATATTTTTTTTTTGCATACAATTCTGTTAAAAACAGTATTCAAATTATCCACAACATATACTATGTAAACTTTTATGTTTTAATGACATATAACACACATTGTAGGATTTTAAACGTATTAATAACATTGAGATAAATTTAACTCAGCAAATCATTAATTGAGACATAATAAATATGATGCTATTATTTTATAATCATTGAAAATATAACGTAAATAATTAAATAAATTGTGATGTCGGTGGTGAAGTAGTTACGATTACAGACCTACAATTTCCATTGTAATAACTAGCAAATATACGCACCCTCCGGGTGCAAGTATTTAAGTTTTAATATAATAAGATAACATATTAAATTAGAAAAGCTAATGAAACTGAATAAGAATATAGATAAAAAGATTTGGAACAGAGGGGGTATGATTGAAAAATAGAACAACTTTGAAACTAACTCTTCCATCATTTTCCGTTACTCCCGTCTTTCATTCGTAATTTTTCCTAATTTAACTGTTTAGTTAAAATAGGAAGTAAAGAATAATATTAGTTATTTCTTCTTGTTAAGGGATTTCTTTCCAGATTTATCCACGAGAACTTTGCTCATATTCATTAAGATAAAACCAAACAATTAGAAATCAATAATACTAAGCATGTATTTATTAAAATCAAATTTTCAAGATCAATATGCAAATTAGCCTTCCCATTCATACTGTAAACTGCTATTTTGTTGTATATATAAATATAATTGCATGGTATTAGTATGTGGTTATGGTCAACAGTGTAAGTAATGTAAAACAATTTTATTAATAATTGAGGTATAAATAAAAAATAAAATCATGGAGAATGTGATGTAAATAACAAAGGGAATTGTGACTTGTATAGTAATATAGTTTCGGTTACAGACAGACAAACCTACAATCTCCATTATAATCAGATATTATGAATTTTGGAAATGATTAATGATGATTCAATGCGCTTAGGAAGTAGATTTTGGACATTTTTTTGTATGAATTCGAACCAAACTTAAGAAAACTAAGACAACAAGAAAAAAAGTCTAATATTTTTCGCTGTGATTTTTAAAAAATCATGATTACGAGAATGACTACTGTCGATATATAAATTTACCAACCGCTTCGCGCGAGCAGAATGTGATACAAGGTTAAATCCTTAAGCGGAGTTTAACAAGTTTGAATTCAGAGTTTTCCTTCTCCTAGACTGGTTACTTACTCAAAGTTAAAGCACCCAGTTTGCCTTATTATTTACTCATAGCTGGAGGGAGAGTAATCGGATACATACCTTTTCCAAGCTATTTATTTGCTACTGCCGATATATATCTTTCATGCATATCTACATATATGCATACATATATATATGTGTGTACACAAGCATATATATATATATATATATATATATATATATATATATATATATATATATATATATGAACAAAAAGTGATAAGACAAACAGGAATATCTCTAATATGTTATTTATTCCCAACTAGTTTCGACCTTGGGTCATCATCAGGAGAAGATTTCTTGTTTGAAGAAATTGTTTTTAGAGAGTTTTTTCTGAAAGAGAGCATTATAAAAGAATTATAGAAATTGAAATATTTTTGAGAGTTTGACATGATATATATATATATATATATAATATATATATATAATATATATATATACTAGCAGAAGTAACCGGTCCATGACCTCAGTAAAATGATTTTAAGAACACCAATGAGTGAGAGAGAAAGGAGTAAGGGAGTAGTAAGTGAGGAAAATGACTTAGTAAATTCTTATCAAATTAAGAAAAATCACTAAGAATTCATATATTACAATGTTTCTTTTACGAAATGTTTTGGTTTTTACATTAAAAATATCAGAGGTCTTTGTTTATCAAAAGGACTGATTCAGCATTAAATGACCCGGAAAAAGTTGATATGCCGTAAAACAAAACAATCAATCAACCACCTTTTCGTCTTGATCAGAGACATGTATAAACTGTTCATTTCTTATGGGCAAAATATTCTTTGTCACGGACAAAACAAAAAGAGCGGAAATAACAAAAAAAAAAAAAAAAAAAAAGAATGAGAAAAATACAAAAAATGACAAGGGAAAAAAAGAAAGAAATAGAAAAATAAAGCAAAAAAAAAGACAAAAAAAAAGTAAAAACAAAACAAAAGAAAGGAAAAGAGAAAAGAAAAGAAAAAGAAAAGAAGAAAGAATGAAAGAACCAAAAACAGAAAAGGAAAGATTAAAACGAAAGAGAAAAAGAAAAATGCAAAGAAAGAAAGAAAAAAAATGCAACAAAAAAAAGGGAAGAATAAAACAGACAACGAAAAAAAAGAAAAAAGAAAAAAGAAAAGAAAAGAAAAAAAGGCAAAAAAGAATAAAGGAAAAAACCCAAAAATCTTATCTCTGCGTAGATAATCCTTTTTAAGTGTTATATTCCTAAAAGTCAATGCTGACCTTCGAGATAAAAAGGCATTAAATATTTGCTATGCAACAAAAGATTTTCATTCGGATTTATATAATGGATTTTGTCTTTTATTTTAACTGTAAATCTTCCCACAACAAATTCATTTAGGAAATAAAAGTGGCCAAGTTGAGAAAAATGTCATTCTTGTCAGGACTTGTCTGTTGCCAGCTGATTCATATCGAAATTAGACATTCAGTTCTTCATTGTTATCCATTTCCGTCAATCAACAAATCCTTAACTAGAAGGGTTGTGCCAAACTGCTAAGGGTCATAAATAATTGAGGAGACATAGATAAGGGAAGGGTTTTTGGGGGTGGGGCGTTGCAATTGTAGAAGAATTAAACAGATAAAGAAGAAAGAGTACAAGAAAATGAGGAAAAGTGTCTAAGATAGATAGATAGATAGATATACCGAATAAAAAGCAAAATAAAATAAATAAAATTAGGAAATAAATCACAAGGACAAAACGGAGAAAATCTATAATGATTTGTTTTTTGTAAACTAACGCAACACAGAAAAAGGATGGCACACCACAGCCAAATGTTTGCTTGCGCAATACTATTGAAATACACCAACAATAAAAAAATTAAATCCAATGTTCAACTTCTTAATCTGTATATCAGTACTCGTGTTCCTAAATTGTACGACCGTTATTATCTTGCAACACCCTCTGGTTAAAAATAACACTCTCCAAATGAGTGTCGTCACCTCAGCTAAATAATGGACCATTCCTTTTTTATTATAAAAAAGAAAGAAGTACATGCAACTCAGAAAAAAATATGATTAGAAAGAAAGATTGTAGGGAAAAGACAAGGAGAGGGGTTGAACGCACGGAAGCGATAACTAATCTGTTTCAGTCGAACATAAAAAATATAGAAAGAAAAAAGTGTGAGAGAGAGGTAAATCAAGATTATTATTATTTTTACATATAGAACTATTCAGCAATAGTTCTTAAGTAAACATATCAAACGTTGTAATAATTAAATCATTATACTGTGGTATATCCATAGGTCATACTAGTGATATTATTATGGACTCTCTCGCCGATTTCGACGCATGAGGGTTCATACAATGTACAACCCACACAGTGATTTGTTTATAATGGTGAAGGCTTGTGTTGGACCATCCGCACTTTTTAGCATAGTCGATAGGAAAGAATTGGTGCACGAATGCCACAAACCCAATCAACGACGGACTCCAGGAATTTTGAATTCAGAGTTTTCCCTCTCCTAGACTGGTTACCTACCCAAGGTTAAAGAGCCCAGTCTGCCCTACTATTTTATCCATAACTGGAGGGAGAATATATGAATTTATACCTTTCCCAAGGGTATTAGCACCATGTGAAATGCAAACAGCCTTGTCTGGGATTCGAACTAGAGTCGACAAGTCCATTCCCCACGACTAACCATTATGCCACGCGCTTCCATATATATATATATATATTATAATATATATATATATATCCGCAGGATGTGGAAAAGGTCATCATTTTAATCAGAGTTTACCAGGTTTGAATTCAGAGTTTTTCTTCTCTTAAACTGGTTGCCTAACTAAGGTTAAAAAAAACCCTTGTATTCTACTATTTACCCATAGATGGAGGTTGAATAGTGGGATTCATACGTTTTCCAATTGTATTAGCGCTATGTCAAATGCAAAGTGCCTCGTTCAGGATTTGAAGTCATTTCACCGTGTTCATTTCCTACGGCGATAACCATTACAAGACAGGCGTCTAATAATAATAATAATAATAATAATAATAATAATAGCATGATTTTTGCGTTCGCGTTCACCTCAGTTATTGTAATTTCTCTGGGTAAATATAAAATATTAATACTAAAGGGATTCCTCTTATTTATTTACAATTGATTTAGAATATTTCACATTTAGCTGCAAACTTAGCGTAATGGTTATGACAATAGGAAATGGAATTGGTGACCAAGTTGTGGACCGCCCTGTCGGCTGGGGCGTTAGAATGCACCGACTGCACCTCTGCAGAGGGGTAAGACTCCCCCAATGAGGCCACCTGTTGGCCGTGGGTGGCGACCCGTGAAGCTTAAGGATAGAGCCCAAGTGGATGAGCAGTTCATGACATGCAATACTCCACTTTGGCCCTATCTTGGGCTAGACGGGCGGTCGGAGAGGCCCCATCCGATCAATCGGCTGGTCACGTCAAGCCCTAGCACCTATATGATTTTTCCAACCCTATTGCCCTTATGGCAAGCCCCAACCCCTTTTTATCATATGGGTGCTAGAAGGCGGTGGCTGAGGGTCTACATGTCCTGGAATGACGTTAAACTCTATCTGATGGTAAGGTTCCAGTTTTTGAGGTTTGGGAATGTGAGCACTTCATTACCATTGCTCCCTGTCACTCTGACCCGGAGTGGTATACTGTTAGGGTCCCATCTATGGGTTAAATAGAAAAATGTAATAATAAAAAAATTGTATTATCCATTAAGAATTGATTTATTTCAAACTTTACGCATTAAATGACCACTGAGGTTGATATGCCGTAAAACAAAACAAACCAACCAAACCAAGTTGTGGATAAGATGATTGTGTTCCCTTCGCTTAATGTTCTTGTAAAATATCTAAAGTCATCAGTCTCCCTCCACCCCCAACTATGGCTTAATAGTAGAACAGGCGATGTTCTTTAGACTTGTTTCGGCAGCTAAAAGAAAAGAAAAATTCTGATATGAGTGTTGTGTACCCTTTTTGTCATTACTTCCAGGTCCACTCTAACTTGAAATGGTCTGAGGAACACTTTAGCAAGAGGTACTGTAAGCAACCCGAGTCTTTGTTTATCATATTTGGCATTAAATGACCCGAGAAGAGTTGATATGCCGTAAACAAAACAAACAACCCAGTGGTCCCATCTATGATTCACGTAGAAAATTATTTGCATTCGATAGAAATTCTTAATGTCATATAACTGTAAATAGTTTATATTAAAAATGGTTACTTGATGTTATAATTGTTTATTAAACATTATTAGTTACTTGAAACCATATGGTTGGTTAGCATCCTTCCGTCTACGAGAGACGATGGAGTAGTGTTAATGTTTTTTTTTGTTAACTTGAACTTCATAGCCTTGGTGAGTTCATATGGAGATAAGATGTTCCACATGCAGCAAATCCCCCCTCTCCACACTGCCGCTGTGATCCAAAGGAAATGTAAGGTACCAATGCAGTTTGGCAACGGTAGTGTCACAGGAGTGAAACCATATGACGATGTGGAAATAAATGACTGTTTGGTTTGGTTTTTTGTTTTACGGCATATCAACCTCAGTGGGTCATTTAATGCCGATAAAGTTTTGAAATAAATCAATTCTTAATGGATAATACAATTTTTTTTATAAATACATTTTTCTATTTAACCCATAGATGGGACTCTAACAGGTACTACCACTCGTGGACCAGGGAGCAATGGTGATGAAGGGGTGCTCCACATTCACCAAACCTCCAAAACTGGAACCTCACCATCAGATATAATTTAACGTCATTCCCAGGACATGTAGACCCGCAGCCATCGCCTACTAGCACCCATATGATAAAAAGGACAATAGGGTTGAGAAAATCATATAGGTGCTAGGGCTTGACGTGACCAGCCGATTGATCGGAGGGGGCCTCTCCGACCACCCGTCTAGCCCAAGATAGGGCCAAAGTGGAGTATTGCAAGTCATGAACTACTCATCCACCTGGGCTCTATCTTGAGCATCACGGGTCGCCATTGGGGGAGTCTTATCCCTCTGCAGAGGTGCAGTCGGTGCATTCTAACGCCGCAGCCGACAGGGCGAAAATGTACAATAAACACGATTCCTAACCTCTAAGCATAGAATAAGCCTAGACTGTTGACTTGCCGTTAAAATCAATCGCACTATTTATGCATTTTCTCTGTTTATTATTGATGTTTAATGATTCATTAAATAATTTTATTATTTTCTTTCCAATTGATCAACGACTAAATTTCCTCAAGTCAGTGATCACGCCAACCGGAATCATTAACATGAAAGCGCGCGAGAAATTTCATTTTGTGTGAAAATAGAAATAGAAAAAACAAAAGAAATCTAAACAATAAATACTCATAACATTGTTATTGCTTCTTTTCACGTGACCATTTGACTGGGTCAAAAGAGGAATTGTCAAAACAGTGAAAAATTTTGGTTTCTCTCATGGCGACACAGCAATCTGAGTGCGCTAAGAGTGCAACGTTTTATTTAACATGACAAACGAAGAAAAGGTAGAACAATTCTTAGAGACAAACGCACAAGAAAAACAAAAGCTTGGAAGGAGAGGAGAAATGATTGCAGAGAAGGAAAATGTGTGTGTGAGAGAGAGAGTGAGTGGAAATGATTGGAATAATTGGAGAGAAGGAAAATAAAACACACAGACAAAATTAAAGGAAGAGGAGGGAATGCAGAGAGAGAGAGAGAGAGAGAGAGAGAGAGAGATACTCTTGAGAACACACAAAGATTAGAGAGATATAGAGAAAAGAGAGTGAAAGAGAGACGATGGCCAGAGAGAGATAGAGGGGAGAGAGAGAGAGGGGGAAAGAGAGAGATTATGTGTGTGTGTGGAAAATAGACGAGAGGTAGAAAGACAGTAGAGACGAAAGAGACAGATGCAGAGAGGGAGAGAGAAGAGAGAGAGAGAGAGAGAGAGAGAGAGAAGAGAGAGAGAAGGAATGATTGGAATAATTGGAGAGAAGGAAAATTAACGAGAGAGAGAGATGATTGGAATAATGAAGAGAAGGAAAATAAAAGAGAGATAGAGATAGAGAGAGAGAGAGAGAAATATGCCTCAAGATCATTTGATTTTGGTTTGTTTGTTTTGTTTACGGCATATCAACCTCAGTGGACCATTTAATGCCGATAAAGTTTGAAATAAATCAATTCTTAATGGATAATAAAAATTTTTTTATAAATACATTTTTCTATTTAACCCATAGATGGGACCCTAACAGGTACTACCACTCCGGGTCAGAGTGGACCAGGGAGTAATGGTGATGAAGGGTGCTCCACATTCCCCAAACCTCCAAAACTGGAACCTCACCATCAGATAGAGTTTAACGTCATTCCCAGGACATGTAGACCCGCAGCCGCTTCTAGCATCCATATGATGAAAAAGGGTTGGGGCTTGCCATAAGGACAATAGGGTTGGGGAAATCATATAGGTGCTATTAACGTGACCAGCCGATTGATCGGATACCACCCGTCTAGCCCAAGATAGGGCCAAAGTGGAGTATTGCATGTCATAACTGCTCATCCATTCTATCTTTAAGCATCACGGGAGGCCCCATTGGGGGAGTCTTACCCTCTGCAGAGGTGCATTCTAACGCCCCAGCCGACAGGGGGAAATGATTGGAATAATTGGAGAGAAGGAAAACAAAACAGAGAGAGAGAGAGAGAGAGAGAGAGAGAGAGAGAGAGAGAGAGAGAGAGAGAAATATGCATCAAGATCATTTGATTTTAATGGAATGCTAAACTCGGGATATTTTATGCCTAGAGGTTAAGGAATCGCATTTATTGTACGTTCATAGTTACATTATTTTATAGATGTTTCCTAAGAGCTTTTTTGTGTGTGTGTATGTGGGGGGTTCCCACAGTCCTATCGAATAAAAATAATTCTTAAGCAGATATATTTGATCCATCGCAAGCTATCAGGTAGCATTCAGAATGGACCTGGGAATAATAGAAATTAAGAAGTATTCCACTCCCGCCAGATCTCCAGAACTAGGGCCTCACCATCCGATGTATCTTTTTGCAGGAGGTACAGTTAGCGTATTGTAAGTCCGGTCGAGCGGGCGATAATACAAGTAAAATAGAGACACACACACTATAAATACATATGCGTTACAGTAAATTTCATAGGGTATATATTTTCCTGGTCTCCCACTCGAGCAGAATAAGACAATCTTTTTAACATAGGGGGGCGGGCAGGCACAAACCGGAGTCCATGCAATGCCTAGTGCAAACCGGAGTCCATGCAATGCCTAGTGCAAAACCGGAGTCCAAGAAATGCCTAGTGCAAAACCGGAGTCCATGCAATGCCTAGTGCAAACCGGAGTCCGGAGTCCATGGAATGCCTAGAGCAAATATATATATATTAGCCCATCGGCATTCCACTTGAGGTGAGCCGATTTCATGAAGTTTTCTTAATCTTCAGACATGTAATTTGATTTCTATTAAAATTCGAATCTCCTTTCTGTTATATCTTGCTAGCACCAACCTCGTCACCCGTTCATCAATACAGTTGGAAGGTGCGACAGTTGCAGTCAACGCTGACAAAATATAATTTCCGAGACGTCGACTGTATTTTATTTCATTCTATCAACCTGCAACTCAACTCCATAAAAAAATGCTTGTTAATATGTCTGCATCTGCTGATCAATTCAGATTTCTTGTAACGAGAAATCGAAATTGATACGTAGACAAGTAATTAAATTTTATCATTCGTTTTTGTCGGCTTTTATTAACCAGCCAATACATACATAATACATGAGGTGTGTGGGCAAATATATCAAATATCCAACTGAATTGAAAAGAAATATGACGTAAAAAGCAATTTGATGAAGACTTTTTTATATTTACTAGCAAATAAAAAAACACCCTCCGGGCGATGTAAAAATAATTTTTTGGAAAATATTGCCTGAGGGGATGGGAGCTAAAAATTTAATGTCATAGAGTGTGTACCATATATGTAAAATCGTCAAATTTATTAAAGTAAAAAAAAAAGAAAAAAAAAAGAGAAAATTTGAAATGGAAACAGTTCTGATAACTTTAAATATTAGAATAAAACAATCTATATATAAATATATAATGCTGGGCATCTATTTATGGAAACAATGAGGATTGTCTAATGTGCTCACATTTTGAGTATATATATTCTATGTTATGACGTTGGATTATGTGTTGGGTAATGTGACGTAAGCAGTGACGAAGTTTTTGTTACAGACAAAAACCGGAAGCGAATCTCCATTATTAATAGACTAGCAGTGCTACCCGGCGTTTCCTAAGACTTAAAATGATAAAAATACATCTATATTTATACATATATCATTAAAAAATATTATTCTGTTTCAGAGTGCTGGGACACAGGGTAACTGTTCGTGAGTCTCTTGGTAAAACTGTTTAACTTGAAAGTCGTTTCTGATGAAGCTCCCGTTTGACGCTACCGCTAAGTGTGAAGTTCGTGCAGTCACTTGGTTTTTGAAATTAATCACCAATTAACCGAAATGTATGGCGAGTCGTGCATGGATGTCAAAAACGTCCGCAACTGATGTTAGACTTTGAAATGATGACAAGGTTCAACGCTTCCTCAAAGCCATGGCGTCGAACTGGAATGACATGGACATACAAAAACTGCCACAGCACCGACAAACTTGCGTCGACCGAAATGCTGATTATGTAGAAAAATAGATACATGTTCAAGCTTTAAAATGATGTAAATCGTTGACAATAACGCGTCTCTGATTTCGAAATTTTTTGAGGCCTTCCTTTTTGAGGATCTCTGAATTAGTTTTGTCTTTTGTTCTTTATATAATCTTGTTTTTAAGTTGGTTATTTCTATTATTCTGGTTTGTATTTTTCAATCATTTTTCTTTTATTTGATTTATATTATATTTTATCCTTTATCAATTTTAATTTTTTTCTAATATTTAAACAAAAAATTATTTTTTGAATATATCGATTTATTCCCTTTTATTAAGATACTTTTTATCTTAAATTATGGTCAAAACATTTTAACCTCCCTTTTGGACAAAAATAGGGTGTGGATTTTATTGAATCGGAGTCTTTGCTGATTTCCAATTTTTCTTTAAAAAAGGACGGGTGCTCGGTCGTTGTACAAAAATATACACAGACATACGGAATATTTATTTTATACATTTTCGTATAGTTTCAATTCTTAGTTGGGAGTTTAGTAAAGTAACAGCAGTCAGAGTCATTTGTTTATTAAAAGGAGTGGATTCGGAATTAAATAACCCGAAAAGGGATGATATGCCGTAAAACAAAACAAACTGTCAGTCTAGATCATATATACATTTAAAACTTAATTTCTCATGAAATAAAACAAATAGACACAAAGACATAACTTTGCTTTTATATATATATAGACTACGAAAAAGCGTATACATTTTAAAGGCGGAATTTGTAAAAAGAAGAGTAGGGAACCCTTATAATTAGATATTTCATTCTAAGTTAATCTTTATTCTTTTTTCGATCAATCCCAGAGAAATTCAATTGATAGATGTTTGGAATTACGAATGGGATTGTAATTGAAAAAAATATTTTCAAGAGAGAAAAAAAATTATTTGTAATTACGGGGGGTCGAACATTTCTTGTTCCACCACACGAAAGGCTTAAGCTGGAAGTATCAAAAAATAATAGTTTGTGGAAGGTCTTTTGTGTGCATAGGAATGGTTGGAGTTTGGAAATGTACAAGAGTATGTGGAGTTGGAGATCGTTATTAATACTCCTAGGATGGAAAAACATGGCTGGGTGGTAAGCACGAGCGAATGTTGGGTTACTCAATAAATGCCGCGCGATGGCGGAGGAGGAGTTGTTGTCGGCTGTGATGGGACAGTCCAAATTGCCGACGCGAACATTAGAGAATATATGTTGTTTGATTCTTGACTCCAATCTTTGGGTAATTTGACCAATATAGCAAATTTCGAATTTGCAGTTGAATTTGTAAATTAAGTGGCTTTTGTGGTGGCAGGTCAAATTATCATTAAGATTGGGGGGATAAAATGTTAGATTTAAGAATAATGCGCGGGTTGACGGCATTATAGCAGCGATGGATAGATTTTTTGATTTTGTCAATAAGAGGAATTGAAGATTTGCCCAGCCAAGGAGTCTAAGATAGACTGGGCATTTCTCAGGACCAAATTTAGGAAGGGTGGAAAGTTGTGCGCACTTATATCGGATTGTGGCGTTAATTAGGTTTTCCGGATAACCATTCTTTATTAAGGTGGTTTTAATAAAGTTGAAACTTCAATTTTTGATTTAGAGAAGATCATGTAAGCGCGATGGATTAGAGTCTTAATCAAATGGACTTTCCGTTTGAGGTAACAGAAGGAACCCCAACGGAGGTAAGAACCTGAAAAAGATGGTTTACGATAAACTGAAGTCAGGATTGCAGTACTGGTGCGTTCAACAAGAACAACAAGGAAGGGGAGGCAATTGTTATTTTCAAACGCACACGTAAAGGTAAGAGATGGGTGCAGATTGTTTAGTCGATGGAAAAATTGTCTGCTTCCCGATCTTGTGGGAAAGATAGCGAAGGTGTCATCAACGTACCTCTTATGGAATAAAGGTAGTTGGTTATTGGTATTAAATAGTAGTTCTTTCTTGGAAACCCAAAGATATTTTCCATCGCCGCTCCGAGAGGACCCCCCATAGCTATATCATCAATTTGTTGGTACATGAGGTTGTTGAAGCTAAATTGTATATTTTTTGTGGCGATGTTCATTAATTTTATAAAAACCTTCCGGTATAGGAGGAGGGTCAAGAGGACTGCGATATAATATATCGGCACTGATAGCAATGGTTTCATCCAGAGGGACGTTGGTGTAGCGGCTATTAATGTCGAACGAGCAAAAGGAGTTTTGGTAGTTCTCAGGAAGGTTTTGCATTATTTTGGCAAGGGTGAAGGAATCCGGGATGCAGTGTTTGGAATAAAAATTGCACAACCGGTTGAAGAAGGTGCGCTAGCCACTTAGCAAGGTGATGCTGAGCAAATCCGATCATGGATAGAATTGGTCGGAGAGGGGTGTTATTTTTGTGGATCTTAGGTAATCCATACAAACGAGGTCTTTGAGCTCCCACAGGACGAATTTTGTCATAGATGGGTCTAGGAATGAGGCGTTTCTTATAAAGACGTAATAGGTCGCGTTGGATTATTTGCTCCTGTAAAGCAGTCTTGTCAGATTCATCAACATTGCCAATGACTTCGAATTTGGTAGTGTCGGACAGGATATTCTCAGTTTTACCATTGTAGTCTTGTCGGTTAAGAATGACTACGCCGGAACCTTTATCTGGTTTAGAGATTATGGTTGTTGCGTAGTGATTTGACTGTTTGTAGGTGTTCTTTGTGCTGGAAAAAGTCAGATTTGTCTATGTTTGCCCCACAGTATGTGTGAACAAGATCGACTAAACGAGTTTTGAGGGCTAACAAGGAATCAGTGGAAGTAGGGTTATGTCTGAGTAATTGGATGTAAACTAATTCAAACTCAGAGAGAATGTGTTTTCTGTTGAGTTTAGTAGGAGGAATACAAAATTCTAAACCGTGTTTGAGAATAAATTCTTCAGGTCACTGAGGGGACAACTTGACAAGTTACTGATCTTGAGATTAAAGACATTACAGGTGGACCCATAACGCTTGATGGTAAGAAGGGCCAACAGAGAGAGTAATGCTTAGTCTGGATAGTTTTGCCCGTTTTCAACTAAGTGAGCAATGTAGCGGCAAAAGCGGATGGAGTCAGAAATAGATAAGAAATTTATTTTGGAGTGCCATAAATGGCGGCATTGCTGCTTTAGTCTACTAAGTTTGGAAATATGATATTGTGACGGAGAACGAGAAAGGAAAAGGAGCAAGACATTGTCTTGCCTGCCGGGATCGAACTCGGGTCCTTCCGCATGCAAAAACAAATGCGAGGTTCGACTGATGTGTCCGGATGTTTGGGTAAATATGTCCATGAATGACAAGTGAGTTGAGCGGTGGGAGTTAGCAGCAGCAGAAACAGTCGACGACGAAGCACTTTGCAAACGACCCAGTAAAGAAATGGATTTTAGTCCAATAGAAACAAAAAATAGGAAATGCGATTTTGAACTGTTAAAGATTATTTCGACTACGACGGATTTTCCAGCTGCTAGACGAAGACGAAGAATGTGTTGACCAAAAGAAAGTCTGGCTTGTGAGAAGACGGTGAACTCGCTTGTTTTAGGATCCCCCCTCAGCAGAAACTTCTTGATTCGAATATCTATTTCGCCCCATATATCCACCCTTCTATAGATATAGATATATATATATTTCTTTACGCATGAGCGTCATCTAATAATTAGAAAAATTCAAGGTTGTGAAATTGATTTGTCCAATTTCTTTCTTCCACCGCCAAACCTCCTCAACAATCTTCAAGCAGTCGTTTATACACGCTCGTCCACTGCTTTTAAGCATTTCTCTCTTCTCAGTTGTCTCTGGTTTTATGCACGGCGAACTGAGAGAAATTTGCATATGTGCAGATTTACCATCGCCACCTGTCTTTGTTTAGAAATCACACGTATTTAAATTTTAGTGCCAATGCAGCCATATTTTTCGTTGCCAAACAAGACCGGTTCGCGCCCGCTGTGCCCCACGAGGCAAGTCCTCTCTCGCTAAAAAAAGAAAAAAAAAGTTCGGAAACATTTTAAGAACGTTACAACTGCTTATAAAATGCCTACTATATTTATACATTTTAATCTAAAAGAGGCACGTATGTTACCTACCACTAAAAGCAAAAAAAAAAAAAAAAAAACACTGAATAAATATACAATCCACTGTGACGCTTCGTATAAAAAAAATGACCCAGATTTCCTAACATTTTCTACCCATACAAAATAGGTACAAATAGCGCGCAAGAGATAATATCATTAGAATTGCATTTTACGGATGAATAGCTTTAGATTAGGAAAAGTAGCCTAACCCTTTCTGTGAAATGTAATGCTTCTTGTAAGTAATATGATATTATCTCTTGCACTGTATTTTTGCATTAATACTAAAAAATACTGCACAAAAGAGTTGAAGTAATTATAATATATAGACATCTTTACCCGAAATTGAAAGAATGCCGACATTATTAAACAAATTGTTATATGGGATTTGATAATATCAGTCATGTGACGAGAAGTTTAAAAAAATTTAGTTTGAAATTTAATCAGTTCGCCCAGAACCACTGATGAGAGCCAACATCCATTTTACATATTTGAGCTCTGTATTTATTCAGCCCCTTCACACGAGCGGAAGCGATACAAAGTCTATTTATCCGTAGCTGGGGAGGAGGGGGCATAGTTGGAAAATAGAACAGCTATTATAGGATAGATGTATGTATTTGCCCAACACCTCCGCTACAAGCATGTGACACGAGGTCAATTTTTAAGCGGAGTTTCATCATCATCATCATGTCGTGCAGGCAGCACGGATATCCAAGACAATCTCTCGCCAACCTTCCCTATCATTCATCGCCACAGGGAGTTCTTCTTCGCTGCAGCCAGCATCTTTACATAGCTGGTCGATATAGGTCCTTGCTGGGCGGCCCACACTGGCATGTCCATGTGTTGGCTTCCACTGGAGAACATCACTTATGAGTTCATCCTTGCTTCTCCAGCAGTGCCCTGCATGCCTAGTCCGTCTCACTCGGATAGTCTGTGAGATAGGGGGCAGGTGACCATACAGCTGCACCCTTGTGGGATGCTGTTTCCACGACTTGTTCAGAACTGCTCGCAGCATTCTTGTGCAGCTCCCATCTAGCTTATTCTCGAGGCGCCTCGTTAGGGTCCAGGTAGTGCAGCCATACAGCAGTACTGATATGACTACAGCCTGGAAGAGATGTCGCTTTAGCTTGTCAGTGAGATCAGACTTCCATATGACAGACAATTTGTTTGTGGCCATCCATGCCTTAATGGGTCTAAATTGAGCGTTTTTCTTTACCTAGAATGTTTGCCTAACCAAGTCTGCCATACAATTGTGCCCATGGATAGAGGGGAGAATAGTTGGATTCATACCTTTCCCACAGTTTGTTGATAGTCAAATATTTATTAAAACACATAAGCACACATAAAGGGGGCAGGTGTCCTCCGCTATTACCCCCCCCCCCAATAAAGTACTCACCATCGCTAAATTATCACTATCCGACGTCTATTTGAGGATCAGACCCAAATCAATAACAACATTACAGGGGACCACTTCACCAATAAACACTCATGAGAGAAATATACCTTCCCCGCAAACAAAAACAACAATTATAAACAAATCAAACTCAAACGAAAGACAAAAAAAAATAATTATCGAAACTAGCAAATATATGCCCCACTCCGGGTGCAAGTATTTAAGTTTTAGTATAATAAAATATCATATTAAATTAGAAAGGCTAATGAAACTGAATAAGAATGCAGATAAAAAGATCTGCAACAGAGGGGGTATAATCGAAAAATAGAACAACTTTGAAAGTAACTATTCCGTCATTTTCCATTACTCCCCTGTTTCATTGGTAAATTTTCCTATTTAGTTAAAATAGGAAGTAAAGGATAATATTACAGTTATTTCTTCTTGTAAATAAATTTCTTTTAAGATTTATCCACGAGATTTTTTTTTATATTTCTTAAGATAAAACCAAACAATTAGAAATCAATAATACCAAGCACATATTTATTAAAATAAAATTTTAAATATCAATATGCAAATTAGCCTTCTCGTTCAAACTGTAAACTGCTATTTTGTTGTATATATAAATACAATTGCATGTTATTAGTATGTAGATTAATCCAACAGTATTAATAAGGTATAACAATTTTATCAATCAATTGAGGTTTAAATAAAAATAAATTCATGGTGAATGTGACGTCAATTACTAAGGGAATTGTGACTTGAGTAGTGATTTAGTTTCGGTTACAGACAGAAAAACACACAATCTCCATTATAATAAGATAGGTCAACACAGCAATTAATCCAGACAAAAATGGATAAGATTATTTAACAATCAAGACAAAAAATGGATAAGATTATTCCTGTAAATTTAAATGTCAATTTCTAATCCATGTGCTAATTCTTTTTATCCATAACCAATGGACCGCTCTTTCGGCAGTTTCTGAAATATATCGGATTGTTTCTTCTTATATCCTGTTTATCCGAAATTTGCCAGTACTTTAAGGACCTTGCAGCAAATCCTATACATCCTACTTCAAAATGTATTGTTCTCCTGTTTGATTTTAGACTTGGAGCGGATCGCGGTGTAAAATGTGACTGCGATTGTCTTTAAAATTTGGTTGTAGCACCAACGTTATCGGCCGTCAGTCAAAGCATTGGAGCACCCACTGAAAATATGCTGCAATAAATCTCTACCTGAACAAAGTTGGCAAACTAGGGAGTCTATTTTATTGCAGGTGTAGAGATTTGTGGGGCTTGGCAATACTACGTAAAATACCTGCACCAAAAACAGTTTATAAATAGTTGGTACGCCATATGCCTGACCCTTTTACTGTCTGCTTTATAATATCCCCCACCTTGTCCAGACCCCTTGTTGACTTAGCCCAACAATCTTTGTCCTTCTTCTTCTACCCATGTGTAGATTTCTTCTCGTATAATCTGATGTCGCCCATTTCCTTTTATTGACTCTATTCATAGTCCGGGAAAATAACCCAAACCTGCTCGACTGTTGGTAACTGCACCTACAAACGTTTTTGTTTTTTTTTGTCGCAAATGTTCTTCTGACACTTTTAGCTCCTTTGTGGTGCCATTTCTTGACTGATAGGATCTCAATACCCACCCTGCTTACTTTTGGGTTGATCGAGTCTTTATACGGCATTTCTGTTCTTGTTTTGAAACATATGAATTCTTCTACTAGACCGCTGAGAGGAAAATGTAGCGCATTGGATTTCCCGTATAGGGCATCGCTACTAAGACTTCTAAGAAGTCCAAGCCACCTACTTAGATACTCACTGATATTCCTTCATGCATTCTAACGGGTGACCCCCCTCCCCCAAAAAATCAGAACCCAAATTCTGTGTTTGTTTGGGTCACCCTGTATATATAATATTTCTGATGCTGACTACCAGCACAAAAAAAAAAACCCAGAACCCAAATTCTGACCGCCCTGTCGGCTGGGACGTTAGAATGCACTGACTGCACCTCTGTAATGGGACCAGCTGTTGGTCGTGGATGGCGACCCGTGATGCCTAAGGATAGAACCCCGGTGGATGAGCAGTTCATGACTTGCAATACTCCACTTTGGCCCTATCTTGGGCTAGACAGGCAGTCGGAGAGGCCACCTGTTGATCAATCGGCTGGTCACGCCAAGCCCTAGCACCTATATGATTTTCCCAACCTTATTGCTCTTATGGCAAGCTCAAACCCCTTTTTATCATATGGATGCTAGAAGGCGGCGACTGAGGGTCTACATGTCCTGGGCATGACGTTAAACTCTATCTGATGGTGAGGTTCCAGTTCTGGAGATTTGGGGAATGTAGAGCACCCCTTCATCACCATTGCTCCCTGGTCCACTCTGATCCGGAGTGGTAGTACCCGTTAGGGTCCCATCTATGGGATAAATAGAAAAACCTGAGTTGATAAACAAAATTGTATTATCCATTAAGAATTGATTTATTTCCAAACTTTATCGACATTAAATGACCCACCGAGGTTGATATGCCGTAAAAAAATCAAACCAAACCAAACCAAATTCTGATTTTGGTGGGTTGGGGTGGGGGTCAGTCTATACTTATAACATTGAAAATTCTTAGATTGCCACCGTCCATTGGACTCTCGCCAGGACTGCATGTTGCTATATCCACGCTTTGAAGCGACGGGGTAATTCAGATTTATCCACCTTACTCATCCAGGTTTGGAGATCCCTAATGGTTTCACGAATTGCTGCTGTATCCCTTAGCGTGCAATCAAAATTTTCCCCAAAACTTTTAACTGAATTCTCAGTTAATGTTGGGATAGTCTCTTTGGATACTGTAAACTCTGCCTTGCTTCAAATGCAATAGAATATAAATTACTAGTAGGACCTGTGGATATACCCCAATATGATAATTTAATCATTACAAAATTTGATTTGTTTACTTAAGCACTATTGCGAAATAATTCAATATGTAAAAAGTATAATAATTTTTATTTAGCTCTGTCTTACTCTTTTTCTTTATTACCTTCTTTCCATCTCTGCATTATGTTTGTTTTTAAAAGATTAGCGTTATCGCTTCCTTACGCTCATCTCTTCTCTAAGTTTCCTCTACCCTTTCTTTCTTTTTTATATTTTTTCTGTGTAGCATGTTCTTTTTCTCCCCTTTCTTTATGGTAAAAACGGAATGATCTATTATGTACCTGAGATAATACCCTTAAGAAATAAGAATTCAACGTATAAGTAACACCAGATAATCAGGATTTACATTTTTGCATTTTATCTTGGATTATTTGTTTAGTATCATTTTTTTACCAGAAGGTGTTGCAAGATGATAATGGTCGTACAATTTAGGAATAAGTGCATTAATATATATATATAGATAATTTGCTTTTGTAATTTACGTTTTAAAATCTTCCATTTCAGACTTCTTGGCAACAAAACGTTAATATTCAGAAACTGTATCCAAGAATTTGAAATCCTCGCCTGATTCCAAGTTGGAAGAATGCGCGGGAACATCATAAATGAAAGATTATTCCATAGAATATTTACCAAAGTTCTGCGGTACACAGACTACTGTATAGAATAGACTTAGGTCATATAAAATGAAAAGTATATATATATATATATATATATATATAATATATATATATATATATATATATATAAGACGTAATTAGCAGCTATTCAATCAATCTGTTTGCCGAAGGGTAAACAGTGAAGAAAGTTGGGAAGATCTTTTGTTGACAAAGTGCTGTAAGTAATGTCAACGATTTTGGAAGTGGACGTCGTCTGTGAAAGAGTCATGTGATAAGCATAAAACTCCGACTCCCTTGCTTGGATTTGAAAAGATTCTTCCAGTTGGCTCGTTTCCCGCCACTGACTCCTCGAAATATTTTCTGAAATTTATACACGCAAATGTGAACGTATACCATTGTGTTATATACAATGTAGATTCGCCGTAGTTACTTATAAGTCACAAAACTAGACTCCAGTTTTTTTTAAAAAGCCACCAAAATATCGATACAATTAATTCCGATGTCTGTGCTATATACCCCCCTCCCCATTGAATTTAAGAGGGAGGACCGGAGTTGTCCGATACTTTTGTGTCACGGGTCTCAAGGGATGGGAAATGTTTATCCTTACCCACACATACATGGGTTTTTAACTGGGAGGAGATTATCGTTTAATGGTTATCGTCGTATGAAATGAACACGACAACCCGATTTCAAATCCTAGATGATTGGATTTGCATTTCACATACTTACCTTAGCCTTGGTGGGTAGCCAGTCTAAGAGAAGGATGACTCAATATTCAAAGTAACCAAAAATTCATACACCTCAACAAAATTGTTGTGGATATATCGTCAAACACGTAAGCAGATTGGTATCTCTAGTCTTGGTTGGCAACCAGTCTAAGAGAATGATAACTCAATATTCAAAGTAACAAAATATTCATACACCACAACAAAATTTTAGTGGATATATTGTCAAACAAGTAAGCAGATTGCTATCTCTAGTCTTGGTTGGCAACCAGTCTAAGAGAATGATAACTCAATATTCAAAGTAACCAAATATTCATATACTTCAACAAAATTGTAGTGGATATATCGTCAAACACGTAAGCAGACTGGTATCTCTAGTCTTGGTTGGCAATCAGTCTAAGGGAAGGATATCTCAATATTCAAAGTAATGAAATATTCATACACTTCCACAAAATTGTAGTTGATATATTGTCAAACACGTAAGCAGACTGGTATCTCTAGTCTTGGTGGGTAGCCAGTCTAAGAGAAGGATAACTCAATATTCAAAGTAACCAAATATTCATATGTAGGTATGTATCCGGCTATTCTCCCTCCAGCTATGGATGAATAGGACAGAGTGGGCACTTTAACATTGGTTAGGCAACCGGTCTGGGAGAAGAAAAAATCTGAATTCAAACGTGTTCAAATCCGCTTTAAAATGACCTTGTACCACATCCTGCTTGATAGGTGGGGTTGAGTAAATATTGACGTGGATATTTAATTGTAATTATTTAGTTATTTACTAATACAGCTAAAATCAGATTTTTAATATGAATATCCAAATTAACCTTCCAGTTCACACTTTAAACCGCTATTTTGTTGTATATATAGATACAATTGCACGTAATAAGTATGTAGATATGGTCAACAGTGGCTTCGGCCTCTGGACCATTGCTATAATTAACAGCGTCGATCCCAGGGGGCCATCCCCCAGGCAACACCTGCCCCCTCGATTTAAAGGGGCAGGGCTGGGTTTATTGCCCAGTGCCTGAGGCGCCCCCCTTGAGGGGGAATGCCGACGGGATCGACAATTTTTCACCCGCCACCACAAGAGTCTCGGCTTGTGGGTGGTCCCACATAAATAGGGCCTTGTGCCTGACACGTACAAGTGGGGTACGTGGAAAATATGTAGATATGGCCAACAGTATTAATAATGTAAAACAATTGTATTGATAATTGAGGTTTAAATAAAAATAGAATCATGGAGAATATGACGTAAATAACTAAGGAAATGTGACATGAGTAGTAATATAGTTTCGGTTTCAGACAAAAAAACACAATCTCCATTATAATAAGATTAGTATGAAAAATATATTTATAAAAAAAGTTAATTTACATGAAGCGTTCCAAAATGCTTTTTTTTATTTCTAAAGTTCTTGCCAAGTAAGAAAAGTTTGATAATTATTGATCTCGACTTTCTTTCAGTCTGAATTATATATTACAGTAGATAGGCATTCACATTACAACCAGCGAATGTTTTTTTCTTCTCTTCCCTGCTGTTAGGTATTTATTTATCTGCTTTGTTGTTACTTGTTAAGTTTTGCTTCGTCTGACATATCAGGATTTAATATGTTTGCAGTAACTGTTACTAAGTGGTCACCCATTTAAGTACGAGTGTTTTTTGCTTTGTTCTTACTTGTTAAATATTTTGTGGTATTTTTTGTTTTGTTTCCAAGAAAAAGTGAAAAAGGTTTTTCCTGTAAATTTTCTCTACTGGCGATTATTTGTGAAAAGCGGATTTTTTTCAATGAACGTTTTCATTCGTCTTATGGAGGGAAATCACCGTGGTGTAGTGGCTAACGTTCCTGACTGCTTCATCTTAGTAAGCGAATTCGAATTCCAGTCGTGCTGTTACACTCATTTTCGGAAAAATATTCTTGCAAAAAGTATGAACCACTCATTCACTAGCTATGAATTAAATGATAGCACTACTGTTCTGCTATAAGAATTATTTTGGCATTAATTAACCCACCAAGATTGATATGTCATTAAACAAAGAAACCAAACCATTAGTTTTGTTTTACATATTTACCTTCCCCTCTGCACGATCAAAATGGAACACTCGGTCAATTATTTAAGCGGAGTTTACCAGGTTTGAATTCAGTATTTTCCTTCTCCTAGACTGGTTACCAAGCTCAATCTGCCCTAATAATTACCCCTAGCGGGGGGAGAGTAGTTGGATGCATACCTTTCCCAAAGGTATGAATTCTGTTTGAAATGCACATTTTGTTTTAATTTACGTATAGAAAATTTTAATCAATCTACACCAGTTTTTGTCTGGACGTAAAATATATAAACAAATCAGTAAATAAAAGCTCAAAGGGGTTCATTGCAAAGTCACCATGTAAATCCGTGTCAGACATTGATTTGGCAGGGGACAAAAAAGCCATTAACACTATAAATAAGACAGAGTACAGCCAAGTGTTTTGGGGGTAAAAAGGGTAGCTCATGGTATACCTAACAACATCCAATGTGATAAATTGCAAAAATAACAACAAAAAATATCTTTTTTTTTTTTTTAATTGGAGATTGTGTGTTTTTCGGTCTGTAACCGAAACTATATTACTACTCAAGTCAAATTTCCTTAATTATTTACGTCAAATTTTCCATGATTTCATTCTTTTAAACCTTCAGTTATTTAATAAAATTGTTTTACATTATTAATACTGTTGACCATATCTACGTACTAATAACATGCAATTGTATTATATATACAACAAATAGCGGTTTACAGTTTGAACGAGAAGCCTAATTAGCATATTGATATTTAACATTTTATTTTAATAAATATGTGCTTGGTATTATTGATTTCTAATTTTTTGGTTTTATCTTAAGAAATATAACAAAAATCTCGTGATAAATCTTAAAAAAATTTATTTACAAGAAGAAATAACTGTAATATTATCCTTTACTTCCTATTTTAACTAAATAGTTAAATTAGAAAATTTACCAATGAAAGAAGTGAGTAATGGAAAATGATGGAATAGTTAATTTCAAAGTTGTTCTATTTTTTGATTATACCCCCTCTGTTGCAGATCTTTTTATCTGCATTTTTAGTCAGTTTCATTAGCCTTTCTAATTTAATATCATATTTTATTATATCAAAACTTAAATACTTGCACCTGGAGGGTGCATATATTTGCTAGTACTACTAAAGGATATATATAATTTATATTTTCCAAGCCAATTTGACTATTTTATCTTAAGATGGCTATAATATTTACACTGGTAAATTGAAAATTGTTTTTTAATTCAGCTCAGTCGTATAGAGCGTTCGGCTAGAAACCACAAGGTACCTAGCTCGATACCGGCCCTCACCAACTCAGCGTATGAGTAGCACAGGGATCTGTGCGGTAAATTAAGGAGCTGATGGTAGGTGTGGCGCTCCACCTCAGACGCTAAAACAATATTCTTGGTCTCGTGCCAGAGAAAAGGGGATAGACTCCCTCGTTGATTGGCTGATACCGACTTTAGGCTACCCCGACGACTTTTTTTTTTTTTTTTTTGCTTAAAAAAGGAAAAACAATACAAACTTTTTTTCGAACTTTGTTTTTTAATTAAAACATATTTTGGAAATTTTCAAATCCTTTCGAAATTGATTATTTCTCGCTTATTGGTCCGAGTGTTATGATATGTTTTTATTGTGAATAGTGAATTAAACCTTTCTTATTCTCTTGGAGGGCGTACAAAAATGTTCCCGATTATTTTCGTAATGAAAAGTCCATTTATTGCACCGTTGTCTATGTTTTTTTCAAACGGTATTATATTAGTTATCTATTTAATTTTAATATGTTAATCGTTGATTTCTTGATTTAAACAAACAAAGGTTTTAATCTGTTTCTTCTCCGGGGAGGGGGAGGGGTTTTGATCGTAATATAGGTATGTGCAAGAGGGTTTTTTAATCGGTTTTGAAATAATGTATTTGAAAATATACTTACTTAAAAATTCATTTAATGTGTGAGATAAACGTTCGAGATATTGAGATACTGTAATTGTGAATAAGTAGTCAGTATTTATAATGTTAAATTACGAAAATGGAAAGTTTTAATTCTAAAAAGTTTTATATTAGTTTATTAATAGGTATAAGTTTACTCAAATGGAAACAGGTAGTTAAACGATTATAATTTTAGATAATACAACCCGTTTTAACCTGTTTAAACATTCGTAGTTTTTCTTCTTTTTTTCTCTTTCGGTAACATAACATAGGACTGTCTTAATTTTAATATTCTAATCGTTTTCCCGTTTTTCTTATCTAAATTAAACAAATAGGTATTACATGATCATACTGTAAGCGACACACCCTGTTTTGGTTGGTATAATATTTCCCAACTAATTCTGGTTTTAATTTTGTTTCTAATCGTAGTATCACTTATAGAAATAACTGTCGCATAGAAATATTCTTAAATGGTATAACCGGTGAACTATATCTTATCTTATTATAATGGAGATTGTGTGTTTTTCTGTCTGTAACCGAAACTATATTCCTACTCAAGTCACAATTCTCTTAGTTATTGACATCACATTCTCCATGATTTTATTTTTATCTAAACCTCAATTATTAATAAAATTGTCTTACATTATTAATACTGTTAACTATGTCTCCGTACTGACAACATGCAATTATATTTATATTTACAACAAAATAGCGGTTTACAGTGTGAACGGGAAGGCTAATTTGCATATTAATATTAAAAATCGAATTTAATAAATATGTGCTTAGTATTATTGATTTCTAACTGTTTGGTTTTATTTTAATGAATATAAGCAAAAATCTCTTCAATGAATCTTAAATGAAATCCATTAACAAGATAAAATAACTGTCATTTTATTCTTTACTTCCTCTTATAACTAAATACTTAAATTAGAAAAAATAACAATGAAAGACAAGAGTGATGGAAGAGTAAGTTTCAGTTGTTCCATTTTTTATTATACTCCCTCTGTTTCAAATCTTTTATTATACTCCCTCTGTTTCAAATCTTTTTATCTGTATTCTTATTTAGTTTCATTAGCCTTTCTAATTTCATACAATATTTTATTACATTAAAACTTAAATACTTGCACCCGGAGGGTGCATATATTTGCTAGTATAAATAATTACTGTTTGGTTTGGTTTGGTTTGTTTTACGGCATTTCAACCTCGGTGGGTCATTTAATGCCGACAAAGTTGTGAAATAATCAATTCTTAATGCATAATACAATTTCGTTTATAAACTCATGTTTTTCTATTTAACCAATAGATGGGACCCTAACAGGTACTACCACTCCGGGTCAGAGTGGACCAGGGAGCAATTGTGATGAAGGGGTGCTCCACATTCCCCAAACCTACAGAACTGAAACCTCACCATCAGATAGAGTTTAACGTTATTCCCAGGACATGTAGACCCTCAGTCACCGCCTTCTAGCATCCATATAAAAAGGATTGGGGCTTGCCATAAGGGCAATAGGGTTGGAGCAACCATATTGGTGCAGGGGTTTGACATGGCCAACCGATTGATCGGAGGGAGCCTCTCGACCGCCCGTCTAGCCCAAGAAAAGCCTAAAGTAGAATATTGCAAGTCATGGACTGCTCAGCCACCGGGGTTCTATCCTTAAGCATCACGGGTCGCCACCCACGGCCAACAGTTGGCCCCATTGGGGGAGTCTTACCCCTCTGCAGAGGTACAGTCAGTGCATTCTAACGCCCCACCGACAGGGCGGTAACAAAGTTTTTAAAAAAGTGAAGTTAAAGAAAATAAAGAAATAAAATAGAATTATAAATTAGTAAGAAAAACAGGTCTCTAAAATTTGTTATAATGTCTGGTTACCTTCAGTTTTCTTCCATTGCTGTTAATCCATTTGATAAAGGAAAGAAACGCTATTGGCCCCGTAAAGGTAAAGTAAAGTCGTCGGGTGGCCTAAACTCGGTATCAGCCTATCAGCGAAAGAGTCTATCCCCTTTTCACTAGCGCTATACCAAGGAGATTGTTTTTGCGTCTGACGTGGAGTGCCACACACCTTACATCAGCCTCTTACTTTACCGCACAGATCCCAGTGCTACTCATACGCTGATTTGGCGAAGGCCGGTATCGAACTAGGAACCTCATGGTAGCCAAAGTCTTCTGGCGTTACAAAGTTGGTAGGGTGCATCAGAGAAGAACAGTCTCTGATAGAGGCAGCCTGCTGAGAGGAGTATGATATTGAAAGAACCGAAACTCTCAAAGGACCTAAGTTTTACATCCCTGACGACGTCCACCGGAGCCTCAAATGTAGTAAAGAGCATATATTTAAAGAAGAAGTTCAATAATTTGTATTATATTAGACTGTTACCCCCCCTCCATCTTTATTGGTATATACACAACATTTTGGCCGATGTTTTCTTCTGCCTTTTTCATCTAAAAGATAAGTTGAACAATTATTACATTTTCATTATTTGACATCAAACAGACATTATTTTGGACTAGCAAAATGAACCCCCCCCCACGGGCGATGTAAAAATAGATTTTTGAAACATATTGCCTGAGGGGTGGGAGTTAAAAATTCAATGTCAGCGAGTTTGTACCTTAAGTAAGTAAAATCATCAAATTCATTAAAGGATTAAAAAATGAAACAATTTGAAATGTAAACTTTAAATATGTATTAAAATAAAACAAACTATATATAGATATATAATACCAGTCATGTATTTATTAAAACTTGTTTTAAAAAACAATGAGGACTGTCTAATGTTGCATGTTCAAATTTTGAGTGTATTTATTCTATGTTATGATGATTTTGGCTAATGTGACGTAAGCAGTGACGTAATTTTTGTTACAGACAAAACCGGAAGCAAATCTCCATTATTAATAGATTAGTTTGGTTTCCTTTTTTGGCATATCTACCTTTGTGGGTTATCTAATGCCAGAGCCAAGAAAAGTACTGGTATTATTTAGGCAATAGCTTTGGTATTATGGGGTTTATACCTTTCCCAATGATATTCGTCCGACAAAAACGTAATAGTGTGACTGAGGTTAGAATGCATTAACTACTAATGTTCTCTGAGTTTGTAGTTAAATTATCTCATTATGTTACTGTGCCGCTCATGATAAACAAAACAATTATGTTCAAATAAGTTTACTGATTAATATTTATTCCGTTGATACGACACACGTTTGAAACCAGGAGATTAGAACGGCCGAAACATTTGGACTAAAACCAAGTAGGGAACTCTTGTTTGAGTAAATCAATGCATAGTATTTTCTTGCCTAAAAATCTCAGTCGAAAAAGAATATCTTTTGTGCATATCAACCCTAAATAAGTTACCATGTGCCACACTAAGGTATTTTAGCATTTAATTATACATGAATTAAAACCTCTAAAAACTTAAACAAAAGATAGCAGGATTTTATCATTTCTAATCGAACATTTAAACAATCAAATTATAAATTATGTTGGTTGGTTGGATTTTACGGCATGTCAACCCTTATTGGCTTATTTTACGTCGAAGACATTTTGTTTTATTCATTCTTGATGCGTACACAATTTATTGTAACTAAATTTTAAAACATCTTTAAACTCATTTTTTCTATTTAACACTACCACTCCTGGTCAGAGTGGACCTGGTAATGGTGACGAAGGGGTACCCAACATTCCCCAGAATAGGACTTCACAATCAGATAGTTTAACGTCATACTAGGGACATCAAGACCCTCAGTCACTGCCTTCTAGTATATATATATAAAAAAAAGGGTTGAGGTTTACCATAAGGGCTATGGGGTTGGGACAATCCTATAAGTGCTGGGGCTTGATGTGACCCGCCGATTTATCGTAGAGGACCTCTCCAACAGCCTAAGTAAGGGACAAATTGAAGTATAGCATTATATGGACTGCTCAGCCACCAAGACTCCTAAATTAAACATCATTGGTCGCCACCCACCACCAACAGGTGGCCCTATTTGGGGAGGGGGTCTTATCTCTCTGCAAAGGTGCATTCGGTATATTCTAAAGCCCCAGCCGACAGGATTTTTTTTCCTTATATTTTCTTGCCACAATTCCTTGTTCGAATATCTGCTTCGTCTTTTTCTTGAGTTTTTAATGTTTCTTCTTTTAGTCTTTGTTGGCCAGCAAAGAAGAGAAGTCTGCTAATCGAATTCCGACATTTGCAAAGATAAAAACCAGAAAAACAAAAGCAAACAGAAAATACGTAAAGGTCACGTCATAATCCATTGACAAATATGAAGGCAAGTATATAAATTGATTTCCTTAACTTGACTTGTTTCTGCATGAATCTGCCAAGAAGTAGTTGTCTCTCGTACGGAGAGATTTTACCGGTTTTAGAGTTTTAAAAGGGCATTTATTATAGCTAAGATGTCAAATGACTGGGTTTTAGTAAAACCAAAGGTCGATGACACTTAGGCAAAAATAAAATTTAGACGAGAATAAATAAATGTTCGACACGGGATTTCCGACTCGTAAGATACCAACACTTACTAATCGAACATCTTTTATTATTATACAAATAAATGATTGTTTTGGTTTGTTTGGTTTGTTTTGTTTTACAGCATATCAACCTCAGTGAGTCATTTAATGCTGATAAAGTTTTGAAATAAATCAATTCTTAATGGATAATACAATTTTTTTATAAATACATTTTTCTATTTAATCCAGAGATGGGACCCTAGTAGGTACTACCACTCCGGGTCAGAGTGGACCATGTAGCAATGGTGATGAAGGGGTGCTCCACATTCCCCAAACCTCCAGGACTGGAACCTCACCATCAGATAGAGTTTAACGTCATTCCCAGGACATGTAGACCCGCAGCCACTGCCTTCTAGCACCCATATGATAAAAAGAGGTTGGGGCTTGCCATAAGTGTAATAGGGTTGGGAAAATCATATAGGTGCTAGGGCTTGGCGTGACCAACCGATTGATCGGAGGGGACCTCTCCGACCGACCGTCTAGCCCAAGATAGGGCCAAAGTGGAGTATTGCAAGTCATTAACTGCTCATCCACCTGGGCTCTGTCCTTAAGCATCACGGGTCACCACCCACGACCAACAGGTGGCCCCATTGGAGGAGTCTTACCCCTCTGCAGAGGTACAGTCGGGGCATTCTAACGCCCCAGCCGACAGGGCGGTAAATGATTGTGTAGTGGTTAAGATTACTATTATGCTACATTTCTGTGTAGTTTCCTTTTAAGATTAATGTCTTTGCCGATTCAGGGTGGCTGCATTTCTATTATCTTTTCTAATAGTCATCTCGTTGTTCCATATCGCAAATACTCGCCTTGCAAAACGTTTCGTCTTGACAGGTGATCTGTGTTTCCTACTCTTATTATTGTTACTAGCAACAGAAAACACCCTCCGGGTGTCGTAAAAATTAATTATTAAAAAGACATTGCCTGAGAGGGTGGGAGTTAAAAATTAAATGTCAGAGGGTTTGTATCATAAGTAAGCAAAATCCTCATATTTATTAACGGGGTAAAAAAAAAAAAAAACAAAAAAAAAAAACAATTTGAAATGAAAACTGAACCCCGTCCCTCTCAAATAAAATGTTGCGTGCATGTAATAATCAAACAATTATTTTGAATATTTTCCACATCAATTTTACACAAAATCGTAGGTATTTATTTATTTGTAAACTTTTTAGTTAACTTCTTGTTACTGTAAAAAAAAGAACGAGAGTAAAAAAACAATTTTTAAAATTGTTTACTCAAATTGTGGGTGTATATAGCATAAACATATTGTGACGTAATCTGTGACGTAGAGCTATGATGTAGTTTTTGTTACAGACATAAATACAGACAATCTCCATTATTAATAGATTTACTTCTTAGGTCTTTGTTATTTCTAGTAACTTCTAAGTCTTTTCATCTTTAGTCAGGGTGAGGTCATCATTTATTAGTATTATATATATAATATATATATATATATATATATATATATATATATATATGGGTGTGTGTGTGAGTTGTATTAAATGGGATTTGTGACCCTTGGTTTCATGGAGTGGTACACAGGGTGTCAGACGAATGCATCACTGCATGAAACCTATGGTCGCAGAATTTCCCATGTAATATATATATATATATATATATATATATATATATATATAGGGTCGGTTTAGCACAGTCTGTAGAGAGGTCGGCTAGAAATCGTCAAGGTTCTTGGTTCGATACCGGTCCCCGCCAAGTCAGCACATGTGTATCACAGACTGTGTAATCTGATCTGTGCAGTAAAGAGGGAAGCTGAGGGAAGGTGTGCCGCTCAACCTCTGTAAAATCAATCTCCCTGGTCTAGCGCCAGCCAAAAGGAGATAGACAACCTATCTGTCTCTCCGCAAACCTTACTTTACACACACACACACACACACACACACACATATTTATATATATATATATATATGTGTGTGTGTGTGTGTGTGTGGTTAAGAATATAGGGGGAAATGTGTGGACAAAACCTCAAACAGGCAGATGTTGAGGAAATATTTCGTAGTAACAAAATATTTCCACAACATCTGCCTGTTTGAGTTGTTTTGTCCACACTTTCTCCCTCTATTCTTAACCACATTTTGTCGGATTTATTCTAAACTTCCTATCCTCATATATATATTATATATATATATATATATATATATATAAACTCGATTTAAATTTCTCGTTCTTGAGCAAACGTCTTGATCAGAGATTTTTTGTGTCCCGATACACATTGAAACGGGTACCATTTTCGCCACACGTTCTTCTCCATATTTGAATCTGAGAGAAAAAAAATATATATAGCCCTGTAGGTCTATTTAGGAGGAGCAAGAGGGGCTCTCAAAGTAGTTTTGACTAAGAAAATTAGAGCTATTTACCCATAGCTGGAGGGAGAATAGATTCGTACCTTTCTCAAATATATTAGCACTACATGCATCGCAAACAGCCGCGTTCAGTATTCGAACTTGTCTTGCCGTGTCCATTTTCTACGAGAGTAACCATTACACCACGCGCTTCCACAATCATCAAAACATCTTTAACTCGGTTGTTCTTCGATAATATTGCACTTGAGTATTTGTCAATACTGCTGTATAGCTGCACCACCTGGACCCTAACTAAGCGACTAGAGAATAAACTAGATGGGAGCTGCACAAGAATGCTGCGGGTGATCATGAACAAGACGTGAAAACAGCAACCTACGAGAAAAACAGCTGTACGGCCACCTACCACATATCACCCAAACCATCCGAGTAAGACGGACAAGACACGCGGGACACTGCCGGAGAAGCAAGGACGAACTCATAAGCGACGTCCTCCCGTGGAAGCCAGCACATGGACAAGCCAGTGTGGGCCGACCTGCAAAAACGTACATTGATCAGCTCTGTGCGGATACAGGATGCTGCATAGAGGACCTCCCGAGAATGATGAGCGATAGGGACGGATGGAGAGAGATTGTCATGGATATCCGCGCTGAAAGCGCGACATGATGATGATGATGATGATTTGTCACTACTTTTATTTACATAGTAACCCTTTATCTTAACTTGTTTTCTAGAAATGTAAATTCCAACAATACATGAAGCGACGATTAAAAGTAGACGATTAACTTTATCTTATGCGTTGCTTTGCTCACATTTTCTGCGTGTCTCCTATGCGCATGTGCGAACAAGTACCGACATGCTTTCAAAGTGGGGGAATCCACAGAGATAATAATGGTATTGTTGCTAAGAAATCCTACTCGAAAAGGAAACGCTGTAACCAAGAATATATGTCAGTCCGAATGTAATTACAACCCTATTCATACTTATGCAACATTTATTTTTTAGATAGATTTTTACAGTAAAAGGTTTTTAAGAATAAATAATACCTAATAATAATCGTTTTGATTGTACAATATATATCTCTCTCTCATATATATCTATTGATAATGGAGATTCGCTTCCGGTTTTTGTATGTAACAGAAATTATGTCAATGCTTACGTCACATTACCCAAAATCGTCATAACATAGAATAAATACACTCAAAATTTGAACATGCAACATTAGACAGTCCACATTGTTTTTTAAAACAGGTTTTAATAAATACATGACTGGTATTATATATCTATATATAGTTTGTTTTATTTTAATACACATTTAAAGTTTACATTTCAAATGTTTATTTTTTAATCCTTTAATGAATTTGATGATTTTACTTACTTAGGGTACAAACTCGCTGACATTGAATTTTTAACTCCCACCCCTCAGGCAATATGTTTCAAAAATCTATATTTACATCGCCTGGAGGGTGTTTTTTATTTTGTACTAGTATATATATATATATATTAACCGAAAAAAAAAATCCACTCAATCCCCCTGATGAAGGTGTTGGAGTAACACCGAAACCGCGGTCGGGAAATAACTTCTTCTACGACTATATATATATATATATATATATATATATATATATATATGTGTGTGTGTGTGTGTATGTGTGTGTGTGTGTGGTATATAGATAATATGGACGCAGTATGTATAAGTAAACAGTGCTCAATATCATTGATAGAGAATGTATATCTTATATATAGCTCCTGGCCAGGGATCGGATACCGATACCCGCTAACTAAAGGCTTGAAAACACAAATTTGCTAATCTGATCAGAGCCGTAAAGTGGGGAGCTGGCGATAAGTGTGGTGCAGCACCCCAGCAAAAACAATCTCACTGGTCTAACGCTAGAGAAAGGGGGATACACTTCTCGCTGTTTGGCTGGTACCGACAATAGGCCAGCCCGATAAGTTTCCATACTTATATATATAGCGGTTGACACTAATTTGCATATTGATCTAAAAATATGATTTTCATAAATACTTGCTTGGTAATAGTAAGTTTCTAATCATTGGGTTTGATTTTAAATAGCAGGACCTGTGGATATACCACAGTGTGATAATTTAATTATTACAACGTTTGATATCTTTACTTAAGAGCTATTACGAAATAGTTCAATATGTATAAAGTATAATCTTGATTTAACCCTCACCCTTTCTTTCTTCCTTCTGTTCATCATTTCATGATCGATTGAAGCGGATTAGTGTTATCGCTTCGGCGCGCTGACCCTTCTCTCTATATTTCCCATACTGTCTTTCTTTCTTTCTTTCTTTCTTTCTTATATTTTTTCTCTGTAGCATGACCTTTTTCTTCCCTTTCTTTATAGTGAAAACGGAATTTTCCATTCTCTAGCTGGGGTGAGAACACTCATAATAAATAAGTATTCGGCGGATAAGCAACATAAATAATCAGTAATAGGATTTTTGCATTTTATATTTGACGATTAGACGGTAACATTTTCTTCTTGTATGTATTATTATAATGGAGATCTGGTGTCTGTAACCGAAACTGTCACTGTTTACGTCACAATACCCAAAATAACAGCGTAAGTTTATCAAGGAGTATTTAATTTATAGTAAAAATCATTAACACATTGAACAAATCTTATTTATTTACGATGTCTCAAAGAAAATCCGAGTTAGATTTGGCTCGAAATAACCCATGTCATTAGTGTGTTTATATTCCTGCAATGTGTCTTATATATCACTTAGAAATAAAGGTTTACATAATATATGGTGTGCTTATTTTTCATACTGGTCTTTAAAAAAATAATTACTTGATGTTATTCATCTCTAATATTATTTCATTCACAAACGTATTAAAATCAATCCTATGCATGATTTTATAATTAAAATAAGTGTAATCTTTTTATATGCTTCATATTTAATTTCGTTAGTCTTTTTAATTTGATATATTTCATTACGTTAAAACTTAAATACTTACACCCGGCAAGGGGCGCATATTCTTGCTAGTATATATATATATATATATATATATATATATATATATATATATATACCTGATCTTCCATCTGATGAGACTGGATTTTGGGGAGTTATATTAATCAACTTAGATTTATATAGGCCCCAATTTTGGTCGAAATAAATTTATTATGGAATTACGGTGTTGAGTTTTTCCTTCCTTTCTAAGATAAATATTGCTCTGTATATAATCTAAAAAGTTTATTATACATTGAGCTCTCTTTAGTGATTTAAAGATTCACTGTATTTATACATACTGGATCATACAATAATAATACAGTGTATCTTAGAAATCACATATAGAATCATCCCTCACTGCAAGTTTGGATACCTCTCATATATATATATATATATATATATATATATATATATATATATATATATAATATATTATAGACTCACTCGTCGATTTTCGACGCATGAGGGTTCATACATACAATGAACACCCACACAGTGAGTTGTTTATAGTGGTGAAGGCTTGTGTTGGACCATCCACACATTT
>CM042153.1:34233640-34248640 GCA_023376005.1 Doryteuthis pealeii
TCCTTAACTATACATAATCCTCTAATAACATAGCGCGCGTGAGTTCCAGTTCGGAGCATAAAATGGCTCCTGCCTGACGGACTGCAAACTCAAAAGGTCCCACGTGACTTATTTGGCGGGCTTCTGTAATTTTCCATGGAAGGACCCGGCCATGATATGAAAAGGGTCATCCCCTCAGAATTACATGGAATTGACAATAATCTTATGCCACCGCATAGATTATGTAACACTTTCATAACGCAAATTTCAAGGTGCATGTTATACACATGCAGAGAATGCTGTGTTGGTAAATCTACATATTTGATAATGAAACTGTTTTCGACAAATTTATTTTCCCCAAAATTACAAGTTTATAGTTCAACAGTTTCACCATTTAATGATATACTTTTTTCTTCCAAGAATTTTCTGTAGTTTTTCCTTTTGTCAATGAAAAAGGCTCATGCATTATTTATGATCCAATTTTGTATTTTTAGCCTCAGATAAAAAAAATATAGACCTTTTAACATTTCATTTATTTTCGGGAACAAACAATATTCATAAAGATACATGGATCACCATTTTTCACACCAGTGAAAGCTGATTGTTCTCACTGGAGTCTGAGTGACAACAAGTCACACTATTTATGTGTTAAATAGATAAAAATGGGTTGTACAAAAATACACATGTAAAGAAAAATTGATTGCCAACTATTTAGCATATAAACAATTTGTTTAAAAACAAACTATTTATCAACAATCTACTCCCATACAAATCCTATATACAAAAATACCTGGCATTAGATAACCCACAGGGTTTGATAAGCCTTTGAACAAAACTAACCCAAACCAATCACCTTCGGTCTCAACAATGATGTTCTTTGGATGGTCTCGATTCTTTTTGTTTTCCAGTTCATCCAGACTCTTTCTAAACCCTTGTGGACCGTTCCAAGGACACCAATTGCAATTGGTATGATTTTTAACTTTGTTTCAGTTTTTTTTCAGTTCTCTGGCAAGGTCCAAGTATTTGTCTATCTTTTCTTTATTTTACTGTCACTCTGTGATTGACCGCATCGGCAAAATCCCCGAGTAAACAAGTTTTCCTATTATTAATTGACATTAGGTCAGGTCTCCTAGCCGGGACACGGTGATTCGTCTGTATTTCAAAGTCCCAGAGAATGCTAGACGTCCCATTCTCTAGGACCGATTCTGATTTGTGCATATACCATTTAGTTGCATGGTGAAAATTGAATTTTTTGCCCAATTCCCAGTGGATCCCCTTTCCCACCCAGTCGTGCCTAGTCTTGTACACTGTGCTAGTTTGCTGTATTTGCTTATAATATGATTAACCGTTTCGTCTTAGTCTCCACACAATCTGCACTTGCTATTCTGCTGTGTCTAATATATTCATTTTACTACTACTACTACTACTACTACTACTACTACTACTACACGTCTCTTTGTCGACTGGCACTTGAGATAATGGTAAATAACCTCCAACTGACTGTTACTTTAAAGATCGTTTCAAGGGTAATTCCCCCTCTCCTCACCTCCCTCTATCTATCTCTCCCTCTCTCCCCCTTTCTCTCTCTCTTCCTCCCTCCCTCTCTCCCCCTTTCTCTCTCTCTCTCTCTCTCTCTCTCTCTCTCTGTACTACTGTCTGTCTCGGTCGTTGCTGCTGTTCTCTTGTTGCCTTGAGGCGTCCCGCGCAAAGCCGTTGTGGATAGCAAATCGAGTGGCATGTGACAACGATGTCTGAACTATTTCCATCGGCGCATTTGGATTGTCTGTGTTGTATGGTCACCGCTACTCCTGTTCTCTTTCTTCTGCGCGCAAAATCGTCAATGGGGATTATTTGGCCAGATCCTAAAAATACAACAAGAAAACTTTGGTGTGCAAAACTTACAACTTTTCTTTCAATGGCGACGGCGGTTTTTATCATTCTAAGCCGAAGCGAATGTCGCTCAAGGCGTTGCTCTTCAGAATTCTAATCTTGATGTGGACACTGACAGGTCGACTAAAGTATGGTCAAGGCTTAGATGGCCTTGCTGATCTTAGTGTTGGGATGGACTGGTCAGTTTATTAAAAAAAAATACCTACTTATTATTAATAAAAGAAAACAACAAAGAATATATTAATGTTGCGCTGACCACAACGGAACTGGGAAGGGGGAGGGCGTGATTGTTTTGTGATTGGAAGAAACAGATACAAAAAGTCTTTTCAACAATTGTAGAGACTGATTTTATTTATTCAGAGGCCGGTGTATCCAACCGGCCTTTGAATAAATAAAATCACATCTCGGATGTCGGGTCTTCAGGCCAGCTGGCTGGACAAGTAGAAATTTCAGTAATCTCTTAAAGATGATTAGAAATAACAGTCTGTTGTGTTGTCAACAATAGATTAAGAATAAGACTTTTGTTTCTTAATCTTTCGATCGTTATCATCTTGCAACACCCACTGGTTAAAAATGAGACCGTCCCAATCGTCAAAGATGAAATGCAGAAATGTAAATCTTGAGTATTCCGTTTTTATTATAAAGAAAGGGATGAAAAGGGATATGCCATACAGAAAAAAATATGAGAAAGAAATAGTTGGAAAGATAGAGGAAGCCCGTGGTGTAATGGTTAAAGTCATTGGAAATGGACTCGTCGTCCCGAGTTCAAATCCTGGACGTGGTAATAACATTTCACTTAGCGCTAATACCCTTGGGAAATGTCTAAATCCTACTCTCCCTCCAGCTATGGGTAAATAGTAGGGCAGACTGGGCTCTTTAACCTTGGTTAGGCAACCAGTCTAGGAGAAGGAAAACTGTGAATTCAAACCTGTTGAACTCCGCTTTAGAAATTGACCTTGTGTCATCAGAGATGATTATTCTAATCTGTTTCAATCGAACATCCTGAAAAGATGAAAATAAGGAAAGAAAGAAAAAAAGAGTGAGAGCTAAATCAAGATTATTATCTTTTTTTTTTTTCTTTTTTACATATTGGATTATATTGCAATTGCCCATAAGTAAACGTATCAAACGTAATAATTAAATTATCATACATTGGTATATCCACAGGTCCTGCTAGTAGATAATGAATTCTATTTGGAATTCCTTCTGGTGGAAAGAAACAGTGACAAAAAGATTTAAACAATTCTAGAAACTAATTTCATGGTTTCAGGGGCCACTTGTGGCTAAGAATCGTGGGTGATTGATCGCTGGTCTAAGACCAGAGGTTCTCGACTATTTTTATTTATCTATAGAGCGTTTCGATTCCTATTTTACTCTGGTGGATACCCCAAAGCCATTCGATGTTTAAAAATTCAATTGTATTTTTATAATTAAATACTTGACTGGATCCCCCAAAATGGCACATGATCCCCAGGGCCATATGGCCCCGGTTGAGAACCACTTGTGTAAACGAAAGAAAATATCAGTTTTCTCATGGATGGATTCTTGATGGGTACTCAATTTTTTAAACAAATTTTTTGCAAACTCATTTTTCTATTCAACCCATAGATGGGACCCAAACAGGTACTAATACCCCGGGTCAGAGTGGACCTGGGAGTAATGGTGATAAAGGGGTACTCCACACTTCACCAAAGCTCCAGAATTGGAACTTTGCCATTAGATAGTTTAACGTCAATTCGCTGGACACTGACCCTCAGCTACCGCCTTCTAGCACATATATGATAAAAAGTGTTCGGAGTTTGCTATATACATATTTACCAACACCTCCGCACGAGCAGGATGCGACACAAGGTCAATTTCTAAAGCGGAGTTCAACAGGTTTGAATTCAGAGTTTTCCTTCTCCTAGACCGGTTGCCTAACCAAGGTTAAAGATCCCAGTCTGCCCTACTATTTACCCATAGCTGGTAGGAGAGTAGGATTTATACCTTTCCCAAGGGTATTAGCGCTAAGTGAAATGTCATTACCACGTCCAGGATTTGAACTCGGGGCGACGAGTCCATTTCCCACGACTTTAACCATTACACCACGCGCTTCCTGGAGTTTGCTATATAGGATTGGGAAAATCATATAGATGTTAGGACTTGGCTGACCAGCCGATTGATTTGAAGAGGTCTCTCCAACTGTCGGTCTAGCATAAGTAAGGGACAAAGCTGAGTGTTGTATGTCATTGACTGCTCTGCCACAAGAATCCCGTCCTTAAGATTCACGAGTCACCACCCACGGCAAATAGGTGGCCCTATTGAGGATACCATACCCCTCTACAGAGATGCTGTCGGCGTATTCTACTGTCCCAGCAGACAAGAAGGTCAGTTATCTGTAAATTCTAACCTCAATTGATATTTCGTCTTGTACCTTTGAGTTGTTCGTTCTTGCCAGGTGTCACGTGTCTCTTCGCTTTCTCAACCGTTGTTTCAACTAGTCACTACACGCAGTACGTGGGGGGCTTATATTTATCCTAGCTCGGTTTCTGTAACGGGATCTATTATTTACACTGTGACTTATTTGCAGGTTTCTACGACGATACCTGCATTTCCCGAATATACGGCCCGATGACATTAGATTATTTATGTCCCGGTGATCACATTACACACGTGACCTCAGGTGTCTTCAGAGAAATTTCGGTTCGGCACCATCTCGGTTACTGCCATGGCCTCATATTTTATTCATACGTCGTGTTTAAAAAAGATGCTTCATTTTAATAACTTCTATGACAAAACTTAAAAGAAAAACTTAAAAATTAATTACACTCGGAAGAAATGATAAACAACATTAATGATACTAGTACAAAATAAAAAAAAAACACCCTGCGGGCGATATAAAAATAGATTTTTGAAACATATTGCTTGAAGGGTAGAAGTAAAAAATTCAATATCAGTGAGTTTGTACTATAAGTAAAATCATCAAATTCATTAAAGGATAAAGAATAAAACAACTTGAAATCTAAACTTTAAATATGTATTAAAATAAAACAAACTATATATAGATATATGATACCAGTCATGTATTTATTAAAACTTGTTTTAAAAAACAATGAGGTCCGTATAATTTTTCCGGTTCAAATTTTGAGTGTATTTATTCTATGTTATGACGATTTTGGGTAATGGGACGTAAGCAGTGACGTAATTTTTGTTACATACAAAAACCGGAAGCGAATCTCCATTATTAATAGATAACGTATTAAAATAAGTACGTCTTATTTTTAAACTAGAAGTGGCTACCCGGCGTCGCCTGGGTAGAGGAGGGTTTTTTTAAGTTAGTCTCGCAGATCCATTATTACTTATCGGGAGTGAGATCCTCGCTGGTTGCCCCATAAAAATCCTCATGGAAATATATAACAGTATAGTAAGAAATGTCTATTCAAAGATTTACAATAAAAAAAGATATAAATGATGCAATTAATTCAATCAAGCAATATTATATTTCAAAGCGAAAAAAAAAAAAAGCATACAAAAAAAAAAAAAAGAGATAAACAAAAGAACATGTAAATGACTTTCCCTTCTGTTACTTTTCAAATTTGAATTTTTAAATATCTTCCCAAATATAACTCAAATCTTCGTTATTTTTGCTCAAAAACCAAGCCCTGGTGATATATAATGTGTGTATATATATATATATAAGAGAGTTTCATAATTTGCTTGAAGCATTGTGTATATATTGGTTAGGAGGTTGATTTAGAAGGCTATCACAATGCAGTTTGGAATAAATGAAACAATAATAATACGGTAACAATGGTGTTGTGTGTTGACCTGTATTTTTTATTCTTTCTTGAATTTTCGAGATAATACCTCTTTATCAAAAGAATTGAACTGAAGCAGTCCAGCTATGGCATTTCTTCCCAAATGATTTTTTTTTGAAAATGATGTTATTTTTTAAATAACTGTATTCTCGTGTGAGCGTGAATGCGTTTATTTTTGTTTGTACGTGTGTGTATGTTGTAATGCGTGTTGGTTGTGACGTTAAGACTGTATCCTAGCGCGGGATTTTGTACGTGTGTATGTGCGAATGAAAAAGCGTATTTGTGTTTTGTGGTCGTGTTGGATGTAAAATCAATTTAATCATTTATTATTATTACTAGCAAATATATGCACCCTCCGGGTGCAAGTATTTAAGTTTTAATGTAATAGAATATATTAAATTAGAAAAGAATGCAGATAAAATGATTTGAATCAGAGGGGTGTATAATCGAAAAATAGAACAACTGAAACTTACTCTTCTATCACCCTCGTCTTTCATTGCTAAATCTTCTTAATTTAATAACTTAGTTAAAATAGGAAGTAAAGAATAAAATCAGAATTATTTCTTCTCGTTAATCGATTTCTTTAAAGATTTATTGAAGAGATTTTTTATCATATTCATTAAGATAAAACCATACGATTAAAAATCAATAATACTAAGCACATATTTATTAAAATCAAATTTTTAATTTCAATATGCAAATTAGCCTTCCTTTTCACACTGTAGACTGCTATTTTAGTGTATATATAAATACAATTGCAGATTATTCAATTGTAGATATGATTAACAGTATTAATAATGTAGAACAATTTTATTAGAAATTGAGGTTTAAATAAAAAAAATAAAATCATGGAGAATGTGACGTAAATAACAAAAGGAATTGTGACTTGAGTAGGGATATAGTTTCGGTTACAGACAGAAAACCACACAATCTCCATTATAATAAGATTATTATTTGGGAAGAAATACCATAGCTGGACTGCTTCAGTTCAATTCTTTTGAAAATTCAAGAAAGAATAAAAATACAGGTCAACACACAACACCATTGTTAGTGTATATATATATTTTCTTTGTCGTTAATTGTTTTATTTTCGAAGTTTCCTCCGGACACACAGATTCACGCAACAGCCCTTTATATAGATATTGATGTAATTTCTTAATTTAAAACCGTAATTCCTTGACTTCAAAATAAAATATATCAAAACATAAACATATTTTCCTAGTTTCCTCTGGACATACATACACAAATACATACACACAACTGCCCTTTATATGTATAGATAGATAAATGTAACACTTACAGTCACCATCAGATAAGCCATGTGTAATGTGATACACGCAGGTAGACTGTTCTCATTCTGTTAACCATGATCGTGTAAAAGTGTTAATCTATGTTAAGTATTTTATGTCATTATCACCCTGCAATCTAGGGATGATTGTCATTTAGAACTGTATTGATTCAACCCTTATATCCGTTGTGCCATATATCCAACTAGTGTTGTATACCCTTCATTACCTCTTTACTTCTTACTTGCTTCTATATCTTGGACATCTATTCTTATGGCCGGCTTTGCTATTCTGATCGTCTTTGGTATATCTTGGTCTGGTCTCTTCTTCTAAGGTCTGGACTTTCTTGGGGACTTCGGGTCTGCTTTCTCTTAGGGATTTCTCCTTATCAGAAGCCCTGGGTCATTGTTAGTTTTTAGTAAACAAAAGATTTCGATTTTCTTTTAATGTTACTTTATTCGGTAAATCCCCAAACCAGACATAACATAGCGCGCGTATGCAGAGTTACAGTTTAGACAGAGCATCATGGCCGACTGCTCTGTCTGACGTCCACTGCAAAACTAAACTAAAGCTCCTTACTATTCTTAAACCGGAACAGGTTCTTCTATGCCTTCCGGTTCCCACGATTTATCCCCGGAAGGCAAGGTGAGAGTGAGGTCAGACGCCGTCACTCACTTTCAGGGCCATCAACTGCACTGATCGCCACTATAGCTCTATACTACCTTACATAAGTATGAAAAGGGTCATCCTCTCAGAATTACAGGGGATTGACAATAATCTTATGCCACCGCATAGATTATGTAACACTAGAAGTTTGAAGAAAAGGTTCTCGAGTTCAACAGGAAACACCCGAGGAAAGCTGAAGGGCACATTAACCGAAACATTGTGTACATAATAATAGCCACTTCAAGTGGTATAATGGTTTGCAAGCTAGGATTGTTGTAAGTTTTAATCTCACTGTGTGCCCTATACATCTGTCTTTGTGCTAAACTAAGCTAAGTTTAGTAAATTACAACATGATGCAGCTGTTTGCATTTCACATTGCGCAAATACCCCTGGGAAAGGTATGAATCCAACTATTCTACTTCCAGCTATGGGTAAATAGTAAGGCAAACAGGGCTCTTTAACCTTGGGTATAGCAACTGATCGAGGAGAAGGAAAACTCTTATATCAAACCATAGGAGTTTTCTACTTTGAGAGCTCCTCCTATATGGTTAGATGTTGAGATTTAAATACATTGAAATACATTTTGGACCAAGTTATCTTTAAGCACCCCAGGATCGACCTGGATGCAGAGGGACATGTTTCGCTTTGCACCGTCAACATCCGGTTGTTTGTTACCAGACAATTTTTGACACATTTTTTTTTAATTATAAAACTAACTACTAACCCTAACCCTAACAAACAGCCGGATGTTGACAGTGCAAATCAAAACATGTACTTCTGAATCCAGGTTGTCACTTGGGTGCTTAAAGGCAGCTTGGTCTTAAATTTTAATAAATTCTTAGAAACAATACCATTTTTATCGAAGATTTTCTTAATTACTTGCTGCTACTGTTACTCAAAGTCAACTTTTTAATTACTAAGGGGTTTTTTTTTGTTTTGTTTTTTCTTTCCTTAATTTTTGAACATCAACCTATTGAAGGGTTGGCAATATCTTTCTGAAATATTCCCTTGAAACATAAATATAATAACAATTGTCCGAATAATATGAATTAAATGTTTTGCATCTCTGACACTACTTCATGATATGCTGTATTGTAACATAGACATTATTGAAATCAATCAGTCAGTAAGTCAGTCAGTCTACTATTGGTTTGAACAACAGCAACTGGCCAAGCACAACTGAACCAGTGTCAAGACAACTGGTACTTATGGGAATTCAGAATAGTCCACTCATGTATTTGGGTGATTCCATTCCTTGAGTCCTGATTGGCTGCTTGGTTTCTATGATGTTCTAAGGTTTCATAAATAACCTGCCATTTTGCAGTAGTCTTTGCAGCAAATCAGGTTCATATTAAGTCAATCAGTCAGTAAGTCGATGGTGATTCAGAAATATATATATATATATATATATATATAAACAAGGTGGCCTAAGACTGGGTGTATGTGTGTGTGGGAGAGAGAGAGAGAGAGAGAGAGAGGAGGTAGGCTGAAACTCAGATATCAATTTAAAATATTGAGAATCTCGCAGCAAAACAGCAGTGTTGAAAAAAGCCTTTTTTTTCTTTTTTCATACAGATAAACATTACTATGTATTCTATTTCAATTATTTACTTAGCATTAACACAAGTGAAATGCTGTGACAATAACAAAGAAAATGATGACACTTATATAAGTACATATAGATATAATCATTGTATCCGTTCAATCCGCCTTCTTCCTGTTCCTGTCGTAGTGATCACCTTTCTAGAATTTCAAACTGACACCTTTATTCTATTGCGGCAATATATTTGACAGGTATTGAAATTAGTCAGTCAGGCAGTCTACTATTGTTTTGAACAACAGCAACTGGCCAAGCACAACTGAACCAGTGTCAAGACAACTGGTACTTATGGGAATTCAGGATAGTCCACTGATGCATTTGGGTGATTCCATTCCTTGAGTCCTGATTAGCTGCTTGGTTTCTATGATGTTCTAAGGTTTCATAAATAACCTGCCATTTTGCAGGAGTCTTTGCAGCAAATCAGGTTCGTATTAAGTTACGACTGCTTGCTGCCTTGTCTTACCAATTCGACGGTAATTGGAACTAGTATGATTATTCTACAGACATAAACTTAGAATTGTATGTAACGTTATTCATACTTATCTTAAATAGGCCTTTATATTTTAAGACTTCTTCAGTGGATCTAATTGGATCGTTTAACATCTATCTGGGTATGGTGTCTCTTATATTCTGCTATTTCTGTATCTTGGATCTAGGCTGTTTAATAGCTGGCTTCTCTGTGTTCTTCTCTTGGTCTGGAACTATTTGGGATTTCCATCTCGGGTCTTTTCTTCTTTGTGTCAGCTGGTAGTTTTTTTTAAATAACGAACACAATACTTATGTTGGTTTTGTCGGAGTTCTTTTTTTTCAACCCAAGGAAATGACATTCCTTCTGCATTTTATCTATGGTTGTCAATGGCCTTTTCGAATCTACTAAACACTCCTTATATCGTAATCTTCTACAAAAAGATGGTCAGACACACTATCTCAGTTCCTATCTGTTTGTGGGGTATCTTATTTATTTATTTATTTGTTGACCCACTTAAGATTTCCACTTTGAAAAATATTTTATTTGCTTAATTAAAACGCAACAAATACTCTGAAACATTATGGCCGGTATTTGAGCCTTTTCTATGATATATATATATATATATATATATATATATATATATATATATATATATATATATATTGTGATTGTCAGTACTTCACAGAATAAGGCCATTTCTACAAGTTCGGTTGTGAGCACGCGGAGGCCCAGGCGTCCAGCTTTGTTTTTACTCACTGTCATACGTATGAACCCCTTCCCCGGTTTCCTCTCGTATGCGACCGTACGTGACTGAGAAGCCTAGACTTCGACAGGCAGGCCCTGCCACACACGTCACATATATAGTATAACTTAAATGCAGGAAATGTGTCCATGACGGCCGCCATGTGCCGTCACGTAGAGACCGCTTCAGGAAGGAGTGTTCAATCCGTCTTACTTCAAACCTCTTACAGCTATCATAATCAAGTCTTCTCCAAGCCACACGGTTCGTAGCAATTCTCTCCGTCGCATGAACGTTTATATTGAGAGTTTTGATGTTGTTTTTGATAGCATCCCTAAACAGCTTTTTGGGGCTTGTGCCTCGGACGCTTCTCAAATTGAAGTTCTTCATATATGTACCCGCACCAATAAACAATCAAACGGTATCTGGAATGTTAATCTCAGACACATATTAATAAAAAAGAGATCAGATTGTCCTGTTAGTAAACAAAAAAAAAAACATGCTTAGAGGGCGAGCCAAATCTGGAATAATAATTAACAAAAAAAAGAAGCAAATGAACATAAACATAAACGTACACACACACACTTACACACACACAAACACACACATAAACAAGCACCCCCCACACACACAGAATTTGAAAGACATGAGATAGAACAAATGAACAGCCACTAGCAATACGGGATTTTTATCCCGAAATATTGAGAATAAATCACAGGTTAACAAACAACACCACAGTTACCTTCTTTTTTCTTTACACTTGCATTCTGATAGCCTTCAAAACCAACCAGCAAACCAATATATATATATATATATATATATATGTAAAATCTCTTTCACTAATGCAATAAATATTAAGCGGTGAGTATTAATTAATTACAGTGATTAAACAGTGATAATGTCCGATTAAAGTTCAGCCAATAAGTACGTTTTATTCTGTTGTGTTAGTGATCCCCCTATTATACAGAGCGGTAAAATGCTTGGATCAACAATTAAGCACTGATCAAGAAACATTAGCTTTTCATTTTAGATAAGAAACGTTTTCTAATTCTCTTTCAAGAAATCCTAATAAATAAATTCGTTTGTAATTCAAGACACAACAAATAAAACAAAGACTTCAGGTTCAAACTTGCACCACTCAAACTAAAAAGAGATAATTGGCGGTTTTTCGTTGAATCGAATGTTTTCTTATAGTTGTTATTGTTGGAGGCGTGTGGTCCAATGGTTAGTCATAGGAAATGGACTCTTCGACCAGAGTTCAAATTCTGGACGAGGTTGGATTCTCCATCGTGCTAATACCCTTACGAAAGGTATGCATCGAGCTACTCTCCCTCAAGACATGGATAAATAGGACAGACTGGGATCTTTAACTTTAGCTAGATTACCAGTCTAGGAAAAGGAAAACTCTGAATTGAAACTTGCTAAACTCCGCTTAAGAAATTGACCTTGTGTCTCATCCTGCTTGTGCGGAGGGGTTGGTAAACATATATAGTCGACGACGGGGCGGCCAAAGTCGGTATCAGCCAGTCAGCGAGGGAGTCCATCCCCTTTTCAATAGCGCTAGAACAAGGAGATTGTTTTTAGCATCTGGGGTGGAGCGCTACACCTACCATCAGCTCCTTACTTTACCGCACATATCCCTGTGCTACTCATACGCTGAATTGGCGAGGACCGGTATTGAACTAGGAACCTTGTTGTTTCTAGCCGAATGCTCTACCGACTTAGCTAACCCGGCCCATAAACATATATAGTATTAATTTAATAAGCTTAGGTTAGTTGTAGTGCAGGACTAGGATTCTGGGTCACCCAGTTAGAATCGAATTCAAAAACAATCGTCAGCTAATGTAGCTTGCTAACCATTACACTATATGATGTGCCCAAAATAAACAAACCTTTCACCACAGGTAAGATGGGACACTAGGTCCGAAATATGAGGCATCCAGCGAGGATCGAACTCACTATTCAGTTGTAATGGATCTGCGAGACTACCTTGATAACCATAATACACAATGGAACGCATTTTTATCCAATCCGTTCGCCATGGATAGTATGTGATACAAGGTTGCAAGTATAGGACATCTACCAAGGATCGAACTCGCTATTCAGTAGTAATTAATCTCCGAAACTACCATGCTTGGTTTTATACCATGATGGGACGTCCATGTTTTATTATAGTATAGTCAAGCGAATTGGGAGAATATATTTTTCAAAAACAATCAATACGGGTTGGTCTTGTTTGAAGTGCATGTATTTACGCAACCCATTCGCCAAGGTTCGGATGTGAAACAAAGACGCAAGTATGGGGCATCCAGCGACCGAATTCGCTATTTCATGATAATAGATATGCGAGACTATCTTGCTAACCATTATACCTAAATGGGACGTCTTTTTTAAACAACCCGTTTGCTATGGGTAGAATGTGACGCCAGGTCACAAGTGTAGGGACTGCATTTGGTCTTGTCAAATTTGTAGCAGTTTTGATAAAACAATGTCTGTGATTGAAACTTGTGGCATATTGAGTAGGAGAGAGAGAAAATATGAAACGAAAAAATAGATGGACTTGTTGAGTCGCATTTTATGTTTTCGGACAGTGTCTTCTCCCCAATGTGTCGAGTTGGGGAGAGCGTACGTTCCCACTGTCGAGTTAGGAGCATCCGGTCCTACTCTGTCGAGTTGGGAAGAGCGTAAACTCCCACTGAAGTTTTTCAGCTCTATGTGCCTTTTTATAATTTTCTTTTGTCATTGTCTACATGATTATTAAGTCAAATTTAATATTGGAATTTTCAAATATCAGCTGTTTTCTAATGATGTAAATATCGGATGATTTTGTAACATTCCAATGGCGTACATATTTTCAATGGAATTTAAACCATTGTTTATATTGTTGCTAAAATATTTCCAAACTAATATTCATTCGATTCTCTTTTGTTTACTTAATTCTAAACCCATGACATACAATTGTAAAACTAGTTGTTTAAGATGACTTAATTGTTTTAACTTTATTCAATTCCACATGCCGTAAAAATATAGGGTCCAAATCCCTATACAAGTAAGGGGGATCCAGCGAGGATCGAACTCGTTATTCAGTAATGGATCCCTGACAAAAGCACATGAAGGTATGTTTTATTTATGAATAACTGCACGAGGGGAACTCGAAAAAGAGATATTCCAAGTTTAGTTGTACGCCATTCTGTGATAATTCAATTATCACGTTGATAATAGCCACGTTAATAGTAAGCACTCATGACCAGCAGGAGTGCACATAACCCTCAAATATCGATAAATATACAGAATCAACTCTCGATTACATAATAAATTATTCATATCAAAAGATAATGGTATATATAATCATTCAAGTCGATGTTTGCTGGAGTCTTTGCGTACAAGTTAATAGATAACTTACAGGTAGAGAGATGGATTGCTAAACAGGTATGCACATCTTTTTAGATAGATCTGTCTTCAGACGCTCTCACAGTGAGAGATGCATATATTTCAAAGGTGATTTTTAAAAAAAGCTATTTTATGTAGATATGTAGATATATGTACGTAGATATATCACTTTTAATTACACACACACACACACACACACACACACACATATATATATATATATATATATATATATATATATATATATATATATATATATATATATATCGTATTTGGCGGCATATAGGACGCACTTTTTTCAATAATTTTGGCTAAAATATTTCCCTGTGTCTTATACATCGTAGGTGAAATTTTATTGCTATTATTATTATTATTATTATTATTATTATTATTATTATTAATAATAATAATTTATTATTATTATTATTAATAATTTTATTATTATTAATAATTTTATTTTTATTAATAAATTTATTATTATTATTATTAATAATAATTTTTTTATTATTATCATAAATAATTTTATCATTATTAATAATTTCATTATTATTATTAATAATAATTATTTATTATTAATAATAATAATATTTTTTATTATTAATAATAATGATAATTTTATTATTACTAATAATAATAATTTTATTTTTAATAATAATAATTTTATTATTTCCTGCTGTTGAGATGTCTTGTGTATGCTTATTGCTTGCCTGTACTGCCAAATTGCTTTTAAACAGCTATGTTTCTGCTTGTGTAATGCACAGCTAGACTGTTTTCAACAATATATGCTTAAATACACTAAAAACTTTTTTCCTGAACGTGACCTTTAAAATGGGGGCGCGTCTTATATGCCCGTGCGTCTTATATACCATCAAATACGGTATATATAATCATTTTACATTGAGTTCTCTTAAGGATTTGAAATGATTCTTGTATAAATCTATTGGTGTGTATATGTATGGGCATGTATTGTGGATATACGGAGGATATAGTTGATCCAAATAGAATCATTCATAACTTAACTGTCTATTGGATACTTTCATCTATCTCTCTCACTCATTATATATATATATATATATATATATATATATATATATATATATATTGGGGAGAATATGTGCTTGATTGAAGTCGTACCTAATTTTGAAAGTTAATTAATTAATAATTAATTAATAAGGCGGACAGAC
>CM042153.1:34251140-34258640 GCA_023376005.1 Doryteuthis pealeii
CGTTTGGTTACTGACAGATGCTTACCTATGCAATTCTCCAGCCAAGAACTTAGTTTCAGACTCGCATAGGCGAGAAACTGTAAGTAACTAAGAGCTTAGTATAATAATCTTGATTTAACTCTTTCACACTTTTTTCTTTCTCTCCTTTTTTTCATTATGTTCGATTGAAACAGATTAGCGCTATCACCCACTATCTCTATCTTTCTCCTACTTTCCTTCTTTCTTATTTCAGTGATGCTGAGAGTCTTTTGATTTAGTGCATCCTGGGATGCTTTGAATGAGTCCCCCAGAAAGATCTTTGGGGCCCCAACTAAAGTTTCTTAATAGATTGCAGGGTTTTTATTCATGATCTGGGGAAAAACTAAAGCCCTTATGGCAATCCCAACCCTTTTTATCATATGGGTGCTAGAAGGCGGCGGCTGAGGGTCTACATGTACTGGGAATGACGTTAAACTCTATCTGATAGTGAGGTTTCAGTTTTAGAGGTTTGGGGAATGCGGAGCACCCCTTCATCACCATTGTTCCCTGGTCTACTTGACCCGGAGTGGTAGTACCCGTTAGGGTCCGATCTATGGGTTAAATGTCTACGCTAGCCTAACTTAGATATATATGTTCTATCCACGTTGTTGAACACTATTTTACTTATAAATATAGCACACTCTTTATATATATATACACACACACACATATATATATATATATATATATATATATATATATATATATATATGAAATTTAACATTATGAAAAAACATATGATGTTTGTTATGTAATTGCTGACAGTACTGTTTCGACCAAATCGATAAATTGGTCTTCATCAAAGAGCGACATAGATGGGAAGAGAAGATATCCGTTAAAAAAGACTTCTCTTCCCATCTATGTCGCTCTTTGATGAAGACCAATTTATCGATTTGGTCGAAACAGTACTGTCAGCAATTACATAACAAACATCATATGTTTTTTTCATAACGTTAAATTTCATACTGTCGGATTAATTTCCATCTATTTTTCATATATATATATATATATATATATATATATATATATATATATATATATATATATATATATATATATAATGTGTGAAATTTAACATTTTGAAAAAACATATGATGTTTGTTATGTGATTGCTGACAGATCTGTTTCGACCAAATCGATAAGTTGGTCTTCATCAAAGAGCGACATAGACGAGAAGAAAATATCCGTTAAAAAGACTGTTTACAAAACGAACGCTGAATTCAACCGCTGAAATTTTGAAAAATGCATGTTCTGTTTTAAAAATAAAATAAATTTTATTTTTAATTTTAAAAAATCAGAAGCATTTTTTCAAAATGTTAAATTTCATACTGTCGGATTAATTTCCATCTATTTTTCATATATAATGTGTGTGTATGTATGTGTGTATATAAGGACCTAAAGAGTCAGAAACTACCTACCTTGTTTTCACCTTACGGCTCACTAGGATAAATTATCCGATGAGGCGTTAGGTGAAAACAGGATATGTAGTGTATTGAGCATTCTTACATATCTAACTTGAACAACACTTCCGGTGTTGTCTTTGTCCATTCAATAAATGAATGATTTGGGTTCCTGTATACAGAGTGACCCAGAAAAAACAGAACCCACAAATTTTGTAATAAATCTGCAAATTTTAACTAGGGGAGTTTAGGGTTAGGGTTTAGGATTAGTTTAATGGGAAAATAAATAAATAATTTGGAATCTATTTTTTCTGGGTCACCCTGTAATAATTTAAGACCACGGGATTTTGAGTATGATTTTCAAGTTTCACCGTTAAATATGTATAAAAACCAAATGCCAAGTATTTTCAGACAGTACGGATACTTTGGTCCTTTCTGTTTTTTAAAAAATTCCCAGATATCAGCAGGTACTTTTCTTTATTTACAAACTGCTCTATTTGTTTGTTTTTTTGTTTTTTCTCCGCCGTCAGTGTTTATATATATATATATATATATATATATATATATATATATATATATATATATGTTATTGTTGGTTTTACGAAATAAACGGTTGAATTCTTAATTTTCCCTTTCATTTTCTTTTTCCCTCCTGTCTTATTTGCATAATTACCGGATCTTCCTCGTTTTCCCCTTTCCTTCTATCTTATTCTCTCTTCGTTTATTTCTTCCCACTCTTTCTTTGTTTTCTTTCTGTGTCTTTTTCTTCTCTTTTCCTTCTTTTCTTTCTTTCTTTCTTTCTTTCTTTTTTTATTTTTGTTTACTCAACTAATTACCCGTATCACCATAGCAATGGGATTTATCTCTCTTCTTTTGTGTATTGGTAAACATGAGACATGATTAACTGTTTGCATGTCGGTCTGTATTCTAAACACGCACGTGCACACATACACACCCACACACACACATACCCACGTATGCATGCACGCACATACGCATGATGTTATTTTTGCCATGTTAGTAAACTAGCCTCACTACTGAGTAATTATAAAATCCGTTGTTATAGTAACAATTTTAAAAATCTTTTTTTTTAATATTTTGTTTTATTGTGATTTTATTCTTAGTTTGAATTTTGTTAGTTTGATACTATAACATAACATCAGTTTATAAGTCTTATTTATCACTCATCATCATCGTATCGCGATAGTAGCATGGATATCGATGAGAATCATTCACCAACCATCCCTGTTATTCATCGCTCTCGGGTGGTCCTCTGCTCAGCCTCCAGTATCCGCACAGATCTGGCCAATGTAGGTATTTCCTGGTCATCCCACACTGACATGCCCATTTGCTAGTTTCCATAGGAGAACCTCACTTATCATTTCATCTTTGCTTCTCTTATGGTAAACTTTTTAAAAAAATCGCTAGTATCTGTACACCTTATTCTCTAAATATATATGAAGATATATATTGATATATATACTTATAGACGCATATATATGAACATATTTACATATATAGTTATATATACACACACCCACAGAGTTATATACACACACAAACACACATAGTTATATATACACACAAACACACCAACATATAGTTATATATACATCCACACACCCACTTATAGTTATATATATACACACATATAGTTATATATACACACACAGTTATATATACACACAGTTCACACACAGTTATACACACACACACACACACACACACACATATATATATATATATATATATATATATACATATATAGTTACACACATGCACACATGTCGTGTTCATCTCACTTGGACGCTTTGTGTGATAAGCGGCAAGTGGCCGTACAACTGATTTCTTCTAGTGTTGTTTCTACGATTTATTTAATATCGCACACAGCATTCTTGTGCAGCTCTCATCTAGTTTATTCTCTATGCGCTTTGTTAGGGTCCAAGTGGTGTAGCCATACATTAGTACTGATACAACTACGGCTTGAAAGAACTGTCGCTTTAACTTGTCAATTTATGTCGTATAAGCCTTTTCTATTTTGATGATATCTTGTCCTATGGATCTGGTTGTATCGTCTAACGTCTTTATCTGGGTATGTTGTCTTTCTATTATGCCATTTCTGTATCTTGGATCTGGGCTATTGAGTAGCTGGCTTTTATGTGTTCTTTTATGGTCTGGAATTACTTGGGTCTCTTGAGATTCCTTCTGTCCTTGCGCCCGTTATTAGTTTTTAGTAACGAACACAAAACTATACTTGGTTGCTACCTTTTGGGATTTTCATCTCGGATCTTTTCTTCTAATAACGAACACAAGTCTTGATATTGTTTTTCTTTGAGCTCTTAATTTTTCTCAAAGCCAAGTAAATGGCCTCAGATGACAGACCGTTATTTTGCATCTGTTTTCTCCAATCACCCAGAACTGACTCGACTTTCTCACCATGTTACATAATCTATGCGGTTGCATAAGATTATTGTCAATACCCTGTATTTCTAAAGGGATGGCCCTTTTCATATCACGGGCGGGACTTTCCATGGAATATTACAGAAAGCCCGCCAAATACGTGAAGTCACGTGGGACCTGGTTGAGTCCTCAGTTTCAGTTTGGACGTCAGGCAGAGAAGATGTCCTGCGTTAACTGGAACTCACCTGCATACGCGCGCTATGTTTAGTTACATGAAATGTTTAGTTAAGTAAATAAAAGCTTACGAAAATAACACGGTTTTGTGGTTGGTGAATGTCTTGGTAACAAGACTGATCTAGAAGAAGAAATGAGTTAAGTGTGACCGACCACCAAGACGAAGTCCAGACTCTAGAAGAGACGCTAGAAGAGACGCTAGATGAACAGCAGAAGAACAGAAATAAGTAAGGAAAGGGGTATGCAACAGCCATCTCTTTTATCTTCGCACTGTTCGCTGTGGCTCGATCAACCAGAAGCCAAGGTTAGTAAGTTACACGTATCATTAACACGTCTACTTATTCTTTTTTTTTTTTTTCTACACTTCTCAGTCTCTCTTCATGCATACACCAGACGCCAAACCAATGCTGACATCATTATCCGACTTCCCGACAATACTGCAATACTGATTTAAACTTTATTATTTTACGTTTATAATAATTCAGTTTTATATCTTATACGTTTTTAGAATAACTGCTGTTGTAAGTTCTCTATATTCTGATTCTCGACAGATGCGTTATAGATCAACATGCAAAATTACAGATTCTACACCCTAATCCTCGGCAGAAAAGCTTATACATACGTAAAAAAATCCGTCAACAACGAATATAATTCTGGGGATAGACAGACGCACTCTCACGCTCACAGGTATGCACACGCGGGCATGCGAACAAAACACACACACACACACACACACACACACACACACATATATATATATGTATATGTATATGTATATATTATTGAAGTCAGTTAGCCTACTGTTGGTTTGAATAACAGCAGCTAAGAACAACTCAAGCAGTGTCCAAGACAGCTGGTATAAATAGGACTCAAGAATGATCCATCCATGAATCTGGGTGATTTGGGTGATTCCATTCCTTGAGTTTTGATTGGCTGCTTGACTGCTTGATTTGAATGACATTGTGGAGTCTTATATATACTCTGTCATTTTGCAGTAGACTTTGTAGCTTTCGGGATTGTATTGAGTTACAACCGTTTGCTGCCTTATCTTCCCAGTTCGACGGTAATTGGACTTTAATTATTCTTCATATATATATATGTGTGTGTATGTGTAAAAGTTGAGGTAGCGTGGGGATGGAGTCAAAAGTTTCTCCCATATGCGATCTTCAGTCAAATCCTCTATGAAATACAAAACCAGGCGACATTGATTCCATTGCCACGCTTCCTTAATTTATATATAAATGCACTATCTCTGATATTGAGCACTGTTTTCTTTTAAATATAGCACCCATATATATAACACATTAACAGTTGCATTGTATTTTATACACACTCACATATATATGCACACAGACACGGATATGCACATACACACACACACACATATATATGTATATGTATATTCACTTATTATATACTAGCAGCAGCTACCCGACTTCGCCTGGGTAGAGGGAGAAAGGTAAGTATCGGAGATCCATTAATACTGAATCACGAGTTGGATCCTCGAAGGATGCCACCCTTTAAAATACTCACGTAAAAAAGACCTTGCGATAATCCGGCCTAGAGGGGCGTTAGAAAACAATTGTACACAGACACTCCGAAAAAAGAAATTATTTCCTATTAGAAATATTAAATGTGAAAAAAAATTCCATGCTGTTACTTTTAAAATTTTATTTCTAATTCTCTTCCCGAATATAAATCAAATCTTCATTATTTCGCTCAAAAATCAAGATCTGGTGATAGTGAATAAGTATATATATATATATATATATATATATATATATATAATATATATATATATATATATATGTGTGTGTGTGTGTGTGTGTGTGTGTGTGTGTTAATTGTTTTGTTTTCATAGTTTCATTCGGACATACATACAATCTGCCCTTTATATATGTACAGAGGATTGTATGGAGACAGGAATGTTACATACTTTATGCACACACAAACACATGCACACTCACACGACCATGTGCACACATACACTCATATATATATACATATTTATCAACCCCTCCGCATGAGCAGTATTTGACAGAAGGTCTATTTCTAAAGCGGGGTTTAACAAGTTTGAATTCAGAATTTTCCTTCTCCTAGCCTGCTTGCCCTACTAAGGTTAAAGTGCACAGCTTGCCGTGTGTCAATGTACATAGGTCTGCATGCCTTAGGCACCTCCTGTTTGTAATGGTTAGGATGCTAGATTACCAGACCATTGTTAGCGAGTTCGATTCTCACTGGATACCCCATACCTCTGGCCTTGTGCCAGATGTATGGGGCATCTACGCTTAGAAAATATCTATATATGCATGCCTATATACATTCAAACGCACACTCATAAACACACGCACACACCCACACACACACGTATATATACAGTTAGAGAGAGTGAGTGCATGAGTGAGAGAGGAAGAGAGGGCAAAATAAAATACATCTCTCTCTCTCTCACACACTCACACACATACACATACACACACACACACACATACACACACGCGCACACACACAGGGGGTGAAACGTGAAATATATATCAGTAATCCAATTGCAAGCGTTAACTCTATATACAGGGGAAGAAGAGAATCGTATATAATATAAGACAGGGATTGGTCTGTTGTTGACTTAATTGCTAATTACGGCTAATTAAAACCAATTAAACAGATTTTTTTAAACTATGAGTAGTCCTAAAACCAAGTAATATCTAAGTATAAATATTGTGTCCATAACATAAATATAAAAAAATCCTTTAGGAAAATAAAGCTGATAATCTCAGCTTTAGTATAATAATCGATATATATATATATATATATAAATATATATATATTTGGGAGAATATGTGCTTAATTGAAGTCGTACCTAATTTTGAAAATTAATTGATTAATAATTAATTAATTAGGCGAGAATGCCTATTTAAATGTAAGGCTAAACAAATCGAAAAAAAAACAACCTCTGTATGTACATTTCGGCCTATTAGGCCTCATCAGCAGAGCTATAGATAGGAAGACCGCCCTGTGCGTGATTCGAAACCGGACTGTCAAATTGTCGGCAAAAAGCCATATCCAAACACATAGTGTTTACATACTTATCATATATATATATATATATATATATATATATATATATATATTGAAAGAGAGGAGAGAGAGAGAGAGAGAGAGAGAGAGAGAGAGAGAGAGGGGGGGGAGAGAAAGGGTGTAAAACGAGAAATATATATCAGTAATCCAATTGCAAGCGAAATAACTAAAGTCCTAAATAAAAAGAAAGAAAGATAGGCAATCCTGATAAAAGTAGCTCTTTATTTTCTCTAACATTATTATTGGCATTTTTTACTGGTCCACTCCGCTGGGGGTTACTGCGTATATAAAACCAGTGAACCATCAAGATTTTTTATTTGTTTTAAATTAACAGTATATTACTAACGGCGATCGCCTTTAAGCGAAAAGCGACTGA
>CM042153.1:34263640-34323640 GCA_023376005.1 Doryteuthis pealeii
GTTAAAGAGCCCAATCCGCCCTACTATCTATCCATAGCTGGAGGGAGAGTAGGATTCATACCTTTCCCAAGAGTATTAACGCTAAGTGAAATGCAATTACCTCGTCCAGGATTTGAACTCGTGGCGACGAGTCCATTTCCTATGACTGTCCCCAATAGAAAGTAAAATGCTTAAATGTCTCGCAACTTGATTTGGTATGCATATGAAAAAACTCAAACGGAATAAAATGTTCTACTGACGAAACACATAGATATACACAGATACATGTGGGTAGAAATAGATCTAAAACCGTAAGGACAATTCATCGAGAGGGAGTCTCTAACAATAGGCTATAATTGTTTTAAACAACAGCCCTGTTAGTCGGGGTTATAGAATACGCCAATTGCACTTGATGTTTAATAACAGAATCCTGATGGCTGAATCATCCATGGAATTCAACACTTCATGTTGATCCTTCCTTGTGCTAGACAGGCGGTCGGGAAGGCCCTCTTCAATAAATCGGCTTGTCACGTCAAGTCCTAGCACCTATATGATTATCCCGACCACACAGCTTATATGGCAACCCCAATCGTTTTTATAATATATAGAAGGTTGTGGGTGTTCGTGTCCTGGGTATGATGTTAAACTACATCTAGTGGTGAGGTTCAAATTCCGGAGTTCTTGAGAGCGCCGATTATTTATTTATTGCCATTACTCCCAGGTTCATTCTGACCCAGAGTGGTAGTACCTGTTAGTCTCATATATTAGTTAAATGAATAAAAGAAGGAGTTTTAAAGATGTGTTTAAAAATGAGTTAAAAATCAATTCCCAACAAGAATAAATAAAGTAAAAATGTCTTCGGCATAAAATAAACCACCAAGGGTTGACATTCCGTACAATCCAACCAACCATTCAACATGATCTAAAGAATGACTACTAAAACATTCCACTTTTATTAGTGTTGCCGGTTTAGCTCAGTCGGTAGAGTGTTCGGCTAGGTATCACAAGGTTCTTGGTTCGATACCACTCCCCACCAACTCAGCGTATGAGTAGCACAGGGATCTGTGCGGTAAAGTGAGGAGCTGATGGTAGGTGTGGCGCTCCACCACAGATGCTAAAATAATCTCCTTGGTCTAGCGCTAGTGAAAAGGGGATAGAGTCCATCGCTGTCTGGCTGATACCGACATTAGGCCGCCCCGACGACTTTACTTACTTTTACTAGTGCTCTTATTGTCGCAGCTACACTATCTTCAATATTGGCGAGATCCTTCCCTCCTTCTTTTCTTGGCACATATAGTCTGTCATTTCTCAGGTGTAATGTCTTGTGCATTGTCAAAAGTTTCCTTGTCCTTTGGTTCATCTGTCGAAGTTTCTCTCTTGTCCATTGTGGGAATGGTCCCGAGTATCTTACGAGAGGGACATCCCAGGTGTTTATTCCCTTGGTGAGATTTATGCTAAAGATCTTGGTTTCGAGCTTTATTGTTCTTTTGTGGTATTTATTTCTTACTTTTTCTTTTGTTTGTTTTTGTTTGCTTTTAATATTCAGATATTTATAATTGTCTTTTTCTCCAAGTGTCCTAATTTCTTCCCGGTTCGATAGTTCTATTCCCTTCACCGTTTCATTTTTGCTTTCCTCATCACCAGCATGGCACACTTGACGATTCCGAACTCCTTCCCTATATCTTGGCTGTATATTCGTATGGTTTGTATGACGGTTTCTAGTTCTTGTTAATTTTTGGTAAAGGTCTTGATGTCGTCCATGTACATAAGATGATTTATTTTTTTCCAGTGATTTTGTAAATTTGTATCCTGCTGTACATTTATGTATATGGTTGAGTAGCATCATTGTTATGACAAATAGCTGTGATGGGGGAGTCTCCCTAGAAGATACCTCTGTGTATTTTCACCTCTGCTAAGAGCTGTCCTCCCGCCACCAATTCTACTTTCCAATTTCCCATGGCTTTATTGATTATTATTATTACTAGTACAAAATAAAAACACCCTCCGGGCTATGTAAAAATAGATTTTTGAAACATATTGCCTGAGGGGTGGGAGTAAAAAATTCAATGTCAGTGAGTTTGCACCCTAAGTAAGTAAAATCATCAAATTCATTAAAGGATTAAAAAATAAAACAATTTGAAATGTAAACTTTAAATATGTATTAAAATAAAACAGACTATATATATATATATATATATATATATATATATATATGTTCAAATTTTGAGTGTATTTGTAATGTAACGTAAGCAGTGACGTAATTTTTGTTGCTGACAAAAACCGGAAGCGAATCTCCATTATTATTATTATTATTATTATTATTATTATTAGTTTTTCACACCTACCTTAGCCGGTGGTTCATTGGGTGCTGAGTGACAAAAAGACTCCTTAGGTCTCCAAGACTCCTCTGATTATTCTAGCCGATCTCAATAGTGCTATAGTCTGGATGGTCTCAATTCTTCCTCTGATTCCCAGTTCATCCGGACCCTTTTCCAGATCCTTGAGTATCGTTCCAAGGGTACCAATCACAATTGTATTATTATTATTATTATTATTATTTTATTATTATTATTAATTTTTGCACTTCCCCCAAGAATGTTATTATTATTATTATTATTATTATTATTATTATTAATTTCTGCACTTCCCCCAAGAATGTCTTTCATTTTTTTTTTAAAATAAAAGACTTGTATTATGGTTGTGTCTTTAAAATGTTTTACTCCTTTTCATATGAATTTAGCTTATAAATTCGGTTGATGGTCAGATGGTACTGTACCTTTATATAAATAATTGCTTTGGTAATAAAATATTTTATCTGAAATGATACTTTTCGGAATCACATTTATTTCCTTTCTTATTGCCATTGTCTATGTTCTTGTTATAATTAGAATAGTAATCTAATCTTATATGATTGTGTAATTTGACTCTTCATTTTTTGATAGAAAAAGCTGAATAGAACGAATTACAAATAACAACAAACATAAAATTTCATATCAATATTGGCCATGTCACTCTAAAGAAACAATAATTGACTTTCTTCTTCTTCTTTCATTTTTCTTCTTTCACTTCTTCTTCTTCTTCTTCTTTCACTTCTTCTTCTTTCACTTCTTCTTCGTCGTCTTTCACTTCTTCTTCTTCTTCTTCTTCTTTTCTCCTTCTTCTTCTTCTTCTTCTTCTTCTTCTTCTTCTTCTTCTTCTTCTTCTTCTTCTTCTTCTTCTTCTTCTTCTTCTTCTTCTTCTCCTTCTTTCCTTCTTCTCTCTTCTTCTTCTTCTTCTTCTTCTTCTTCTCTTCTTCTCTTTTCTTCTTCTTCTTTTTCACTTCTTCTTCTTCTTCTTCTTTCACTTCTTCTTCTTCTTCTTCTTCACTTCTTCTTCTTCTTCTTCTTCTTCTTCTTCTTCTTCTTCTTCTTCTTCTTCTTCTTTTCTTCTTCTTCTTCTTCTCGCCCTTCTTCTTCTTCTTCTCGCCCTTCTTCTTTCTTCTTTCTTCTTCTTCTTCTTCTTCTTCTTCGCCTTCTTCTCGCCCTTCTTCTTCTTCTTCTCGCCCTTCTTCTTCTCGCCCTTCTTCTTCTCGCCTTCTTCTTCATTGTCCTTTCAGAGAAAGCAAGACCGGTAGATACAATTGTATATCTCGATATGAAATGAACAATGACAAAGTTGCGTTTTTCCATCTTAAATTATCGTGACTTTTTCGTGACGACTGGCAACAGCAGATTTTCAGTATCTTTATATCAAAGTCAGATGAATTTTATACGTTTGGAAAAAAGAAAACAAAATACAAAAAAAAAACAAACAAAACGAACTATAAATGAATATCTAAAAATAAAATAAAGGGGAAATGACGAATGAACAATGTAAAAATTCCTGAGGGTATTTGCGTCGTCTTTTGTGTTGTATGACCTGTCAGGAAAGATAACTCAATAAGTCCATTTGGAAAATATACGACTGCTTTTTGGAGATCGACTTTCTCGAGTCAAAATTTGACGACGTCAATAGACACGTAGAGAAAAGGTTGCAGAGTAAAGAATTCTCTTAACTTGTCACGTGCATGCAGGCCGCACAATGATTGGTTGTATCATATTCTGTATTTACAATATTGTCTGTTTTTTTCTAGAGATATACGAACTCTATTATACAGGCAATTGTTTACTTACATATCATTTGTCTGTATTTGTGAGATGAGGTTTGATGTGAATAATTTTGTTGTGTCCGACTGTTCTCATTTTTATTATGGTATATATAAACACAATATTTCGGCTGAATTATCCCCCGGCCTTTTCTTAGGACAATGAAGAGGTGCACTAGGCTTTTCAATTCTCCAGAACTGGAGCCTCACCATCTGATGCAGTTTAGTGTCATAGCAGAACACAAAAATCTATGGAGCACCTCAACCATTTGGTTCCTGATATGAGGAAAACACGAAGATTTAAATGTAAGCAATGGGAAAATATTCCGTATTATTCAATCAATTGATGGATTCTTGGTTGGGTTTTACGGCATGTCAAACTTTTTGGGGTCTTTTTATGCTAGAAATGTTTTGTTTTATTCATTCTTGATGTGTGTTTAATTTTTTAAATAATTCATCAAACTCATTTTACTCAATTTAATCCATACATGGGTTCTCTAACAAGTAACCACTCCCGGTCAGAGTGGACCTGAGAGCAATGGTGATGAATGTATACTACACATTCTCCAGAGCTCTAGAACTGGAACTTCACCATTGATAGTTTAACGTCACACCCAGAACAATAAGACCCTCAGCCACGGCCTTCTAGCACATATATGATAAAAAGGGTTGGCGCTTACTAGGTATTCAATCAACACTATATATATATATATATATAATATATATATATATATATATATCAACACTATATATATATATATATATATATATATATATATATATATATGTGAGGTAGATAAAAGGATAAGTGAGCAAGAAATGAATAACTCAAAACAAATCAAGGGTTGAAATGATTTCGTCCGTGTTACCCGGACATCGTCAGTTATTGAGTTATTCATTTCTTGCTCACTTATCCTTTTTATCTACCTCATATTGTCGGATTCTAAACCCATCCGTCCTATCTTCATATATATATATATATATATATATATATATATATATATATATATAGGGTAAAGGAAAATGCTTAAAAAGCGGTCATTTTACAGTTATAGAACTATTCATTCATATATCTGTATATACCTATGAGTTTCATCAGCTCCCTAACTTTATTGAAAATGGTAATTAGAAAATTGATGAGACTTTATATTCATTTTTCTGGGAAATCCTGAAAGGTTTCGGGTTCAATTCTTCTCATCTTCTTAGGAGGTGGTGATTAATTAAACAGGTGGTCTCACACTGGGTGGTTTTATGACTTTAATAAATTCTTATTCATCGAGATAGGCCACCTTGCTCCTCAGGCCGTTGGATTTTTATTTTTTTATTATTTTTATTACTTTATTTTTCATTTTTTTTATCCAGTCATTTTCAGTAAACTGTTTCTTTTTCACTCAAGTACTTCCGTACCAAAACCCCCAGGAATTTCAATCTATTTAACATAGCATTCATTAAGTCATATATATATATATATATATATATATATGTGTGTGTGTGTGTGTGTGTGTGTGTGTGTGTGTGTTTTGCGGAAAAAAGTGACTTACCGGTGAAAATGGTCACAGTGATTAGTTGATTCAAGTTTCACAATGATAAGGCAGCGATATAACAAATATAAAGTGCTCAATACGTTAGTAGAGCAGATTTATTAACATAAAGGTACACATTTATTAACATATAGGATCTATAATCAACCGTTTATCGCAAAAAACACACACACGTGTAATCGACTGCCATTAATCAATATCTTGATTAATCCAGTAGATTTAACCGTGAAGATCCTTATGGTGAAACTCGAGTAGGTTAATACCGTGTATCTTTATGTTAATATATATATATATATTAGCATTTAGTATTTAAAATGGTTGCATCATCCTCTAGACTCATTTGAGCATCCATTTACTTGTAATTGTGTAAACTACATCGTTTTCCAAGGACGAATGTGTGTTCCCGCCTAAATGTTACCAGTGTGTGAGAAAGGAATTTCAAGCGACCCCCCCCCTCCCGTCTAAACTTGCCCATATCGTCCATATTACGTTTTGGTTGAGATGTTGTGTGAAACTGGGAGTGTGTGCAAGATTGAAACAGCTCAAATCAGCCATCATTGTTTGCTGTCAAAGTTCTAGATGATGTGACCTCGAGTTTAATTCGATCACCTAGAAAATCTCTTTGGAATCACACATTGTTCACATTGGAGAATTTTGTTGGCTTTTTGGAGTTTTAGGCACAAAGAATCTAGAATTGATTAAATACATGGGGTCTAAAATATGTTTTCAACCATTTTGGAACACAACACACTCGTGCGTGCACCCCCCACACACTCATATGTATATATATATATATATTGAAAAAAAAAGGATGTTTACAAATACATGGGCTCATCAAGAGAGAATGTGCAAACCGTTTCGGGGCCTTCCTCTCTACGGTTTGCACATTCGAAACGGTTTGCACATTCTCTCCTGATGAGCCCATGTATTTGTAAACATCCTTTGTTTTTTTCAATATATCATATTTACACTGTCGGATTAAGTTCCAATTTTATTTCACACACACACACACACACACACACACACACACACATATATATATATATATATATATATATATATATATATATATATATGCGGTAGCATTACCAGAACCCCTTCTGAAAAACTCCCTATCTAGAGAAAAGGAAAATCCACTACCCCCCCAACCACCCTCCCCTTACTGACGACCTCCAGTTTCACCATTTTGAAAATGTCCATCATTGAAGCAAGTACTATATCCAAGTCCTGAAGAAGGTCTTACAGACCGAAACGTTGCATCGTCGACACCACTACCCACAATAAACATCCATTTTCTATAACATCCCGTGTTTGTCTACCTTTCTCCACACACACACACACACACACACACACACATATATATATATATATATATATATATATATATATATATAAATAACAACCGTTATTAAACGACCATTATAATAGAAAATTGTAGAAACAACACAAACCTATCAAATATCGGACATATTCTGCCAAATTAATAACTCAATGCCTGAAGAAGACAACAGATCAGAAACACGTGTCGCGTATGTAAGATAAAAAGAATTAAAAAAATTTTTCTGGGAACATAATACATTTTGCGGACCTTCTTCTTTTTTATAAAATATTAAATTTTCTCCCGTTGGAACCAGAACAACATTTTATATATATATATATATATATATATATATATATATATATATATATATATATATATATATATATATATATATATATATATATATATATATATATATATATATATATATATATCAATATATGGAATTATTAGTGCTTTGAAGTTGTTGTTTTTTATGTGACACAAGCTCATTTTTAAGCGGATGTGATCAAGTTTAAACTTATAGTTTTCCTTTTCCAAAACCGGTTTACCTTCCAATTCGAGTCTGTCCTACTCTTTACCTATAGCTCGAGGGAGATTAGTTGGGTTCATACCTCTACTTCGGTGAAATGTAACCAGTCCCGTCCAGGATTTGAACTCGTGTCCATTTCCTTCAATGATAACCATTACACCACATGCAAATGTTTTCAGCCGATGAACCTAAATATTCAATTTCTTTAGTCTTTTTTTCTAAGATACATTCTCTGAAATAATTCCTACTCTAGCAATACCGATAGGCATAGGTGGATCAAAGCTTAGGTTTTAGTAATTGTGATCCTGTTAAACATACCTGTTACCTCTAAAGGGAAGGTCATTATTAAAATGAGGTTGCACAATGAGTACACTGTACTATTATTATTATTTTTGTAATTTAACAATTGTAGTTCTTTTAGACAATAACAAACTAAATAAAATTATTCTAATCAGTTATTATTCTGATAAATCCATTGCAATCTATTAGATTTCCATGTGCCTCGGTTAAATGAGTTGCATATCTTTATTAAATTCTAAAATGACTTGATTAGTGAAGTTAAAAGTTAGTTAAGAAATAATGACATGCATTTAGAAAATTGAAATAGTTTATTACAAATGATCTTAATTTATTATCTACACTAGCAAAATAAAGACACACTCCGGGTGATGTTAAAATAATTTTTGAAAGATATCGCCTAAGGGGATGGGAGCTGAAAATTCAATGTCATAGAGTGTGTACCATAAGTATGTAAAATAGTCAAATTTATTAAAGGGGTAAAAAAAAAAGAAAGAAAGAAAGACAATTTGAAATGGAAACAGTTCCGATAACTTTGAATATTATATTAGAATAAAACAATCTATATATAAATATATAACGCCGGGCATCTATTTATTGAAACAATGAGGATTGTCTAACGTCGCATGCACACATTTTGAGTATATTTATTCTATGTTATAACGTTGGATTATGTGTCGGGTAATGTGACGTAAGCAGTGACGCAGTTTTTTTGTTACAGAAAAAAAACCGGAAGCAAATCTCCATTATTAATAGATATATAAATAGATTTTTAAATATCATCTCTATATGTAGTTTAATGTTATGCTTAAGTAATAGTACCAGGTACTTGTTACAATATCCCAATTTTTCCTTAAGAGCCACCCCCCTTTTTTTTGTCATACATGTCCCGAACCTAAACTTTGATCCCACCTGATAGGAAGTATATTCCAAAGACATTAGAATTGAACGCAAGAAACCAATGCCAAAACGTCATTAATATGAATAAGTCTGCTACGCCAGACGCTGGAATGGACTCCATGGTAAGAAGATAAAAAATTCTATTCGGTTTGACAAGAAGAAATGTAAACATGAATCTTGATCAGTTATCTATCCGGTTAGAAAATATATTCAGCTCGTCTCCAGCTGTCCATCGATTTTAATGTTGACTTTGCTGAGAAAAGATAACTTTCAACACGTCATACACAATATTGAGAGAGGATGGTGTCATATCGCCCTCCACCCAGACTTTCCACACTTCCAAATATTATGCTGACTGAGGGATGTGTAAGAGACTTAGTGGATAAGAAATCCGTTCTGCAGTGACAACTGATACAATCCTTTGAGATTTATGTTGCGTTAACGTCCTACTTTTAAGGGGCGTCGTGTTCTTATAAAAAGGACTATAAGGTTTTTGTGGTAACACCAGGGTAGAAAGAATCGAGCGCAAATCAGTTTGTTCCCTTTTCAAACAACTTTTTTTTTTTTTGTTTTTTTTTATTATCGCCGTTGATTTCTGCTCAAACAAGGGAAAGAAAGGGTAATGTTTGGTTACACGCTATCTGTTAAATAAGAAAGAAAGCTACACAGACGAGATATATGACTATTTGGCTGCTCCGGCTGAATGTCATGCCTGCTCTGTTTTCACGTCTCTGTTTCCAGTCACTTCGGGTTTCTAATCTTTGATCTTCCAAAACTGGGTTCTTTAGCAATTTTTTCCTTTTTGTCCATTTCTTTAGTAATATTTTCCTTTTTGTCCATTTCAATTATTAAATTATTTTAATCGTTTTTCGTACAATTATCAACACTTATCAGCTGATTTTTAGTGACGTAATAAAACCCTATTCCATCCTCAGATATTTGTATTATTTACCTATCCCTCATTTGTAAGCAATTCTGTTGACCCTCTAATTATTTACATTTAAAAGTGTAAAATATTGTAAATATCGCGACCCTACCGTCGCTGGTTCTGTCTTTTTCAGTCTCCGCAAAAATATACTCGACCGCTCTGTCCGATTGTCTCGCACAGTCCGCTGAGATTACTCCTTTTATATCAGTTAGCAAATGTTACAAATCTCGTCTCCCCAGCGACGAGATTCATGACTTATAAATTACACCCCTAAGGATGCTCATGCTTCTATTTTTCTTTTTACTTCCGGCACTCTGCACGCAAAACACGTTCGCGCTCGTTTCGAACTTTAAAATAGGCCATTTCGCTCGTCACATTTCATTTGTCTTGTTCGACCGGCTCACCACCGGTATTTTATCCAGCCAGGGACTGTTGCTAAATTTACGTCCTGCCTACACATGCAGCACAGAAAGAAAAAGGTTTCACATTAAGAAAGGCAAGAAGCAGGGGATATCCTGCACAAACAGTCACAGATGCAGACTATGCTGATGAGCTCGCACTTCTTGCAGATACACCGGCACAGGCTGAGTCACTACTACATAGCCTGGAGGAGGCAGAAAAGAACATTGACCTCTATGTGAACTCTGATAAAACAGAGTTCATGAGCTTCAAAAAGAAAGGAGACATCTCCACACTAGACGGTAAGCCTCTTAAGCAAGTAGAAGAATTCACATACCTATGTAGTAATATCTCATCTACAGATCACGATATTAATGCACGAATAGGAAAAGCATGTCTGGCCACAAAAAAATTATCAGTCATATGGAAATCCGATCTCACTGACAAGCTAAAGCGACATTTCTTCCAGGCTGTAGTCATATCAGTACTGCTGTATGGCTGCACTACCTGGTCCCTAACGAAGCGCCTTGAGAATAAGCTAGATGGGACCTGCACAAGAATGCTGCGTGCAGTCTTGAACAAGTTGTGGAAGCAGCACCCCACAAGGGAGCTACTGTATGGCCACATGCCCCCTATCTCACAAACCATCCGAGTGAGACGGACTAGACATGCAGGACATTGCTGGAGAAGCAAGAACGAACTCATAAGCGACGTTCTCCTGTGGAAGCCAAGACATAGACATGCTAGTGTGGGCCGCCCAGCAAGCACCTACATTGACCAGCTATGTAAAGATGCTGGCTGTTGTGCGGAAAGAGCTCCCAGGGGCGATGAATGATATGAATGATAGGGAAGGCTGGCGAGAGATTGTCGTGGATACCCGCTGCATGTACGACATGTTAGTGATGATTATATAATATTATATATATATATATATATATATATATATAATTAATATATGATAGATAGATAGATAACCTACGCAAGTTTCGCCCAAAAGTACCATCAGGATTAATTGTAATGAATTAATCAAGAAATTCATTAAAGACAATTGTGGTCGGGAATAATACAATTTGTATTATTCACTTCCACAATTGTTTTTAATCAATTTCTTGATTACTTCATTACAAATAATCCTGATGATCTTTTTGAGTGAAACTTAAGCAGGTTATCTATATATACCTATATATATGGTTTTCTCACAATATCTGTGCGCATGTGCCTCCCACATATATACCCATTCCCACGCGAGCTTTTGCGGTTTGAATTCTTTCCTGTGTCTTTATTTTTTAAACTACGGAATTTTTGGCGCTAAAAATATCCGTTTATATTTATTCGTGTTGATTCGCAATTTACAACACGTTATGTAAACCGTTCACATTATTATGTAATATCATACACTTATACATTCTTGGCAGCATTTAATATAAGATTTTCTTGTCTGAATAATATCTTAATACGTTTCGGTTTTAATAATTCTGACTGAATGTATTTGCCGCTTCAGACAACATCAAAGGTGAACTCTCAGAGGGGGGTGAAATAATGTGCAACTCGCTGGAATAAGTAGTCACTTACCTACCTAACCAGTTCGCTCGGGTAGGATGTGACACAAGGCTGCCTGTGTGGGGCATCGAGCTAGGATCAAACTCACTATTCCGTGGTAATGGATCTGCAAGACTAGCCTGCTAACCCTTACAGTATGATTGGATGCCTTATTTACCCAACCCGTTTTCCACGAGTATCATGTGATACAAAGGTCCCAAATGTGAGGTGTCTTGCAGGGATCGAACTTACTATTCAGTAGTAATCGATTTTCGATGCTATCTTGCTATCCGTTATTCCTCTATTGGACTACCACTCACGGGATAAAAATATGTTGAATGCAAAGGAGACCAAGATTAATTCAATTTGCTATATTTATAAATAAAGAGTCCTCAATATCGGTGATAAAACGATAATATACAGTAGTACCAGAAGCGTCGGGTTAGCTCAGTCGGTAGAGCGTTCGGCTAGAAAACACAAGGTTCCTAGTTCGATACCGGCCCTCGCCAACTCAGCATATTAGTAGCACAGGGATTTCTGCGGTAAAGTAAAGAGCTACTGTTAGGTGTGGCGCTCCACCTCAGATGCAAAAACAATGGTCTAGCGCTAGTGAAAAGGGGATAGACTCCCTCGCTGATTGGCTGATACCGACTTTAGACCACCTTTACTTACTTACCTTGACTTACAAATGTCCCAAAGAGTTTTCCGAGTTAAGAGCTGACACTCGGTTGATTTTTTGCTTTGTGTTTAGAGTTAAAATTTGAGGTACGAGCAAGCTTCAGATACGCTTCTGTTTATAAGTTCACGAAAATCATTTAAGTTTCCAAACTTAATACGCCAAATAAAAATATCATTTACAAAAAAAATATACGTTAAAACATTACAGGACATAATTCATTACATTCTATGGTTATTTCCTATAAGTCCAACATAAACAAAGGGGAACTACTCTTGACTGATAAACTATTTATTAATTTATTGATCTACTAGGAAAAAAGAAGACTGGTTTAGAGTTAGAGTTTATGGTTAATTTAATGGGAAAGTAAATAATTTATCAGACAAGAGTGGTTCCCCTTTGTTTATGTTCGAAATAACTTATTCTATTTTATTATGCTTTTATACAATACTCTATTTTTCTGATAAAAAAAAAAAAAAAAAAACTTAGGGTATTTTTTGGGGGGAGGGGACTGGAACGGGTTAATGGCATTATAGCTTATTTTTATTTTATCAAACAATGTCAACGTTGCTTGGTGACTGTAATTATTTTCTCATCAGACCGTGTCTTATAATATAAATATACTTAAAGTAAATTCAAAATGTAAAATGTGACTGTTGGTTCTTTTTTTCATGACAGAAACAATCCTAAATGGTTGGCAGCTTTCCGTCAACGAGAGACGATGGAGTAGTATCAAATTTGTTTTTTTTAAAATTTGAACTACATAGCCTAGGCAGTTTTCTATGGAGGATAAACTGTTACCCATGCAGCAAATCCACCCTCTCCACATTGCTGCTGTGATCCAAAGGAAAGGGAAGGTACCAATGCGGTTTCTACAAAAACACAAAAGCAATAGTTTGTTCACGTGATGGCAAGAGATTTATTTGATAGTGTGACTGGAGTCCTACAAGGAGATACATTAGCACCATTTTTATTTATATGCCAAGACTATGTACTACAAATGCAATACTCCACTTTGGCCATATCTTGGGCTACACGAGCGGTCGAAGAATCCACCTCCGATCAATCGGCTGGGTCACGTCAAGCCCTAGCACCTATATGATTTTCCCAACCCCATTGCCCTTATGGCAAGCCCAACCCTTTTTTTATCAATGGATGCTAAGAAGGCGGTGGCTGCGGGTCTACATGTCATGGGAATGACGTTAAACTCTATCTGATGGCGAGGTTCCAGTTTTGGAGGTTGGGGGAATGTGGAGCACCTCTTCATCCCCATTGCTCCCTGGTCCACTTTGACCCGGAGTGGTAGTACCTGTTAGGGTCCCATCTATGGGTTAAATAGAAAAATGTATTTATAAAAAAAATTGTATTATCCATTAAGAATTGATTTATTTCAAAACTTTATCGGCATTAAATGACCCACTTAAGTTGATATGCCGTAAAACAAAACAAACAAACAAACAAATGCGTACTACAAACGTCATTAGATCTAACGAAAGAAAAATCAGTGTTTAAATGTTGTTTTGCAAAATATAATTAAAAGTGAGTGCTTTGTTTTTATACTATTGACACACAATTACAGATCAAATTATCCGTTTTGTTAGGTTTTTTGGTTATTTTCCTAGTTGAGCAACAAGACACTACAGGGTGACACAGAAAAAACAGAACCCAAAGCATTCATCCACCCTCCCACTAAACCAACCCCAACCCCAAATATCTTATTAAAATAATATACTTTGATTGGCTGATGCAGACATTAAACTTTTTAAGTTTCAGAAATGTAAAGATTGCAAGATATTTGTTCCACTTAATCTTATTTTTCCAGATTATTCAAAATAATCCGTAGAAGTGAATTTGAATTTTTGAAAAAAATGAAAATATTTTTGCAAAAAACAAAAAGAGAAAAACATCTGGAACTTGCTAAAGAATTGAAAAAGCTGAGGAATATGAGAGTGAAAGTGATACCAATTGTAGTTGGGGCACTTGGAACGGTCATAAAAAGATTTTAAAAAGTCTAGAGAACTGTAAATCAAAGGAAGAATTAAGACCATCCAGAGACCAGCATTGTTGATATCGGCTAGAATACTCAGTCCTAGAAACCTGGGGGACTTGTTGTCACTCAAACACCAGTGAAAGACCATCAGCTGACGCTGGTGTGAAAAAAGCTCTCAAGAAGTGAAATAATAATAATAATAATAATAATAATAATAATAATAATAATAATAATAATGCTAGTGAGCTTTAATCAGTGGATAATTAAGACTAGTTGTGGTAATAATCGAAAAATAGTTTATTTGCCTCTTAAAAAAATTTTCCCAATGAGACTTCCATACGAAATATATATATATATATTATATATTACCAACCCCTCCACACGCACAGGATGCAACACAAGGTCAATTTCTTAAGCGGAGTTTAACAGGTTTTGAATTCAGATGTCCTTCTCCTAGACTGTTACTTGGCCATGGTTAAGGAGTCCAATCTGCCCTGCTATTTACCCATAGCTGGAGGGAGAATCGGATTCATACCTTTCCCAATGGTAGCGCCATATGAAATGCCAACAGCTTCATAAAGGAATTGAAATCGGCGTTGACGAGTCCATTTCCTACGACTCTAACCATTAGACCACGGGACTCCATAAGAAATATATCTTCAAATACAAAACCACGTGAGAATAAATAAATGAATAAAATATTGCAATAATTCTTTTCATGGTTTTAATCATATTCATTGAACTTTTTTTTACCTTTTAAAATCGCTTTTTGGCACGCGTTATGAAAATTTATTTAAAAGATTAACTCAAATATATTTCATTTTTTAATGATTATGTTTTTGCTAAAAATATTTGTGAAAAACTGTATGTAGAAGAATATGCTCCCTGTTTTAAAGTCCCAGAAGGTAAGCATTCTATTAGAAAAAAGTACTATCTTATTTAGATAAAAAGAAAAAAAATGATTCAATGAATTATTGTATTCTTATGCATCATTTATTAAACATATTTGAACCAATTAAGTCAGTATTTGACACATGAAAAACAAAAAAATTATTGACATTAAAATTTTGAATGGAACCTTTTTTTTTGTCTTTTGTTTTTTTGTTTTTGTTTTTAGAAATAAACTTTACCTTCTTTTCTTTATTAACGAAAAATTATCAAAATCAAATAATTAGCCTACTTTTTGTGAACTTTTGAAAATCGGCATTTCTTGGGGCGTCAGAACAGGGTGCGTTTTTGTTCATAGCTCATACTCACACACACACAATATATATACATATGTGTGTGTATCGATTATTCCTGCTCATAGTTCTCATATACCCCCATCACCTAACTGTTATCAGTTTAACCGACGATCAGTCCCTATTCATTTTCATTCGGCCATGTCTCATCACGTGTTTATTATTTTCTCTTTTCTCTTTTTTTTTTTTTTTTAAGATAGCATGAGATATATAGGTTATCATGTTTCAAGTGGAATTTCCATGTTAGTTCTTCAATTTCGTGCACGAATTGAATATTATTTCTGACTTGAACAAAAGAAAATTGTCTGCGATAATAAAGAAATAAGTTTGATCTGAATTATTAGAGTTCATAATCCGAAATGCACATAAAGTCGGTAATTAGAGCTAGTGTGCAGCAGAGACATCGTGCATGTGAATGCATGCGAATGCATGTGAATGCACGTTCACTTCATTACCTAAGACGACAATTTCTTCTTTTTTTTTTTACTTTTACTCTTTCTTCTTTTGTTTTTCAACTTTGTAAGAAAATCAAAGAACTACGTACAAGTTGATCTTGCCTGATCATCACTAATCCTCTTTTCATTGAAATGAAATCGAAGTAAAGAATAAGCTGATTTGATTTTTGAGTTAATTATGCCCAAGCACGAATTCCATTAATTATTTGCTGGGGGATAAATAGATATTAAGTGCAATTAACCCTTGAAACACTAAACCCTTTCTTCGAAGATACTTTTCTTTTTTTTTTTAACCTCGGACACAGAAATATTTCTTGAGATCCATCGCGTAATCCCATTAAGAGAAATGCTGTTAATGGTGTCTATTTCAAGTCTTTTATTGGTACATGACCAAATCTCTCTGAACTCAATATCTTGTACTAAGCCAAGAAATTTAGGCCTACGGTGTATAGTAAATTAGTGGGCATAATAAAATATATGGCGTATGGTTTATAGTAAAATAACTCTTGGTCTAAAATTTCTGACTTCGGATTCAGCCGGAAATATGGATTTACAGAGTATGGTAAATTATTGGCTGTATCAAATATTGCTCTCAGTCTGAAATTTCTGAATTACGGTATATAATAAAAACAGTCTGACATATTGGATTTGTAGTGCTTAGAAAATAGGGACCAAACTATGGGGCTTTTGGTTAATAGTAAAATAGCACTCACCCTAATGAAATATTGGGTTTATAGTGTAGAGGAAAATAGCTCTCAGCCTGGAATATTGGGTTTATGGTATATAGTAGTAAAATAGCTCTCAGCCTGGAATATTGGGTTTATGGTATATAGTAGTAAAATAGCTCTCAGCCTGGAATATTGGGCTTATGGTGTATAGTGGTAAAATAGCAGTCAACCTGGAATATTGGGCTTATGGTGTATAGTGGTAAAATTGCAGTCAGCCTGAAATATTGGGCTCATGGTGTATAGTGGTAAAATAGCACTCAGCCTGGAATATTGGGCTTATGGTGTATAGTGGTAGAATAGCACTCAGTCTGGAACATTGGTCTTATGGTATATAGTGGTAAAATAGCACTCAGCCTGGAATATTGGGCTTATGGTGTATTGTAGTAGAATAGCACTCAGCCTGGAATATTGGGCTTATGGTGTATAGTGGTAAAATACCACTGATCCTGAAATGTTGAACTTACGGTGCATAGTAAACCGCAGGCCATACCAAGATATCGAGATTATGATGTGTTGTAAAATGACTCTGAGGCAAGAAATATGGGGTTTACAATGTACAATAAAAAAAAACCCTCAGGCTTACGACGAATATTATCACACAGCTTAAAATACTTGGCTTACTGTGTTTTACAAATTAACGCTCGATCCGAAATATTTGGATTACAGTATCACCAATAAATAAGTACACCCCAAACAATTTCCTATAAAAAGCAAGTTTTCTACCAAGCTAACGATACGAGGATATTATGAATTTTTACTGGAATATTATACAAACGGATATTAAGTCTACAGTATTTGTAACCAAAATAGTAACAGTTCAAAAATAATTACAATTAATATATATATATATATATATATATATATATATTATATTATATATATATATATATGTAAAGTTTTAAAATGCCATTCTTGGTCAGTTGAAAATAGCTTAAAGTAAGTAAGTCCTGAGTTGTGGAATCCTTTGGTAAGTGAATAAGTCATATCCAGCGTATTGTTAAAGGTCCAGTGATCCAATCCTATGTCCGTCGTCCACGAAAGCCGCAGTAGTTATGAGTAGCTATGCCAGTACAGCCGTTATTAATATTATATCAGCAGCAGTGTACTGCCAGTGATTGGCCAAGAGAGATCACATGGTTCTTGCCAAGTCTATAAGTAGAAGTGGGCTTTTATCACACGCCTTATATCAAAGAAAATCTCAACATATATATATATATATATATATATATATATATATATATATATATTCAGTTTTATATTTGGTCAGTGATCTAATTTTACTATTGATTATAGAGGTGTTGGAGTTTTATACTGATAACTGTGCTTTGGAAAAAATTACCTTTTTTCTTTCATCTCATTTTGTTTAATGGTGCCCGCCTCTAATATTTCCAAGTACTTGGAATTCTCCTTTATTCAAAGTGTCCTGATATTTTCCTGATTCGGTAGTTATATTTCCTTCACTGTTTATTCCTTTTTTCATCACGAGCATCGAACACTTGAATTTCATTCCTATATCCTGGCTTATACAGCGAGCTTCAGATACACTTCTGTTTATAAGTTCACGAAAATCATTTCAGTTTCCAAACTTAATACGTCAAATACAAATATCATTTATAAAAAAATATCCGTTAAAATATTACATCACATAATTCATTAAATTCTATTTTATTAAGCTTTTATACAATACTTTATTTTTCTGATTAAAGAAAAACGTAATTAAAAAACTTAGGGTAGTTATGTGGGATGGAACGTGTTAATGGCATTTTAGCTTATTTTTATTTTATCAAACAATGTCAACGTTGCTTGGTGACTGTAATTATTTTCTCATCAGATCGTGTCTTTCTTTAAATATATTTAAAGTAAATTCAAAACGTAATATTGTACGTCTTTCTTGTACGGAGGTTTCCAGTTCTTTTCATGTTAGCCAAATCTTGATATCTTCTAAATACATTAGGTTTTTTTTTCTTCTGACTTTGTAAATGTGTATCCTATTGTACATTTCCTAAGTATATAGTTGAGAGGCATCATCGCTATAAAGAAAAATCACAGTGATGATAGGGAGTCTCCCTGGAAGATGCCTTTTTGGGTTTTCACCTCCGCCCAATTATGTCCTCCTGTTAATTCCACTTTCCAAGTTTGCATGGCTCTAGTGATGGATTTCATTATTTTGTCGAATATTACGTACATCTTCAAACATTTAACAAAGGAATTAGGTCATAGAATTTTCTGTTGTCAATCCATGCTATAGCTAGATTTTCTGGCTTGTTTTAACCTCTTCGTCTATGTCATTGGCAATTCAGTCTCGAAAGACTATGATAAAAGTTGTTGTGTGCCCCTGAAGTTGCAGCGCCTCCTGTGACTATGATGTCCTATGTTTGAGAAACATTCTCGACCACAGATTTTGCATTTGTAGGTTGTCCCTGTAGATGATGTTCCGATGCTTTGTTGCCGTTGCTTTCTTATGGACCTCTTAGCTTCAAAATGTTGTATCAGAGTGACTTCTGACATGTACAGTCCTCTATGGAGATTCTGCCACCACTGAGATCGGTCTTGAGCCAAATTTTCCCAGCTGGAAGGGACAATGCCAAAGCACCTGAGATCATTTTTGGAGACATCCTTGAATCGCAGTAGGGGGCGACCAATCTGTCTTTTACCAGATGTTAGCTCTCCATACAAGATGTCTTTCGGGATTCGTCCATCATCCATCCGACGTACATGAACCAACCATCGGAAACGACGTTGTCTCAGTAGAGAGTACTGATCTATATATCATCATCATATCACTACTTCTGAGTTTTCACACCTGTGTTAGCTGGTGGACTTTTACTTGTGTCTGAGGGAAAGCCAGTCTCCTCACGTCTCCAGGTCTCTTCTGAGTACCCTAGGAAATCCCAGTAATGCTCTTGGTTGGATGGTCTTGTTTCATCCTCTAACTTCCAATTTATCAAGTCTCCAATCAAAACTTTTGGGAACCGTTCAAGGGTAACCATCTAGATCTGGTATCACCTTTTTATACATGTTCCTCATTTTTTCCGTTCTCTAGCAATATCCAAGTATTTGTCTGTCTTTTCGTTATCATTTTTACTTTGTGATTTGCCGAAACTGCAAAATCCACCATAGGACAAGTTTTTTTTTGTGAATTAACACTAGATCTGGTCTTCTGGTCGGGATTAGGGGATCCGTTTGTATCTCAAAATCCCAATTGATTTATGAGTCTTGTGTTTTAGGCCGGATTATGGTTTGTGTATATATCCTTTTGTAGTATGCTCAAAATCTAGTTTTTGCACAATTCCCAGTGGATTGCTTTTTATACCCAGTCCTGCAATTTATATTATTATATTATTATTATTATTTTATAATTATTAGTAGTAGTAGTAGTAGTAGTAGTAAATGCAGTACTTCAACTGACCAAATTCTTAAACATCTCAAGCCCAAGCTTCTAAAATGAATGAAGAATATACCTGCAACTAAAAAGAAACTTAAGACATTTTAATTTCCTGACGATCGCCGCTCAGACGGGAAACTTTTAATTCCAGTTAAGTCTATTTCTTACATTGATAAGTATTCATATTTTTCGTTATATAATATTGATGCTATTGAGTTAGTAATAAGAAATAATGTGGATATATATATATATATATATATATATATATATATAATTACTTTTTCTATATTTATGAATAAAGAGTGCACGATATCACGATAAAGAATATCTAGATCTGTTAGGATAGCGTTGGTAACTGTCAGTTTCTTGCCTTCTCGATTATCAGACATTGATCTAGGAGAAAACTGACAGTCACCAGACACCGCTGAGTTTGTTTCTACGCTATTCTAACTTAGATCTTTCTATTCTTTCGCTCTCCCCCCTCTCTCTCTCTCTCTGTGTGTCTCTCCCATATATATATATATAATATATATAATATATATATTATATATTATATATATATATATATCTATTATAATGGAGATTGTGTGCTTTTCCGTCTGTAACCGAAACTATATTCCTACTCAAGTCACAATTCTCTTTAGTTATTGACATCACATTCTCCATGATTTTATTTTTATCTAAACCTCAATTATTAATAAAATTGTCCTACATTATTAATACTGTTAACTATGTCTACATACTAACAACATGCAATTATATTATATATACAACAAAATAGCGCTTTACAATGTGAACGGGAAGGCTAATTTGCATATTAATATAAAAAATCGAATTTAATAAATATGTGCTTAGTATTATTGATTTCTAACTGTTTGGTTTTATTTTAATGAATATAAGCAAAAATCTCTTCAATGAATCTTAAATGAAATCCATTAACAAGATAAAATAACTGTCATTTTATTCTTCACTTCCTCTTTTAACTAAATACTTAAATTCGAAAAAATAACAATGAAAGACGAGAGTGATGGAAGAGTAAGTTTCAGTTGTTCCATTTTTTATTTTTATTATACTCCTCTGTTTCAAATCTTTTATTATACTCCCTCTGTTTCAAATCTTTTTATCTGTATTCTTATTTAGTTTCATTAGCCTTTCTAATTTAATACAATATTTTATTACATTAAAACTTAAATACTTGCACCCGGAGGGTGCATATATTTGCTAGTATATATAAAGATGACTTAGCAGGAATAAAATATCGTGTTAATTGCAACTTCAACAGTTGATACAATTATTAACCGAATGAGTTATAAAGAATATAAAAATGCTCACTACGTTAGTAGAGCGGATTTAGTTGAAATATATTGATAGATTACCTACTTAAGTTTCAACAAAATGGATCATCAAGGTCCATCTTAATGAATTAATCGAAATGATTGATTAATTAGGAAGAATCACGTAAGTGAATAATACAATTATAGCCTCGTACGAAAAATTAGCAAAAATATCCGTTTAAAAACTGGTCTGCAGCAAAACAACAAACCCTAGATGGCTGTCCATATTATTCAAAATCATAAAGAGAAAAGGTTTACCAAGTAAGGTAAAGTGAAACGAGTAATCAGCGTGAGGTCTCGCTGGTTTTCTGCCAAGGTCTCATCGGACATTATTTATAGAAAACAAACGATTCCATTCTCCTTATTTAGGTACTATATAACACCTTCACCCATAGATTGCAAGTGATATACCATTTGTCAAAATTACCTATAGTAATATACACTTGAAATCCTGAAATGCATTTTACGAATATTTGCGAACTAGTTCTATTATATTTTCGTTTTATTCTTTCTCTTTTTATGAGTTATACAAGATTTGATTGCAAGCTTTTAAATGTGTGATATTGGGTATTTATCATAGAGATGAGTTATTTGACGATACAATAAAACTTTACTAGGAAGTAAAAAAAGAGAAGAAAAAAAAAGAAAAGAAAATTATATAATTTAATTGTTTCTGTGTCGTATTAATTCACAAGTTGTGACAAGTTGGATCAAGTTACTTTACTTTTATTTCCATGGAATGCAACTTATCAAATGAATCATAATGCTTAGGCTCGGGAGGAAGGGAGAGACATAGATACATACAGAGAAAGAGACAGACAGATAGAACGAGTGATATATATATATATATATATATATATATATATATATATATATATATTATATATATATTAATTGTGTGTGTGTTTAAATAAATAGTTTGAGAACTAGATATGAATAAACTGCAATATATATATATATTATATATATATATATATATAGCACTTCGTTTGAAAAACTCATTGATTAGACACTGTCTGTAACCAAGCACCTTTGACTTTATGTTCATTCTACACACAGACACACACATACACACACACACATACATATATATATATATATATATATATATATATATATATATATATATATATATATGTGTGTGTGTGTGTGTGTGTGTGTGCGTGTGTGTGTGTGTGTGTGTGTGTGTGGATCCAAGAGAAAAAGTGAACATTTCATAAACAAAAAGTCTGCTAATGGTTTCAATTTTAGTATTTGGCATTTTTTGTGTTTTTATTTTTTTTTGGGGGGGGGTTGCAATTTAGATTTTAAAATAGGCTACACGTGTTTCGGGTTTCTATGGGTCTTTTCAAGCTAGGACAGACTGAGTAATAGGGTGGGGGGAAACAAATTGTACCATAGGCATAGATAAGAAGGAAAAGAATGAGAAAAAGAGATAGGGGGAACACAAAGACACACAGTCAAACACACAGGGTAAAATAAGCAGCGAATAATAACCATTCCTTAATCTATTTTACCACTGATGACTGGTAAATGATTGAATCTTGGTAAAACCAAAGAGTTTGCTTATTTTAAAGGTAGACACATGCTGCTTTTTTCTCCGAAGTTTGAACTATGAAACTTTTAATTACATTTTCCTACAATTATTTCATTGTCGTTTGCTTAATTAAAATTTAATGAATCTCGATATTTATAGATATGCCAATGGATATTGACAATTTTGTGTGATTTCTTACATAACTGTACACACTCACGTACAAACGTACATAGGTCGGTTTACTTCAAGCGTTAGAGCATCTGATTCTGGACCTCAAGGTTCCGGGGTTCGATAACCGTCTCTCGCCAACTCATCGCATAAGGTGCACAGCATGGTATCCGTGCGATAAAATCGGGAGCATATGTTAAGTGTGGCACCCCATCTCATACGCAAAAAATCTTCTTGATAAAGAATAAGCGAAGAGGAGATAAACTCCCTCGCTGTCCGGCTGATATCGACAATAGGTCAATTCGCCAATTTTACTTTAAAAAAAACTTGTCTGTGGTATAAACGGCTATAAAAGTTTGATATAGAGCTTCTTAATCAGGTATTTTATAATTATTGGACTCTTGAGAAGGTGAAAAGTAATAAAAAAGGTTTCTTATGGAGAATAAATTAAAAAATCATCAAGAATATGAAAAATAAGAATTCGCCGAGTAAGCGACACTAGATAATCATGATTTTTGCGTTTCATCTTGGACGATTTGGCCAGTCTCATTTTAAGTATGTTGGTATTTTTCATTAGGGGGTAAAAAGATAAATAAATATAAAGATACTTGTTGTCACATGTTGCAAGATAATAACGGCCGTACCATTAAGGAACACGAACATTGATATATAGATTGGACTCTAGGGAAGTAAAGGTAAAGTAATAAACAGGGTTTTTCATGAAGAAAGAGAAACTATTACCGAGCAGTAAGATTCATATATTTAACTAGTCACAACATTAAATCCTTATAAACCAATATTAAAAGTGATAATACTTGAAGATAAAACTCCGACAAGGGTTGATAGACAAAACATTTAATAGGTATACTGCACATGGATAAACAGGGTACATAATACATAGAGGAGTACATAAACATACATACAAAAGTAAAAGGGAAAAACATAAAAGTACAGACATGAGACTAAGAATAGTCCATGCTGTATAAATCACTTACAGTAATGTAAAGGGGGCCAAAGCCCCAACGAGAAGGGGTAGACCGTGTCTAACCCATGTGTCTCGTAGGTCGAGCAACCAGAAAAGAGAGAAAGAGGCGTTCAAACCAGCCGCTTAAATATAAACGGTCCCTAGAGGGAACCCTCGAAGTAAACGGGCAGACAGCTCTCCAGGCAAATACGAAAGTAACGCCACACTACCAAGCATTGAGAGTATTTTATTATAATTTTGTTTTTAAATCATCAAGAATTAATGTTGTTGCTAGATGAAATGAAAAGTAGAGAATCTGATTTTCCATTGTCCAAAAGAAAATTAACAATTGGATTTCTAAAATAATTATTCACATTTAATTAAATATTTCTAATTAGATTTTCAAACTGAGGATTAATCAGTAACACCTTTTAATTGGCTAAGATAAAATAATTTTTTTAAAAGAATCAATACATTTGTAAATGTCACATTAAAATAAACTTCACCAAAAAAGTGCAATTTTTCACAGAATAATACTAACTTAAATAAAGATAATTATTGATTAATTAATTATTATAATTAATTGAATGTTATACAGGTTTATTATTTTATCCACCCCTAGGCAAAATATATGGAATTATCACACTTAGAGAATTTTCAACTCATCTTTATTTGTTTATTATTATTATTTAGCAGTAAATAAACTAATAACAAAAACATGCAAAATGTATTTCTTTAATAGGTAAATATTCTGGCTTCATAAAATATTCTTTAATTAAATTAGATTGGCTGTTGGGTATCCCATTGATATTACATACTATTTTCTGAACTATTCGTTAAATTACACCGAGCAAATCATGAACGGAGACGACCGGTTGAACAGATATGATGATACAAAACTAGAAATATGTAAGGATACCGGGTTAACATCACTGATGACCTCTTTTAGTGAATTTCGTTGATGTTTTAACAAGAGAAATAATTTAAATTAATGGTAAAATGAATTTTGAAACTGTTAAGAAAAATATGAAATAACCCAAAATTGAGTGCAAACTATAAAATGATCTTGTAATTTGCATTCCTAAAACAAATACCAACAGAAACTTATATAGGCCAGTCGTTTTACAGATAAAATACACTTCTTGCCAACCTCAATAAGCTAATAGAAAGTAAACATGGTTCCAACAAAAGAAATATCAATTAAACAATTTTCTTGCGTCATATTTGTTATTAGTTTATTTACTGCTAACTAAAATCCAAGTTGAGCATCCTCGAAGTGCGCTAATTACATAATTGTTGTCAGAGAAAGAAATATCAAATTTTGTTTCGAAACATTCGGTGTAGAGTTTAATTTCATGAAAATATTATACGAAGGTCAAAGATTTTTCTATATTTTATTAACGTGAGGCACAATTCAGTGGGTTTGAATGCTTTTGCAAAGGTTATGAAGGTGACGAATCATCCAGGACTGTGGGAAGTTGTGGAGATTGTCTCATAATCTCCGAGTGCTACTCACCGGATTTGACTCTATAGCTTTGAGCATGGCCTTGGAATCCACGGTTTTAGGTCTACCTGAACTTGATTTACTTGAAACATTTGGTTAAGGTCCTGTTATTGACAGCACCTTCACCTTTTGCAAAATTTTTTGATATATATATATATATATATATATATATATATTATATATATATATAATTTGGTGTGGTACCAAGTTTCTTGTACAAAGGTGATTCTAGCTCGAGGGTCCTAAATATACACGAGTGGAAATGGTCCATAACTACGATACCATGGTATTTAATGCCTTTTTATTCACAAATATATATATATATATATATATATATAATATATATATAATATATATATATATATATATATATATAGAGAGAGAGAGAGAGAGAGAGAAGAGGGGGAGACAGATTAGACAGAGGGGAAGAAAGAATAGAGAAGAGAGAGAAAAAAAGAGAAGACAAAAGAAAAGAGAGACAAGGGATAGAAAAAAGCGAGGAGACACACACACACACAGAGAGAGAGAGAGAGAGAGAGAGAGAGAGAGAGAGAGAGAGAGAGAGAGAGAGAGAGAGTAGCTCTGCCACTATTGCGATTCACACCCAAGCAAAGTACGAAAACTGAAGGTTAGTTCATTATACATGAACAGAAGGAATCAGATTACAGTAACAATATGACTTTATTTGTATAGAACAAGTTCTGAGATGAATATATAGTAAACTTTGAAATATCCCATAATACAGATAAGAAAAATACCGTGTAAAATTTGGTACAACCGCGTGGAGAAATTAGGTAGATAAAAAGTTAAAACAATATGTAGGTGTAACAAGACAATCGGAATCGGACCACTCTGTCGTATATTATCTTTCCTTATCAGTTGAATAAATATCTACCTTCCCGAAACATTGATGATATATCAGGACATACGACCAGATACTACACTTTGATTTTCATTTGAATAGAATGTTCGGAGGTGAATAGAGAGTGAACTTTAAAGTTTCCCATCATATAAGTAAAAATACCTTGAAAATGTGGTAGAGCCGTAGAGAAAATTTGGTAGCAAGAAGGTTTCACCCTGCCCCACGTGTCTAACCGATTCATTATATACGAGAGTGTAGTTAAAATTAAACAAACAGTTTTATGCAAAACTACAGATATAGATAATCCTTATAATTCTTATAAATCATTAAAGCAATAATATAAAGAGGATTTCTCATAATGTTTATATTTTGATCCTTTGGAAAAATATCCCCTCCACTCATTTTCAAATTTTAAACCCGGCGTTCCTTGACTGCGAGTCTGTCAATAACCGTCATTGTAAAAAAAAAATACACGCGTGCAATCAGCTGTAATTAATCAATATCTTGATTAATTCAGTGGATTAATCCTGAAGATCCTTATGGTGAAACTCGAGTAGGTTATTACTGTGTACCATGATATATATATATATATATATATTAAGGGGTCGGGTTAGCTCAGTCGGTAGAGCGTTCGGCTAGAAACCACAAGGTTCCTAGTTCGATACCGGCCCGCGCCAACTCAGCGTATGAGTAGCACAGGGATCTGTGCGGTTAAGTAAGGAGCAGATGGTAGGTGTGGCGCCCCACCTCAGATGCTAAAACAATCTCCTTGGTCTAGCGCTATTGAAAAGGGGATAGACTCCCTCGCTGACTGGCTGACACCGAGTTTAGGCCGCTCCGTCGACTTTACTTACTTTTTTTACTATATATATATATAAATATATATATATATATATTAATAATGGTGATTCGCTTCCGGTTTTTATCTGTAACAAAATTTACATCACTGCTTATGTCACATTATTGACAGATTTTGACCTGTCTTTGACCTCTTCTCTCTTTGGACAGCCAACGTGAGAATTTAGTTTAGAAAGATCAGTTTTGGCTAGGTAATTGGACGAGTCGGACGTAAGATGGCATCTTTCGTCCAAATAACCATTTCTCACACGCATTTCTTGACTTGAGTTTAATATCAAAATAAAAGGTTTCTATAAAAGAAAAAAAGGTCTTGTGTTCGTTAACTAAAAACTAAGCAACGGATACAGGAAGGGAACTCCAAGAAATTCCAACAAGAATAAGCCAGCTACTAAGAGATAGACAATAAATACCAGCTCAAATACGTAGATAATAGATAACAGTATAAGGATGGTGCAAAGTTATTAGATACTTTGCATACAAATAACTCCGACGAAGGTTAATAGACAAAACATTTAATATACACAGCACATGGATATGAAGATACACGTACATAGTGAAAGAGTACATATAAAAAAGGGGTACACAAATAAAGATAAGACACATTCATGAATGATACAGATATACATATATGAGTACAGACATGAGACTAGGAATAGTCCATGCTGTGAGGACTTACAGTAATGTAAGGGGGGCGGAGCCCCAACGAGAGGGTTTAGATAAAATCTACCCCATGTGGCTCGTAGTTGCTGAAACAGGAAAAAGAGGGCGAAAGGCTTTGAACCCGGCGCTTAAATACTATGGTGCCCTAGCAGGCACCAACGAACTAAAGGGGGCAGACAACTCCACCAGTTGAATACAACTAACGCTACAACAGCTTCCCAGATTCTTAGAAGAAGATACTACAAAATGCTGCGAAGAGGTTAGAAAAGCGGGGATCCACAGACTATCAACTTTTCTTTAGGTCCATCCAAGACATACGTGCACCTGTATTGGCTTTGTGGAACTGTGTAAACGATGACAACATAAAAAAGCCTTTCTTTATGCTCATATATATATATATATATATATATGTGTGTGCGTGTGTCTGTGTCTGTGTGTATGTATGTGTGTAAATGTATATGTACGTATACATAAGTAAACAAAGCATAAACACATATGTATAGAAATATTGTATATAATTTAGTAAAATGGCCTATATATATATATATATATATCTTATTATAATGGAGATTGTGGGTTTGTCTGTCTGTAACCGAAATTACACAAGTCACAATTCCTTTTGTTATTCACACACATTCTCCATGATTTTATTTTTTATTTAAACCTCAATTATTAGTAAAATTGTTTTACATCATTAAGACTGGTAACAATATCTACATGCTAATAACATGCAATTATATTTATATATTCAACGAAATAGCGGTTTACAGTGTGAATGGGAAGGCTAATTTGCATATTGATCTCAAAAAATTTGATTTTAATAAATATATGCTTAGTATTATTGATTTCTAATTGTTTGGTTTTATCTTAATAAATATGAGCAAAAATCTCGGAGATAAATCTTAACAGAAATCTATTAACATAAAGAAATAACTGTAATTTTTATTCTTTTTCTTCCTATTTTAACTAAATAGTTAAATTAGGGAAATTTACCACTGAAAGACGGGAGTAAGGGAAAATGGTGGAACAGTTAGTTTCAAAGTTGTTCTATTTTCCGATTATACCCCCTCTGTTCCAAATATTTTTATCTGAATTCTTATCAGTTTCATTAGCCTTTCTAATTTAACATGATATTTTCTTATATTAAAACTTAAATACTTGCACCCGGAGGGTGCATATATTTGCTAGTATATATATATATATATATATATATATATATATATATATATTTATATATAAGTATGAAAACAAAGCCTAGATGCATATAGATCTATTGTATTTGTATATATAAGTATCTAAATAAAATACTCATGCTCCTTAATTGTACGACATTTATCATCTTCGGTTTCTATTCGCTAACCATTGGGCTAACACCCGCTTACATGTCGGCCAATCTGTTGCAAAAAGTTTCGCCCAAAGAAACGTTCTGTTCACTTGTCCAAATATTATATGAGAGATGCTGCGTGTATTTTTATTATATGAAATGCTCAATGGTCGGGTGCTAACATCATTTTCTAAGATCGCTGTCAGTTTCAAATACAATATTGACTTTCCTCTCGAAGATTGGGGGCGCGTGCCTTTCTAATGCCCCACGTTCCAACTCCATTAACGTTGCTAGCTTGAAAGTTATCTGACAGAAACAGGATTTAATACTCTACGTTTTCGCATGGAATATATCGAACCAGGCTGATTTCTTTGTTTCAATACAACTACCAGATATAAATTCACTCATATAATTATGTATATATGTATTGTTACACACATATGTACGTATATATATATATATATATATATATATATATATATTATATATATATATATATATATATTCAGGCATATATGAATATCTAAATACAATTAATGTATATGTACATATTCATCTATCTATGTACATATAAAGCCATGTATACCCATTATATATATATATTATATATATATATATATATATATATATATTATATATAATATCACGTGGTTACTTAATAAATGTAACTTAGTTTAGACACAAGGTCATGGGTTATTTCTTTTTTCAATGTAACTACTAGACACTACTATAATTATGTATAGGTATTGATACATACACCCATACTTATATATATATATATATATATATATATATATATTATATATATATATAAAGGTTTTGTAAATATGAAAGAATTTAAAAGATAAATTAAATTAAATTAAATATAAGTAAATAAACAAATGAATAATAATAATAATAATAGTAATACTACTACTACTACTAATAATAATAATAATAATAATAATAAGAAGAAGAAGAATAAATGAATAAATAACTTATATTACATCCAACACGAAATATCATACATCACCATGGCCACCAAACACAAATACGCTCTTTCATACGCACACACGCACGTGGATACGGTCATAACGTCACAGTCTACACGCATTTTCATGCACACGCGCATGACAACATATGCACACGTACAAACAAAAAAAGCGCATTCACGTAAACATGCAACACGAGAATACAGTTATTAAAAAAAATACCATCTGTAACATTTAAAATAAAATTCATTTAACTAAAAATGCATAACAAGACGTCAACTACTTCAGTTCCAGTGTTCTTCTGAAGAAGAGATTTTATCTCGAAATATTAATATTAAGAATAAATCACAGGTTAACAAACAACACCATTGTTACCTTATTTTTTCTTTACACCTGCATTGTGATAGCCTTCATAACCAACCTCCAAACCAATATATATATAATATATATATATATATATATATATATATATATATATATATATATATATATATATTACCACACACACACACACATATATATATATATATATATATATAATATATGGAAATACGGTGAGGAAATTAATATTAATTTTAAAATATTTTCTTCTCATATATATATATATATATATATATATATAATCATGGGGTTAATTATTAAATTTAGCTTGATTAAGACACATGAATGCTGAGACTAGTGAATATCAAAATCATTGATAAATACGTATGTTTGTATCAATACCTATATATATATATATATATATATATATATATATATATATATATATATATATAAGCATACATATATATTCATTCATATACGAATTTTCATAAGTATGAAAGTATAATTGATGTATATATACATATTGTTCTATCTATCTAGGGAAACAGATGGATTCATGCCTTTTCTAAGGGCATTAGCATTAAGCGAAATGCAAGCAACCTCGTCTAGCATTTGAACTAGGGTAGCTGATTCCACGCAGCCAAGCAGATAAATACTTTTGAAACTACATTCGTAAATTCTACTGACTTAAATCACCGATCTCTGATGCTGGTAGTAAATCTGCAACTGCCTCAGCCACTTGGCAGGGACGATCATGCCAATATTCTTACCAAATTACATTAGAATTGTTCTTATTTCTCAGATTTGACACGTGGCCTAGTGGATAAGGTAGTTAGGTTAAGACAGTTCTAAGTGACAGTTATCTCTGGATTTCGGGTTCAATCCTGAGTAGAGGCAGTAACATAGAGAAATAATTTACACCACTCCTACCACAGCTATGGTTAGCGGAATGAGAACAGGATACCCCCGTGGACTAAATAAAGGGTTAAGTTCGAAGTTCCGTGATGGTTCCCGATTACGACAAGAAAGTTCCCGAGTTCGAAAAGAAGGTTGAAGAGTCTGAAAAGAAGCTTCTCCAGTCCGAGAAGGTTCCCGAGTCCGACAAGAAATACCTGAAGAAGGCCCGAGAGTATATCGGCCGAAACGTTGTACAAATAACAATAAAGATGAGGACAATAGTCCGAATAACGCAGATAATACTAAGAATTTTTCTTATTCAAGTGCAGGACGTAAGCTACAGAATACTATTACGTGTTGGCAGTTGGTTTCAGTTCAGTTGTCATTCTCCTAGTCTGGTTGCATTATATATAACCCAGTTTGTCCTAGTATTTAACCAAAGTTCTGGTGGGAAGATAAAACAATATATTTCACAATAGTACAAAGTAAACACTAAAATATTTTATTTTCAATTTTTTTTACTTAACCCTGTATCGAACCAGGAAACTTGTAATTCCTAGGCGAATACTCTACCGACTAAGCCAAACCGGTCCCTTGTAATATAATATAATATAATAAATGGAAATTAACATGCTCAAATTACCGTTGTATCATTTCCACAAGAAGCACATTGAGCGATAGGTGTTGCTATCCAATGATAAGCAATATGAAATTTAAAAAGCGTATACTTAAATTTAGCCGGATGCTATATAACCCTGGCAGGGCCGGCAACATACAACTAATTATTAGATAAACGAAACTAATTAAAACATCTTTTACTCTTTTCAAACTTCATGATAAACAATATTTTTCATATAAGTTATTGATCCGTCTTTCTTCATTGTTAGGTTTTTCAACTTTACCGTTGTTATTTTATTGTCCTGGTCTTTATTTCACAAGCAAAATGTGACACAGTCAATTTTAAGCGGAGTTCAGCAGGTTTGAATCCAAAGTTTTACTTACAAGGTTAAAGAACCCATGAATCAAAGTGAAACAGTTAGATTCATACCTTTCCCATGAGTAGCACATGTGTTGTAAATTTTAGCAAGCTAGATTAGCAAGCAATTTTAGTGAGTTCCATTCTTACTGGATGCCCCATACTTCTGGCCTTGTGCCACAACTACACTTAGAAAATAACTATTAGCACAATATAAAATGCAAACAGTCTCGCCGAAGATTTGAACTCGATTTGGCCTGTCCATTTCATACAAAAATAACCATTACACGCCGAGTACCACCACACAAAGATCTTGTCCGAATTTGAATTCGGCTTACCGAATCCATTTTCCGTGACGATGACCATCACCTAGATATTCTTCTGAATTCAGTTACTCTCAATGTCTTGATTCGTACGTAAAATGTTCAGTCCTTTGCTTATATATCTTATTATAATGGAGATTGTGTGTTTTTCTGTCTGTAACCGAAACTATATTCCTACTCAAGTCACAATTCTCTTAGTTATTGACATCACATCCTCCATGATTTTATTTTTATCTAAACCTCAATTATTAATAAAATTGTCTTACATTATTAATACTGTTAACTATGTCTACATACTGACAACATGCAATTATATTTATATATACAACAAAGTAGTGGTTTACAGTGTGAACGGGAAGGATAATTTGCATATTAATATTAAAAAATCGAATTTAATAAATATGAGCTTAGTATTATTGATTTCTAACTGTTTGGTTTTATTTTAATGAATATAATCAAAAATCTCTTCAATGAATCTTAAATGAAATCCATTAACAAGATAAAATAACAGTCATTTTATTCTTTACTTCCTCTTATAACTAAATACTTAAATTAGAAAAAATAACAATGAAAGACGAGAGTGATGGAAGAGTAAGTTTCAGTTGTTCCATTTTTTATTTATTCCCCTCTGTTTCAAATCTTTTATTATACTCCCTCTGTTTCAAATCTTTTTATCTGTATTCTATTTAGTTTTATTAGCTTTCTAATTTAATACAATATTTTATTACATTAAAACTTAAATACTTGCACCCGGAGGGTGCATATATTTGCTAGTATATATATATATATATATATATATATATATATATATATATGAACATGCTTGTACATCTCTGTAGATTATCACGAACATATAAGAACACCTGCGAAGAGACGAGGAAATTGGAGCCCTAATCATCTTAAACCCGCATTGAATATATAGAGTTGTATGTAGATTCTTAATAACCGATGCTATTTCTCGCTGTCTTGCACATAAGTGCCCACAACATCCCCACCCTCTACACAGACACATTTACGCACGCTCACACACAATAACACACACACGCGCACAAAACACAAATATATATCCACACACACACACATACGTATAATATATATATATATATATATATATATATATATATATATATATATATACCCCACACACACATATATATATCAGTGTGGTTTTGCATATACATAACTGAATATTTATGTGCGTGAATACATAGACATACGCGCAATTTCGTAATAACTCGATATTATTTTCAGCACTTAGTGAAGAAAAAAAAATTAATAATCCTAATAATACTTCTTTTTTTTTTTTTTTTTACTTCATATTTTTCTGCGATGAAATAAAATTGAACTTCAAGCACCAAAACGCATTCATGATTTTTTTTTTTTTTATTGAACCGATCTGTCATGTTCAACAAAAAAAAAAAAAAAAAAAAAAAAAAATAGAATAAAAATAAGGAAAAAGAAAAGAAAAGAAAAAAAAAAGACAGAAGAAACAAAAAGTTCCTTCCTAGCGCTGAAACATGCAAGAAAATGTATTTTGCAGCACAGAAAGGATTCCCAACGAAAAGAAAGCTTCCGAAAGTTGTATATTATATAATTTCAACATAAATATTCTCACCGATTTCAGCGGAGAAAAGTTGATTGAGCCGTTTTGTGGCGAATTATCTCTTTGCGTTGGATCTTATGAAAATTGAGAAAGGACTCCCTTGAAGGAATAGAAATTGCACATACAATACTCGTCTTACCTATCCACAAATAATACAGATTTCCGTTCATCCCTCATTATAAATAATTTGAAAGAATTCCTCCATAATACACACGAACCATTTATGCAGAAAAAGGCCATGACATTCACCTTGCTTTTAAGTGCACCGATTGCTGTTTTACAAGGAGAATCTCGTGGCGAAATGGTTATTATTGTAGGAAATGGACCCGGTGACCGGAGTTCAAGTCCGTGATCAGCCTGTTTGCATTTTACTTAGTGATAATAACCTTGGGAAAGGTTATTATTATTATCCAGGTATTCCCCATCTAGCTATGAAAAAATAGTAGAACAGTCTGGGCTCTTTGGTATACCAACCAATATAAAAGAAGGAAACCTCTGAATTCGAACTAGTTATATTACGCTTAAAAATTGACCTTGTGTTACACCCCACTCGTAGCAGAGAGGTTGGGTGAATATAAATTGAGATCTAATTTCTTTTTCATATAATTGATCAATCGATTTTAACTGCATGTCAAACAATCTGGGATTAATTTTTCCAAGAGGTTAGGGAATTGTGTTCATATTCATATTGAATTCTTCAGTACGAATAATTTTTAAACATACATATTTTGGTTTTGTTAAATATATACATTATTATATATTTTTTCAATATCTATTGACGTATCAGACGGTAGAGCGTCAGACTAGGAACTACAAGGTTCCGGGCTCGATACCGACCCTCACCAATTCAGCGTATGAGTAGCACAGGGATCTGTGCGGTAAAATGAGCTGATAGCGCTAGTGAAAAGGGGATAGACTACTTCGCCATCTAGCTGATACAGACTTCAGGCCACTCCGACAACTTATACATATAGTCATCCGCAGATACCGTGTATCACGTCTCTTCAGTGTGGCTAGACATTCGCAAACACACGCACGCACACACACACACACACACATATATATATATTCATGTTGAATTAAAAAAATACACATCTGCTGTTTAACAATTTTATTTTTGATATTTTCGAGTTTTCTGGCCAACTTTTTTAATATTTGGGTGGAATTCGTGGATTATTCCACCAAAGTTAAGGTCCCGAGTACTTTCGGCACTTCGAAGTGCCATCATCAGGGGAGATGTGTTCCAGTTTTTTTTAACAATTATATTAATGTGGAGGCTGGAAGGAGAAGAATTGATGGGAAAGGTGCTATAGGCATTTTAAAATGTGTGTACTGCATTGGAAATTAATTTTGTTTAAGGATGGTTTGTATGTTTTATCTATAAAGCTTCTAGTATTTGGAGTTTTTGTTTATTTTTTTTCTTTGTGCAGAATGTGTGTATTATCTGTTAGAATATTTCGGTAATTAGAGTGGAGGCATGAATGTAACTTCTCCTTCCAGCCTCCACATTAATATAATTTTTAAAAAACTGGAACACATCACCCCCGATGATGACACTTCGAAGTGCCGAAAGTACTCGGGACCTTAATTTTGGTGGACTAATCCACGAATTCCACCCAAATATTAAAAAGTTGTCCAGAAAACTTGAAAAGATCAAAAATAAAATTGTTAAACAGAAGATGTGTCTTTTGTTTAATTCAACATGCATAAATGAAAAACTGCTGCCTAAATACACACACACACACACACACACACACATATATATATATATATATGTGTGTGTGTGTGTGTGTGTATGTGTGTATGTTTTGTTAAACTCAACGGGCAATTCTTGTCTGAAGAGCTTTTGTTCGATCTTGGCCATATTTTTTAATATCCGGGTGGAATTAGTGTATAAATCTACCAAAGGTTTTACCACGAGCGAACAAAAACTCGTCAGACAAGAATTGTCAGTTGAGTTCAACAAAACATATTTAAAACAAAAAGGCTGCCAATATATATATATATATATATATATCTTATTATAATAGAGATTGTGGGTTTGTATGTCTGTAACCGAAACTATATTACTATTCAAGTCACAATTCCCTTTGTTATTTACATCACATTCTCCATGATTTTATTTTTAATTAAACCTCAATTATTAATAAAATTGTTTTACAACCTTATGACTGTTGATCACATCAACATACTAATAACATGCAATTGTATTTATATATACAACAAAATAGTGGTTCACAGTGTGAATGGGAAGGCTAATTTGCATATTGATCTTAAAAAATTGATTTTAATAAATATATGCTCAGTATTATTGATTTCTAATTGTTTGGTTTTATCTTAATGAATATGAGCAAAAATCTCGGGGATAGATCTTAAATGAAATCGATTAATAAGAAGAAATAACTGTAATATTATTCTTTACTTCCTATTTTAACTAAATAGTTAAATTAGGAAAATTTACAATGAAAGAAGGGAGTAATGGAAGATGATGGAAGAGTTAGTTTCAAAGTTGTTCTATTTTTCAATCATACCCCCTCTGTTCAAAATCTTTTTATCTACATTCTTATTCAGTTTTATTAGCCTTTCTAATTTAATATGATATTTTATTATATTAAAATGTAAATACTTGCACCCGGAGGGTGCATATATTTGCTAGTATATATAAGAGAGTTTTATAATTTGCTTGAAGCATTGTGTGTATATTGGTTTGTAGGTTGATTTGAAGGCTATTACAATGCAGGTATTAAGAAAAAATAATATGGTAACTATGGTGTTGTATGTTAACCTGTAATTTATTCTTGAATTTTCGAGATAAAATCTCTTTTCAGAATATCACTGGAACTGAAGTCGTCTTGTTATGGCATTTCTAGTTAAATGCCATTTTTTTATCTTCTGAAAAAAAGATTTTATCTCGAAAATTCAAGAATATATTAAAGGTTAACAAACAACACCATTGTTACCTTATTATTTTCTCTTTATACCTGCATTGTGATAGCCTTCAAAATCAACCTCCAAACCAATATATATATATATATATATATATATATATATATATAATACTTTCATAGCTGCCTGAATTCAACGAATTAACCATTATAAGAATTATAATTGTTATTTTAGAGACATTAAGAAACACGTTAATGTTCCCATTTCGTTTGTATCAAAGCAAATGACATAATTTAGAATGATACAGAAATAAATATATATCCTCACAGAACACGTAGAAATCCCATTGTACCATGGCTCATTGACAAATAACTTCTCCTATCGCGTGTTGTCGCTAATAATGAAGACATAAACTTATTTGAACATGGATTCGGTAGCAAATAAAATCTTATTCAAACGTTTCACTTTGTTGAGCGATGTCATTGAGTAAAAGTGTTTATCATTCACGGGTAGTGCATACAAGTTACGTATGCATTGGTATTGCAGTCTCGGAAGACTATATAGTTTTTGTGCCCCTGATGTTACAGCGGCTCCTGTGATTGAAGTCCAATATTCGAAAAACATTCTCGAGCACAGATGTCGCATGTGAAGGCTGTCCCTGAAGATGTTGATGTGCCGGTGCTTTGTTTGCCGCTGCTTTCTTCTGGACCGCTTCGATTCATCGTGTTACACCAATTTGGCTTCAGACATGAACAATCCGCTACAGAGAGTCTGCCGCCACCGAGGGCGGTCCTGAGCCAAATTTTCCCAGCTGGAAGGGGTAATGCCAAAGCACCTGAGATTATTCTTGCAGACATCCTTGAAACTCAGCTGGGGGAGGGGTCGACCAATCTGTCTCTTACCAGACGAAATCTCTGCGTTGAGCTCTGCATAGTTACGTATAAAGCAACGATAAGTGATAATTTCCATCGGGAATGTTGCGTATCGATTATAATTTACAGACGCATAAAAACAAGTTAAAGCGACGGTTGTAGAAATGTGAAAAATTACCACAGAATAAGACGTGAACAAGGAACATATTTTGCAAAATGCATTGTAGTCAACATACGTCATAAACAGAGAGATGGAAGAAATTCATAATTGTTGCACAACCTTTATAGATGCTCATGATGTAATGATTACCGTCGTGTGAAATGGAAACGACAAAACGAATTTAAATCCTGGACGGGGCTAATAGCATTTCACATAGCGCTATAATACCCTTAAGAAAAGTATGAGTCTGACTATTCTCCGTCCAGCTAGGGATAAATCGTATGGCAGACTGGGCTCTATATCCTTAATAAGGTAACCAGTCTAGGAGAAAAAAGTATAAATCCAACTAGTCTCCCTCCAGCAATATATAAGTATTAGACTATTGGTTAGGAAATTGGTCTAGGAGAAGGAATGACATGAAACTATTCTGCCTCCAGCTATGGGTAAATAGTAGGGTAGCCTTGCCTCTTTAGCATTGGTTAGGCAACCGGTCTAAGAAAAGGAAAACACTCAAGTCAAGCCTGTTAAACTCCAAAATTGATTTTGTGTCTCACCCTGCTTATGCGGAGGGTTGATAATATATATATATATATATATATATATATTATATATAAATATATATATATATATATATATATATATATATATATATATATATATATATATATATTCAATTTGTCGCCATCTGTTCTAGTTCTTCGTGAAATAGGAAGCAGCATCGAAGGGTCAGAATTTTTTATCCGATGCCAAAATCAAATTTGTTAAGGACAATTTGATCAAAAGTTTGGCAGAATCTTTATAGGCAAAATAATATGCCTAACAATTCCTCTTCGAAAATTCATTGCGATGGATTACGAGACATTCATAGCACACACTTCCTTTCAATAGACAATTCATTCCTAATTATTCACTGGCCTGTCGGCTAAGACTTTAGAATACACCGGCTGCAACTCTACAGAAGGATAACAACCCCTCCCCTGTGGAGGACCATGCTGGCCATAAATGGCGACCCGTGATGCTTAAGTACGGAATCCTGGTGGCTGAGCTGTCTATGACATGCAACACTCCACTTTGTCTCTTACTTAGGCTAGACGGGCGATCGGAGAGGCCACTTCCAGTTAATTGGCTGGTCCCGGATAGCCCTAGTACCTATATGTATTTACCAACTCTCCCGCACGAGCAGGATGTGACACAAGGTCAATTTCTTAAGCGGAGTTTAACAGGTTTGAATTCAGAGTTTTCCTTCTCCAAGAATGGTTGCCTAACCAAGGTTAAAGTACCCAGTCTGCCCTACTATTTACCCATAGCTGGAGGGAGAGTAGAATTTATACCTTTCCCAATGGTATTAGCGCTAAGTGAAATGCAATTACCACGTCCAGGATTTAAACTCGGGGCAAAGGAGCCCTAGTACCTATAGGATTGTCCCAACTCGATTGCTCTTATGGCAAGCACCAACCCTTTTATCATATATATGCTAGAAGGTGGTGGCTAGTGATGTTAATGTCCTGGGTATGACGTTAAACTGCATCTAATAGTGAAGTTACTATTGTGGAGCTCTGGGGAGTGTGAAGTACCTCATCATCGCCATTACTCCCAGCTCCACTTTTACACAGAATGGTAGTACCTGTTAGGATCCCATCTATGGGTTAAATAGATCAAGATGAGATAACGTCTTAAAAACTGAATTTAAAAAAATTGAATGAACAAACACAAAACATATTCGGAATTAAATAATTCAATGGTTTACGTGCCACAAAACCCAACCAATCTACCAACCATCCAACCTAATTATTCATTCGCAATAATATAAGTGAATTACGGAACAACATACATTATTTCTGATGAATTATTAGCGATGGACTAGCCAGATCCCAGTTCAAAGAATCCTAAAAATGAATCCTAATCTAAAATCCCAACTAGAAATCAATAAACATCCATTGCAATAAAAAAAAAATCAATAAATAAGATAAAACAATTTCCAACTTTACAGATAATTCTACACATTATCGATAGTCGTAAATTACCGCCAAAATTCTACGAAATAAAGAATAATGGCGGCTATCAAAATTTGAACATTGTAACCGGAGATCAAAGAAAATTACTTCTATTATATTTTTATTTCAGATATTAATCTCCAATAATGGCTTTAAATGTTGGAGTATCTCAGCGGCAAACATTTCTACAATGCATATCAATGCATATGATATTGAAAAGTTGAAGAGCATTAACAATTGATAAAGTATAAATCAATTAGATTATTTACAGATTTAATATCTATGTGCAAATTTTAGTGAAGTCAAATGAAATCTAAGACTATGATAACAGACATTCGGTAAGAAAATCATTAGTTATTTACTAAGCTTACCTTAGTTTGGCACAAGGTCAGAAATATGGAGCAACTAATGCGAATCGAACTCATTAATAATGATCTGCTCGCTTAGCTTACAAACAACTATACCACGTAAGGGGCCAATTATAAATAGGGCAGAATTGTACTTTTTGTTGAGAATTCCCGATATATATATATTACCGACCCTACGAGCAGGATGTGACACAAGGTCAATTTCTTAAGCAGAGTTTAACAGGTTTGAATTCAGAGTTTTTCATTCTCCTAGACCGGTTGCCTAACCAAAAAGGTTAAAGAGCCCAGTCTGCCCTACTATTTACCCATTGCTGGAGGGAGAGTAGAATTCATACCTTTCCCAAGGGTATTAGCGCTAAGTGAAATGCAATTACCACGTCCAGGATTTGAACTCGGGGCGACGAGTCCATTTCCAATGACTTTAACCATTACACCACGCGCTTTCTATTCCCGATATAAGGTGTGTGATGAATGCCCGCTCCTACTTATAGACTAGGCCAGAATCATATGATCTAACTCTTGGCCAATCATTGGCAGACATTGAATCCCTGGACCTTTACCAATACACAGGATAGGACATACGTTTACCAAAGGATTCCATAACACAGGACTTTCTTTAAGGCCTTTTCAACTGGCCAAGGATTGCATTTAAAAAACTTTACACTTTTCTTAGTCTGATCACTTCACTAAGACTACATAGCCGAGTTTTTTCTCGTATTTTATGATGGGAAGATAGTATAATTAATTTTTTAAGAGCATTAATACGAAACAAACAATCTTGTCCGAAATTTGAACTCGGCTTGGCGAATCCATTTTCCGTGACTATAACCATCCCTTATCCTTCTATATTCAGTTACTCCAAATGTTTGCATTTAATAAGGGTCCAATAAGTTTTTTTTTTATTTTGTGAGAATGGTTAGTTTTAAATGGTTTTGTTATTGTTATTTCTTTTTTTTTTTTTTTTTTGGGGCTTTGGTACTCTAAAATAAAAACGTCAGATTTTAATCATCGTCGACGAAAAAACAAAATTACGGTCATAAAAGGAGGATCCAATTTATGGCTAAATTGTAAAACGAGCCCCGACTTTAAAACTAACCATTCTCACAAAATAAAAACTTTTAGAATATACACATTGAAGTGAATATTAAAATGAATAAATAAAATATATTCAGTATTTTAAAATAACGGCTGCAAGAAAAATAAAACATTTATTGCAAACACACGGAATAAAATGAGGGTTCAGTTTATTTCATGGTAGGAATTTACGAGAAAATAGTTACGGATTACCAACTTTCCTAAAATTTGAGAAGAAATGTGTGTTAAAGGGGCCTTTTCTGTCTGTTTCAATGAAACTTCTATTGTATTATATACGTTTTGAAGTATCATGTTGATTCTGATATTCAAAGGGTTATAGAGTAAGGTTTTTTAATCTGCATGCCTGGCTTTTGTGATAGATTTGACACATGCGCAATAGGTTGATAAAGGGTTAATTAATAATTTGAAATAAGTGATTTGTTTTTTCTTCCAATGAAAATTATTTTTCATCTAATGTGAAATTAATATAATAAGTTTTAATAATGAAATATTTTTGTCAACTTTTTATGATGAATAGACCGGGTGTTTATTATTGCAAAATTAAAGGTAAGGAGGTAGAACTTATATATATATATATATATATATATATATATATATATATATATATATATATATATATATACTAGCGAGACCTGTGGATATACCCAGTATGATAATTCAATCATTACAACGTTTGATATGCTTACTTGAGAGCTATTGCAATTATTTCAATATGTAAAGAGTATAATAATCTTGATTTAACTCTTTTTATCTTTGTTAGCGTTATCATTTCCGTGTGCTCACACCCTCTCTCTATCTTTCCCCTACTTTGTTTCTTATATCTTTTCTGTAATTCTTTCTTTATGATAAAAACGAAATGCTCCATTATCTAGCTGACGACACTTATAAGAATTTGGTGGATAAGCAGCACCAGATTATCAGGATTTACATTTTTGCATTTCATCTTGGACGATTTGGACGCTCTCATCTTTAACTAGAGGATATTGCAAGATGCTTTGTTTCACTTTGAGGCGACAGGCCACTAGGTTTTCTGTACCGACCTCCTATGTGTTGGCGTTGAATGTGGCATGTCTTCATTTCTTTCTTGCTGACGTCTTTGATGCGTAGGCGTGGTTTACCTGCCAATCCGGAGCCTTCTACTAATTCGCCATACAATAGGTCTTTGGGATGTGGTTTTTGTGCATGCTCCTGACATGACCAAACCAGTGTCTCTCGCATAGTATGGTTAACATGCTGTTTATGTTGGGTCGGTCTAGCACGTGGTTCACACACATGTATATATTTACCAACCCCTCCGCACGTGCAGGATGCGACACAAGGTCAATTTCTTAAGCGGAGTTTAACAGGTTTGGATTCAGAGTTTTCCTTCTCCTAGACTGGTTACCTAGCCATGGTTAAAGAGTCAAGTCTGCCCTGCTATTTACACAGCTGGAGGGAGAATTGGATTCATACATTTCCCAAGGATATTAGCGCTATGTGAAATGCCAACAGCTTTGCCTGGAATTGAACTCGCGTTGACGAGTCCATTTCCTACTACTCTAACCATTAGACCACGCACCTCCACACACACATATATACAGTTAAATCTTTATCCCAAAAGAGAGAGAAAAGGAGAGAGAGGGAGAAAAGGATAGAGAGAGAAAAAAAGGTTATGAATGAAAGATCAAGTAAAAAATATTCGCCATGAATGAATGAATGAATAAATGAAAAAAAAAACGAATGAATAAAAATGAATGAAAAACGAAAAATAAGAGACATAACAATCAAGATAGATCATAAACATAGAAAGGAATACGGAGAGAAAGAAAGAATGAATAATTGAATGAAGGAATGAACATAGATATTGAATAGTCTAGGATATATAGATAGATAAAGACAGAAAGAATGGATATTGAACAGTTTGTTTTGGTTTGGTTTGGTTTGTTTTACGGCATATCAACCTCAGTGGGTCATTTAATGCCGATAAAGTTTTGAAATAAATCAATTCTTAATGGATAATACAATTTTTTATAAATACATTTTTCTATTTAACCCATAGATGGGACCCTGACAGGTACTACCACTCCGGGTCAGAGTGGACCAGGGAGCAATGGTGATGAAGGGGTGCTCCACATTCCCCAAACCTCCAAAACTGGAACCTCACTATCAGATAGAGTTTAACGTCATTCCCAGGACATGTAGACCCGCAGTCACCGCTTTCTAGCACCCATATGATAAAAAGAGGTTGGGGCTTGCCATAAGGGCAATAGGGTTGGGAAAATCATATAGGTGCTAGGGCTTGACGTGACCAGCCGATTGATCGGAGGGGGCCTCTCCGACCGCCCGTCTAGCCCAAGATAGGACCAAAGTGGAGTATAGCATGTCATGAACTGCTCATTCACTTGGGCTCTATCCTTAAGCATCACGGGTCGCCACCCACGGCCAACAGGTGGCCCCATTGGGGGAGTCTTAGCCCTCTGCAGAGGTGCAGTCGGTGCATTCTAACGCCCCAGCCGACAGGGCGGATGAACAGTTTATGATAGATACAGAGATCCTAAAGCGACAAAGAGAAATAAACAAATAAAGAAAAAAAAAAGGAAAAAATAGACATAGACACTGAACTGACTGAAATTGATAAACTAACCTAAAAAGGAAGAAAAAAACAAACAATAAATAAATAAGCTTACATATTGAACAAGCTGAGATAGGTAGATATGAACTGACGCAGATAGATAAATACAATAAAGAAAGAAAAAATGATTAATATTGAACAGGTTGAGATAGACAGATCGATAGATAAACACATAGATAGATGTTCCCTCTTCCGCTGCTTTCCCGACTTATAAAAATCTAAGACTCTATCATTTATATTGATCAGAAATGAAACAACAAAAGAGAAAAATGAAATTCTCTCCTTAATTGTCTTTTTGATATTCAATCAAATTTTCCTTTTTTTTTTTGTCTTTACTATATTTCTTTGTGTTTCTTTTTTATTTAGTTTTTGTCATGCATTGCAAAGTGTTGTATAGATAATAATTACTATTCAATTTACAATGGCAAGTTGACTGCATTAATTATCTTTTCAATATTAGCCTCTCACATCTTTGCCAATTGCTTTCCGGCTACCATCACTCATCGTGACAGCTTCAAAGGGAACCACTTCTCAACATTTCAACACTTTCATCACATTATCTTAGATTTAGACTAATTTGGATTCCCGTCAAATGATAGTATTATTAATGTATTGATCACTACTTCTGTCTAAGATCAGGGTGTAGTATCTGTGCAATCTTTAAAGTGTTGCTTTTCCACTCCGTTCTAGGTTCAGCTGCCCTGCCTTTTGGATGGGATTCCAATATAGCATATTCTTCTTCTTCTCGTCTTCCTCTTCCTTCTCCTCATGGGGTTATGTATATAAAAATATAATTAAATGAAGAAATATAAAAGTAAGTAATCTAGAATTAATAATAATCTTTTCAGCTAGTATATGAAGTCTGAGACCTATCAGCTGTTCAGCATCCAAATCCTTGAATCTATTGTTTTTGTATTACACATTTACACTCCTTCCATAGCCTATATCTATGATTTTTCCATAAAATGTTCAAAATTATCTTAAATGAAATCTATTTTATTTCCCCATAATATTTATAATCTTTCAACAATTCATCCAGCCTTGTCTTAAAAGAGTTCAAAGATATGGCATTCACAACTAATGATCATTGCTTTTTTCATGAATCTCTAAATGAAATAAATTAGTCTTACATTTCTGTTGCAAAATATTCTTGAAACTTTCATTTTAATAATGATTTTTTCAGCAAAGTTCAATAAATTAAAATTACAAAAATAATGAATTGCAAGAATTCAATTTATTTCAAATTATTCAGTTTCACATTGAAAAAAAAATTGGATTAAAATTTGTTTAACAGCATATCAAATTCTTATGGGTTGTTTAATGTTGAAATTTGATTAGTTTGGTTTGATTATTTATTTTACGGCACACCAAATCTTTATGGGTTATTTACAAAGTTTCATTATTATTCTAAATCACACCTATTTTATCTAGAATCATTTTACACATTGTTATATAATACCATATATCCCTAATAAGTTGAATATTTTCTATCAACATTAATAATTCTATTTAATGATAGTTTGTTTGCGTACAATTGTATGGTTTCATATATTCCTATCTAACAAAAATAATTTTCAAAAAGATCTATTTGCGCCATAAAAAAACAACCAAGTAAATCTTGAAATGAGATTTGTTTTGTTTCAATATTTCTTGTATTAACATTAGTTTTTGGTCCAAAGTTAATCGATTATGAATCTGCATAAAAACTTCAAACATTTTATCGAATTGGTATCATGATTGAATGATGAGAAATTCCGTTGCTATGTCAACACAAGTTATGTTAAAGAAATTAAGAATCTATTTCTCATTTGGAGTTAATATGAAAATTAATTAACCGACCCGTTAATAAAATATGAGGGTCAGTAACACATACATCAGCCACTGGCCATCCACATCTAACTTAAAACGAACCATTCTCAAACCCAATAAAAAAGTCTCATTAGCTAGGTATCTTCACCACAGAGACATATGTATATAAAAAAAGTTCAAATCTGAAGACAATTTAACCAGAAGATGGTTTTCACTCAGCAAATGGATATGCCACTTCACCAGTACGCATTTCGTCACTTCACTTTGTGGCATTTCAACTACTTTGAAAACTTTTTTTTTAAATTCTTAAAACATTTACACTAAGACGTCTTCTCCTGGCAAGGAACTTAGATAGAAACTAGATGAGAACAATAAAAAAATAGTAACATAAAAGAAATATTCCTATCTTTCTTATCACGTTCATTTATCTTAATATCACGGGTAGAGAATGTATATCTAATATAGGGTAGCGTGGACATGAAGTTAATAGCGTTTGGTTACCGACAGTTTCTTACCCATGGTATTCTCAAACCAGTGACCGGTCACCCATAATAGTTGGAGAATCGCATAAGCGAGAAACTGTCAGTAACCAAACGCCGTTGATTTCATATCCAGGCTAACATAATTTAGATATACATGCACACTCAAAACTTTAGTAAAGTAATACTGTTTTTTATATATAAGTATATTATAGAATTTAAAAATCCCAAAACATATCAATAATATTGAGAATTTATGCCATGCTATACATTTAATGTTGAATTTAAGTTTATAGCCATACAAGTCCTTTGGAAGAATAACTTAAAGCAACGGACAGATAAACAAATATCAACCAAGATATATATATATATATATATATTATATATATATATATATATATACTTATCATATATACACTTTTTATTGAATAAAAACTAAAAACGACAGAAACAATGAAAAAAAAACAAAGAAAAGATAACCCCCTTGCAACCATTTTTCCATCTATCAAACTACACATTAAACCGGCAACAACTTAATGGGTCATTTAATACTGTACACAAGTGTCAAATTTTATTTCATAGTACATAAAAAATACACTATATATTTTCAGATTCTATGATCATTTAAATCTTTTTTTTTCTGAGTTGTGTCTTTGTAGTTTATTGCATTTTGAAACCGTTCGATAATATTCGCTTGAGTTCACTAGAAAACTTTCTTTTTTATATTTCGAATGTTCCCATTTTTTGGTAACTTTTATATGAAACAATCGATAATTATCTCTCGGAATGGCCAGAATTTCTAACTTTTTCTTTCATTACTTTCTCTTGCAGATCCTTCGTAAATAAATTTGATAACAACGAAATAAATTGTACAATTCTGTTTTTTAACTATTCTTTTGGAAACCTACTATATTATACTTCGACATTATATATATATATATATATATATATATATATATATATATAATATATCGAGTGTGTGTGTGTGTGTGTGTGTGTGTGTTTCGAGTGTCGCTTTAGCGTTTCCGTTGTTGTAGCATTATACTTTTTCCAAGAGTGCTCAATATGTTATAAACATAGAGCTATAAGAATTGTAGAATAAAAATGTTGTGTCTATCAAGCTTTCGATAAGGTTCTAACGAGATCACAAACATCCTTTCTTTTATTATATATATATATATATTATATATATATATATATATAATATATTATATATATATAATATAAGAGAGTTTCATAATTTGCTTGAAGCATTGTGTATGTATTGGTTAGGAGGTTGATTTAGAAGGCCATCACAATGCAGTTTGGAATAAATAAAAATAATAATACGGTAACAATGGTGGTGTGTGTTGACCTGTATTTTTTTAATTATTTCTTGAATTTTCGAGGTAATACCTCTTTATCAAAAGAATTGAACTGAAGCAGTACAGCTATGGCATTTCTTCCTAATATATATATATGTATATATGTGTGTGTGTGTGTGTTTAGAATAGAAATTAGAAGGCAATTGACAATGCAATAGAATAGGTGATGAAAATGATGTTTATTTACCTGTTTCCTAAATATTTTCGGGATAAAATCTCATTTTCAAAGGTTTTTCCTTTATTTAACTTAATAAACAACAAACATTTGTGCCAGCGCTGTAATATAAGTACTAAAAACACACACAAGTAACTCCAAAACCTTTGAAAATGGGATTTTATCCCGAAAATATTTAGGAAACAGGTAAATAAACATCATTTTCTTCACCTATTCCATTGCATTTTCAATTGCCTTCTAATTTCTATTTTAATCACATACGTACAATGATTCATGCAAACTAAAAACACACACATATATATATATATATATATATATATATATATATATATTGTTATCAATTGAAGATATCTGGAATGTTAATCTCAGACACATATCAATAAAAAAGAGATCAGATTGTCCTGTAAACAGATGGTCCTGTAAACAAAAAAAATGCTTAGTGGCCGAGCCAAATCACAGGTTAACAAACAACACCACAGTTAGCTTCTTTTTTCTATACACTTGCATTGTGATAGCCTTCAAAACCAACCAGCAACTATATATATATATATATATATATATATATATATATATTATTATATATATATAATGTATGTGTGTGTAAAAACAAATGAAGATCTTTGTATGGTATATTAATTTCAGGAGCATCCACCATGCACAAAATACAACATTCGCAGGAAATTGTGAATGCTGGCTTTTGAAAAAGATTATTACCGCTAAATTAAAATATCTGAAATTGCTACTTTTAGACTTTGGGGTTATTTACAAAGAAATTGTCATCTCTAATTAGGTTTAAATCAAAGCGGTGACTAGCAATACGATAATTCAACGAACGGTCTTTTGGGATGAACGCTATTTTACCGGAAGTCGGTTTGATGACAAAGAGAGAGAGAATGTAATTCCTCGCAAATCAATATATTTGACTTACGTAACAACCCAACTGTAAAAAAAATTGAATTTGATGACACATTTCAGTGGGCAATTAACGAAAGATTCTTTCTTTGTCTTTAATTTGAACTTCACCTACAGATGTCCTGGGTATGACGTTAAACTATCTGATGGTGAGGTTCCAGTTTTGGAGGTTTGGGGAATGTGGAGCACCCCTTCATCACCATTGCTCCCTGGTCCACTCTGACCCGGAGTGGTAGTACCTGTTCTGGTCCCATCTATGGGTTAAATAGAAAAATGTATTTATAAAAAAATTGTATTATCCATTAAGAATTGATTCATTTCAAATCTTTATCGGCCTTAAATGACCCACTGATGTTGATATGCCGTAAAACAAAACAAAACAAAACAAACAATTCACCTTCAGCTTTTAGTAACTCAGATTTTAATGGCTTTGAAAACATTGAAATTCATTTATTTCTACATTAGTGGCCGGGTTAGCTCAGTCGGTAAAACGTTCGGCTAGAAACCACAAGGTTCCTAGTTCGATACCGGTCCTCGCCAACTCAGCGTATGAGTAGCACAGTGATCTGTGCGGCAAAATAAGGGGATGATGGTAGGTGTGGCGCTCGACCTCAGATGCTAAAAAAAAAACAATCTCCTTGGCCTGGCGCTAGTGAAAAGGGGATAAACTCACTCGCTGGCTGGTTGATATCGACTTTAGGCCGCCCCGACGACTTTACTTTTTACTTTTACTTTATTATTATTCTGAAAAACTTAATTCTGAATTTGAATTTTGAAATATATTTTGTGAAGTAGTTTGAATTAGATATTTTCTTAGAGTTTTGCAGACTCAGCTAACGGCGGATAAGTAACACAATGTTTGGGAATTCTATTGTTGAGGAAATCCAACTATATATATATATATATATATATATATATATATAAAGTAAATAACAAGAAACACCCATCGTTGTCAAACGCGAAGCGACTAAATATCAAGGAAGAATTACTTTATCACTGTCCTATTCATATTTTCTAATTATTCTTTTTTTAAGAGAAGAATAATGATTATAAAATTGAATTAGACATCCTATTCTATTTGTTTATAGTGCCACAATTTAGTTTATAATCTCTCTCTCTCTCTCTCTCTCTTATATATATATATATATATATATATATATATATATAAATAAGTCATCCACAGACACGTGTTTCGGCATTTCACGCCTCTTCAGTGTGGCTAGACACAACTATCCTCGGGTAGGGTCGAACTCAGACTGACCGCATGGTAGTCCGATATCTTATCCCCTCGCCCACTGACAGCTGATGCGGGGACTGGTGTTTTTTAAACTATTAAGTACATAGGAATGTATGTATTTTACGGTCACTGAAATATAAAATATCCGGAGATATGATCATTGCTAAGCGATAATATATATATATAATATATATATATATATATATATATATATATATATATATATATATATATATATATATATATTATATATCTTATCCCTCGCCCACTGACAGCTGATGCGGGGACTGGTGTTTATATCCGGAGATATGATCATTGCTAAGCGATATATATATATATATATATATATATATATATATATATATATATATATATATAATCTCAAACTAACATAAATGAACTAAAATTAAAGTTTACATACTATTAAAGGCCATGGAAGATAAAGCATGGAAAAATAAAAGTATATAACTGTTATATTTTCAGAATGAACCTCACCATTTCCTCAGGCCAAGAAAAGGAATTCAAAAATATAGACAGTCGCGTAATACCGGAAGTAAATACATTCCGAGTTTTTTGATGTTGAGACTTGAATTGGAAAATGCATCCGAATGTATCCAAAAATGTAACATTTATTTCCTTTAAGTTGTATTCTAAGAGATGTGTTGTTTTATGTATGTTGTCTGGAGATGTTTATAGCTAAATATAATTTGTGTCTCTTTAAAGAAATATTATATCTAAAGTAAGTTAGTGTTTGTACGGGTGTAATTTATAAACCTGAATTGTTTGATTATATTCGATTGTAGTGGATTATGTATTGGATAATTTATTGAATTTCAGGTTGTTCTTTTTGAATAGTAATATATATATATATATATATATAATATATATATATATATATATATATATATATATATACTGCGTAGAATTATGGAATCTTGTGTTATTCTTACCCATAAAACCATACCCCAAAGACAAGGTTTCTTTAATATATCCCCTTATTTAGCGACACTTATTGTTAGAAACCATAAAATCCCCTTCACATAACTTTTTCCGTTATTTACTTCCCATTAAATTAAATTTAGGTTTATTGTTTTGTTTTATAAATAAGGTCTTTTCCGTTTTATTTTGTTTTGAATTCGGTTTTGAAAATAATAACCTTACATTAGATCCAAATTGCTTAACATTATCTAAAATAATAACAAATTCCGCCCATAACCTTTTTTACTTTATATATAAAAACAAAACACAATAAATATTTAATCATTTATTAAATACAGAACTTAAAAATAATAATTAAAAATTAAAAATAATTAATCGTAAAATAAAAAATTTAAAAAAATTTAAAAAATTCCTTTTCTAAAATAATAACATATTCCACCCATAACTTTTTTTACTTTATATATAAAAACAAAATACAGTAAATATCTAATCATTTATGAAATACAGAACTTAAAAATAAAAATTTAAAAAAAATAAAAATAATTAATCGTAAAAAATTCCTTTACTAAAAATCTTTTGAATTCCAACCGTCACATTTCTTAATACCCATCCCCTTCTGTTTAAATTGTTTCGTCTTGTTGCCAACATCTCAAAAATCCGCTACATTTGGATGACAAAAGGTATACATAGAGACATGACCGACATATATATGGCGCGAATGCCCACATTGGTGAATACTGTAACGACTTTCGTTCTTTTTTGCAGTATTAAGGTTTTTTGTTTTGACATTCCTCTCCGACCCAAACAACTACGGAGTGAATGAACTCTGATGATGATTTTTGTAAAATCGAAATATTGATCAATATCAGCTATGATTATATTATAAATTTTTCTCTTTAACAGCATTGTGTGATGTTTTCATTCCACCTGTTCATACTCATATATATATATATATATATATATATATATATATATATATATATATATATATATATATATAATTACTACTCAAAAAGGATAACCTGAAATTCAATAAATTATTCCATACAAAATCCTCCGTGGTGATTGTGTACGTGAGAACCTAATCCGCTGTTAACTATGTATCTATGCTACCCAAACTTAGATATATATGTTCAATCACCCTCAATGGGCCCTATATGATAAATGAAAATAGGGTCCCAACACTATTGCTCTCATGGCAAACCACAGCTATTTTTATACTATATATCCTGGGTATGACGTTAAACTCTATCTGATGGTGAAGTTCCTGTCCAGGAGTTCTGTGGAAAATGAAGTACATCTTCATCACCATTGGTCCCAGACCCACTGACCCGGAGTGGTAGTACCTGTTAGGAACCCATCTATGGGTTACATAGAACAAAATCAGTTCTAAAAATGCATTAAAAATTGAGTTAAAAATTGAGTACCCATCAAGAATGAATAAAAAAAACGTCTTCGGCATAAAATTGCCCATTGGATTGACGTGCTGTAAAATCCAACCAACCAACCCATACTGGGCACACTTTACTTATAGATATAGCAAACTACACTTTGTATGTACATTATATATATATATATATATATATATATATATATATATATTATATATATATATATATATGTGTGTGTGTGTGTGTGTGTGTGTGGGTGGGTGTGTTGAAAAAAATAAATAAAGGAAAGAGAGTATAAAATGGATAAAATAGGATATTTTTAATCAATTTTATTTACACGTGTTTCGGTCAGGAGTTTATCCATGTGTACATTATTCAAACTATTATTATTTTTAAATAATCAAATTAAAGGAAATAATAATGATAGAAAAAATGTACAAATGTTCCGCATTTCATCTCATTTGGTTATTTAAAAATAATAATAGTTTGAATTTCAACATACCGTCGGATTCACTTCCAGTTTCATTTTACACACACACACACACACACACACACACACACACACCACATACACACACACACACACACACACATATATATATATATATATATATAATATATATATATATATATATATATATATAATCTTAGGGGTAGTACCCATGGCTGACGGACCATGGCTGACGGACAATATTACACAATGGAATCCCGCATCTGACATTCATTACCTTTTGAATACATGCTCAAATAGTTTTCTATCTCCATTATTAGCAATAACACGCGACAGGAGAAGTTATGTGTCAATGAGCCATGGTACAATAGGATTTCTACGTGTTCTATGAGAATATATATTTATTTCTGTATCATTCGAAATCATGTCATTTGCTTTGATACAAACGAAATGGGAACTTTAACGTGTTTTTTTTAAATGTTTACGAGGGTCATTCAATAGAACAAAAGCATTTTTCAGAATATTTTTTACATCAATGTAATACACTACAGTGCTTGGAAATTGTTTATTGCAAAAATTATTTTAATCTCACAAAAATAATGTTTTTTTGACGACAAATGAAACTGAGCGGTCCAGGATTCGAAGAGAGGTATGTCATAAGATCTTTAGTGGCTGAGAAGTGTAAAACATGTGAAATTTACAGAAGAGTATGTGACAGGGTTTTAGTAAAAAAAAGTTTCCAAAATGGGCTAAACTTGGGTTTGACACTAAAACAACTAAAGCAGCGCTCAGTAAAGAAGATAATGTCTTCTAGGACTGGAAAGGGCTCATCATTATTTATTTCCTTGACAACGGTGTAACTGTAAACAAAATGTATAATTATATACATGCATATATATATATATATATATATATATATATATATATATATATATATATATATATATATATATGTATGTGTGTGTGTGTGTATGTGTGAGATGCAGGAGAAATAGTTGAATTATTTTTAAGGCTAGTGAATCTGTAACTAATACACCGAGAACGTTTCGTGCTCACTTCAAGTTCCGCAGGAATAATGCTGTTTTGTACAGAAAATTTACACTGCCAGGCGTTATATATACACACACACAACACACACACACACACACACACACACACATATATATATATATATATATATATATATATATATATATAAAAATAAATATATAAAGGTTTTACATATCTATTTATTTGGCGACCAAGGAACAGTCACAACCATTTTGGTATTTGAAACAAGTCACAACCATTTTGGTATTTGAAACCGTCACAACCATTTTGTCATTTGAAACAAGTTCACCTGATGACTGTTGACGCATGAAACCAAAATGGTTGTGGCTGTTCCTTTGTCCCCAAATAAATAGATGAGTAAAAACTTTATATATTTATCTTATTATATTATATAACAGCTCTATTCTATATTGAGCACTCTACCAATTATACTACGTTTGACACACCGTTCCAGTAAAAGCTGAAACAGTCACAATCCCACACTATAGTATATATATATATATATATATATATATATATATATATATATAATCAACCCATCCAAATGGGTAGGATATGACACAAGGTCAATTTTTTAAGCGTTGTTTAAGTGGTTTGAATTCAGAATTTTCCTTTCCTAGTCTGCTTGCCGAGTCTGCCCTACTTCTTACCCATATCTGGAGGGAGAATAGTTGGATGCTTACCTTTCCAAGGATGTTATCATTATGTGAAATGCAAGCAGCGTCATCTAGGATTTGAACTCTGATCGCCGATTCGATTTACTGCGACGATAACCGGTACATGACATGCCTCCACATTAAATGTCAGCCTTCTGTCTGTTTTATGAAAACGTTAAACTTTTACAATTTGTGTTTGTTGTGTCCGGGTTATCAAAAAACATTGAAATCCGGAAGAAAAGGATGATATATGTTTATTACTTTTGGTATAAAAGATATAATAAAATCGAATCCAACAGGCAGCTTTTCCACATCAGTAATTAATTCTCTGTAGCAACTAACCAGTACTCGATACTCAATTACCCGACTGTGTATTCCGTATTATGGATTCTTTTGGACGAATCAAAATTTCTTTTAAGGGAAAATCTCTCCCCTTACAACAATGTTCCCTGCTTCTAATTTGTTTATTTAATCGGGTGTATGTGTATGTGCGTGTGAGAAATACCAAGAAATCAATCTTGGTATCTTTGGTTTAGAAGAAAATTAATTTCTCATTTTTTTTAATTTGTTGGGCTTTACTTATTCATAATGTTGTGTCTGATTTATAAAATAACAACATTGAAAATTCGAAAGAAAGATTAACATAGGTTCATTACCTTTGGTACAAAAGATATGATAAGAAGTAAAGTCCAACACGCAGTGTTTCCACAACAGTAATTAATTCTTTGTAGCAATTAGCTACTATTCGACTACTCAACCATGTAAGTAAAAGTAAAGTCGTCGGGGCGGCCTAATGTCGGTATCGGCCAGACAGCGAGGGAGTCTATCCCCTTTTCAATAGCGCTAGACCAAGGAGATTGTTTTAGCGTCTGAGGTGGAGCGCCACACCTACCATCAGCTCCTTACTTTACCGCACAGATCCCTGTGCTACTCATACGCTGAGTTGGCGAGGGCGGGTATCGAACTAGGAACCTTGTGGTTTCTAGCCGAACGCTCTACCGACTGAGCTAACCCCGGCCCTGTTTCGGTGGACAAGTCTAACTCTCTTGTTGGAGAAATATCCCCCCCCTTTACCTTGTTATCTTGTGAATTTAGCTGGGTTTTTTTTCTGTCTTTTTGATGCGCTCTCATTCTACCATGACATATCTTATAATTCCCATGTATGTATTTACCCAACCCTTATGATACAGGATCAATTCCTTAAGTGAAATACAGCTGGTTTGAATTAAAAGTTTTCCTTCTCCTAGACTAGTTGCCTTACCAAGATTAAATAACTTAGTCTGTTCTACTATTTATACAAACCTGAAGGGTGAACCAAGGGATTCATAATTCCCATGAAATGGTCTCAAACTGATCATGACATGTTAATCAAATACTAAATAGATCAGTCTATCTAAACTTTACTCTCTATAATTGTATGTTTATTAATGGATAAAAATAGGTAACTCAACCCAATCAAAAGAAATGTTCTGCCTTCATTTAACTCTGATATTATATCTTTTTCTGATTGTAACAAACATCAGATGTCTAATTACACTGATTTACAAAAATATATTTTCTGTGAATAGGTGTTTTTTACTAATTTGGGTGTGCTGAATTCAAATTTATAAACAGTTTTGCTCTATCACCTCTAGTTTTCTGTCTTTTAAATAGTCTCATTTTAGTATATACAGAGGTTATACGTGCTTATTTCAACAGTTGCAGCAGCTTATTACAGATAAAACAGGATAGATAAAGAACATTGACGGAATAAATATACTTCAATGACACAATGTACACAATTCATGATCATGACATGTTAATCAAATACTAAATAGATCAGTCTATCTAAACTTTACTCTCTATAACTGTATGTTTATTAATGGATAAAAATAGTTAACTCAATTCAATCAAAAGAAATGTTCTGTCTTCATTTAACTCTGATATTATATCTTTTTTCTGATTGCAACAAACATCGGAGGTCTAATTATTAAATTATCATTGCGTTGTGTCTGATTTATCCAAAATGAAACACACAAAGAGTACACTGCATTCATAACTGTCAAATCACTACTTGTCTAATGTGCTCGTTCTACCAAATTCGGACCATATTAACTTTAGGCACCCCTTTTTGATCTCGATTAAGAAAGGACATGTTTTTCATTTACACCGTCAATATCCGGTTGTTGGTTAGTGCTGTGAGGTTTTAAGGGATCAAATAAGAACAAAACAACGGGTAACGAAAAGTAGAAAAATGTATTAACAGAAAGTAGACAATACAATAGAGAGATGTGGAAATTACGTCCGACGAACAGAGTTATTGGCACTCGCATTGGCTTGCTTTCTAAGCCACAATTATCCCCGTTTATTTATAGTAATCTGTTGGCGCATTCCATTGGTCTTATAGGGTGTGTCACCTATAACAGTTAGTGGTTAGGGTTAGGGTTAGGGTTAGGGTTTAGTTTTATAATTTTTTTAAAAATCTAAAAATTGTCTGTTAAAACAACCGGATATTGATGGTGTAAATGAAAAACATGTCCTTTCTTAATCAAGATCAAAAAGGGGTGCCTAAAGGTCTCATGGTCCCAAACTTCTTCATTTAACCCTGATATTATATCTTTTTCTGATTGCAACCAACATCAGATGTCTAATTATTAAATTAAGATTGCGTTGTTTGTTCTTGTTTTACGGCATATCAACCTCAATGGGTTATTTAATGCCGACTACGTTTTTGAAATGAATTGGTGATAATGTTTAATTTTCTGAAGATTTTTTGTTTTTGACATATTTTTTGTGAATGGAACATTTAGATGATTCTTTTTAACATATATTTTTGTGTTTTCATTTTTTGGGGAAGATTTTTAGATTTTGTTGTAGATGTGTGCTTCTTTTATGTATCCAAGTAGTTTTTCTGGGTTTATTTGATAGAATATCTGTTTTAGATTTGTTGTTTGGTAGTATTTTCTTCGTATTTGTTTTAGGTTGCTACATTCTGTTAAAATGTGTTTGATTGTGTAGGGTTTTTGGCATGGTATGCAATATGGGGCTGCTTCTTTTTTGAGGAGGTATGAATGGGTAATGTATGAGTGTCCTATTCTTAGTCTGGATAATATTACTTCTTCTTTTCTGAATATTTTGGTTTGATTTATTTGAAGTTTTCCTATTTGTGGCATTATTTCATGTAGTTTGTTGTTTTGGAAGTTATTCCAATAATTTTGCCATTTTTGTTTTGTGTATATGTTTATGGTTCTGATTGCGTTGTGTCTAAGTTATCGAATAACAACATTGAAAATCTGGAAGAAAGATTAACATAGGTTTATTACCTTTGTTATAGAAAATATGATAAAATAGAGTCCAATGCATAGCGTTTACACAATAGTAATTAATTCTCTGTACCCCACCTACCATCAAATTACCTGTGACGGAGAACGAGAAAGGAAAGGGAGCAAGACATTGTCTTGCCTGCCGGGATCGAACCCGCGCCCATCCGCATGCGAAAACAGATGCGATGTAAGAACTGGAAGGACGCGAGGTTTGACTGACGTGCCTTGGATGTTTGGCTAATATGCCCATAAAATAACAAGTGAGTCAAGCGCTGGTCAGTCAGCAGTCAGCAGTCAGCAGCAGCAGAAGCAGTCGACGACGAAGCCCTTTTCAGTAAGGAAATGTGATTTTGAACTGCTAAAGATTATTTCGACTACGACGACGGATTTTTTTAGCTGCTAGACGAAAAATGTGTTGACCAACAGAGGGTCTGACTTGTGAGAAGACTGAGAACTCACTTGTTTTTGGTTCCCCCTTGGTGGGAGCTTGTTGATTCGAAGGTCTATTTCGCCCCAAATATTTCCCCCTTCTATATTACCCAAGTTGTGCTACTCATACACTGAGATGGTGATAACCAGTATCAAACCTGGACCATTGCTATTCCTTGGTAAATATTCTATTAGTTGAGTTAAACCAGCCTTTTTGTAATAAATTTCAAAGTTCTACAGAAAAACCTTTTAAATTTAAGTAACTAATACATTAAATATGTATTGATATAAACATTTTTTTCTGATTTATTTTTTCTGACTATGCAATAATACTTAGTGATTATTTTACATCTCAAGATTAAAGAATTAACTATTATAAATAATAATGTATTTTTTGTTCTTTTGAAGTTTGGAAATTTAAATGATAAAGTATTTCTTTCAGTAAGTGTTATAGGTGATACACCCTATAAGACTAATGGAATGCGCCGACGGGTTACTATAAGTAGCAGGGACAATTATGGCTTGAAAGTAAGCCAATGCGAGTCAGCTCACAATTCTATTTGTCGGACGTAATTTCCACTTCTCTGTATTGTATTTGTCTACTTTTTGTTAATACATTTTCCTACATTTGTTACCCGTCGTTTTGTTCTTATTTGACCCCTTAAAACCTCACAACAGTAAGTGACATGGGTTTATACAGGTTATTATTTTTCGGTATAGATCCCTCCTCCATGTCTTGATCAGATAGCCTACCACCTTTTACATGAAGATTGTTGTCCATATTATTCATGTTATGTTGGACAAATCCAAATTGTAGAGCTAATATTTACTTACAGCAGTGTTATTTAACAAAATCCATTCTCATAGATTCGTTTTTTTGTAGCATTCTCAGAATTCAATGCATTCGATCTCCTGCATTTGATAGAAATATCGATTGGATACATATAAAAGGGAGCGGCTAAACTGTTCCTTATTTCTTTGCCTTTATTCGTTCCGTTGATCTAAACGTTTATTGTTTCGTTCCTTCCATCGTTCCTTCCTTTCCTCTCTCCATCATCAATTGTGTTTATTGTCCCCATTTCTTCCTGCTATTATCTTTCCGTTTCCTCTTCTTCATCTTTTCTGTACATCTCATAGTTACAATTCTGAAATTCATAGTTTAAAGCAAGTCTGGTTGATGACCGAAATAAGATGAAATTCCGCTTTGACATGACCAAGACAGAAAAGAATTCCAACAAATCTAAACTTAAGATGAAAAAGACAATCTTTAGAATTCTCAAAGTTTAGGCATAAATCTCTATTGAAGATTAGCCGAAATACATCCATATCTTATTTGACATCATATATATATATATATATATATATATATATATATATATATATATATATATATAATATTATTATTATTATTATTTTTATTATTATTATTATGGACTCAGCCGTCGATTTTCGACGTATGAGGGTTCACACACACAATGAAC
>CM042153.1:34328640-34350571 GCA_023376005.1 Doryteuthis pealeii
CCTCCGGCCTTCTTCAGGTATTTCTTGTCGGATTAGGAAACCTTCTCGGGAACCTTCTTTTCGAACTCGGGAACTTTCTTGTCGTATTCGGGAGCCATCACGGAACTTTGAACCTAACCCTTTATTTATTCCACGGGGGTATCCTGTTCTCATTCCGCTAACCATAGCTGGGGTAGGAGTTTTGTTAATTAATTATTTTTCAAACTGCTTTCACTCAGGATTGAACTCGGGAACCAGTGATAACTGTCACTTAGAACTGTCTTTTTTTTTTTTAGTTCCACCAATACTTTAAATCATGATGATGATGATGATAATCATTAGGTTGCACTGACAGAACGGATTCCCATGACCTAAGAACTGTACGCAAACAAAGTGTTATTATCTAATAGAAATAATTACTTGAAACCATATAATCTTGTGTAAATTAGTATTAGATAGAATATTCTTAAAACCCTAGAAATGTGTTAACAAATTACTTTTATTTTATTTTATTTTAATAAAAAAATCATCAGCGTAAGTTGGAAAAATATGAAGACCTACGTGAACAATGCGTCAGAAACGGATGGATAACAAATGTATTTCCCATCGAAGTCGGATGCCGGGGATTTATTACCAACTCTACCATGGCATTTTTGTCTAAACTTGGACTTTCTCCACCAGACAAGAGGAAATACATGAAAAAGATCCAGGAGAAAGCTCTAACCGCATCAGCGTTGATATGGCAGTCCTATATTATGACATCAAACCGACAAAGTCTGGTGGTATCGTGAGATACAGCTGGGGTGCTCTGGGTTAGTGGTAATGATGCTTCGGCCCCGAAACCATGTCTGAACCTAGAGTCATCATCTGATGAAGGCTTTGTTGGTTGCAATGCTATTGTGTAAATAACAGTCACTGTATGAAGATTATTATTAGATCGAAATAATTAATATTATCTAACCGTAAGTAATTCTCTGAAAAAAAAAACAAAGAAATAAAAACAAATACGAAAAAAAAAACAAAAAAACAACTGCACAAAACATGTAAATATTAACATACGATATAGCGATTAACTAACATTTCGGCATAAAGTAACCCTAGACGGGTTAGCATACCGTGAGAATAAATAAATCAATCAAAATATTCGCAATTTTCAAAGCTGTTCAATGTCGTATTATTCTGGGGAGTAGTATAATTCCTTCCAACAGAAAAGTAAGGGTTAATAAAATTAGAAAAAAGATTTTTAAAAATCCAAAAACTGACTTTTTCATTGCGTCTATTAAAAAATGTAATTTGTGAAAGTTATAAAAATCTTGAGTAAAAGAGAAATCATTGCTTGCAATTTGAAAAAAAAATTCTTATTTCGTGGAAAAATTATCTTGTAGTGAAGTTTTCACTATTATTAATATACTTTTAAAATATCGAGCATGGCAGCGCCGTCAAGTGTTGACGCAGCAATTTGGATAGAGAAAAAGAGGATTGAAGAGGAGAAGTGAGAGAGAAAGTGACACGTATTACATTAAAAAAATACTTATAAAACGCCCACAAATCAACAAATATTCACGGTTATGTTGTAATTATCTTGTTATTCAGAATAATTCCAAATATTTAGAATCTGTATTCGACTTAGTCTAGCACAGCATCATCTTCTCTGAATAGCAGACAAAAATATTCCTGTTTTTGTTGCCCAATGTCAGTTAATTTTCTATGGAAAGTTAACTTTACTTATTCTCTTTATCAAAACATTTCCCGCCCAAAATTCTTTAAAACAAATTAAATAATTATTTACTGCATGACATCATCAGACACTTTTTTATACAGTAAGTTAAGAAATTGCTAATGAGAAAGGTGAAAAAGCATTGTAACGGAGTCGGAATAGATAAGTCATTTAAAAAAAACCCAGCGGACCAAAGAGAGAAGGGTTAACAAAATCTAAAATCTCGTCTGCTAGGCTAGTTTTTACTAGATATGGTTGATCTGGCAGTTAAGCAGATCATACCGAGGTCAGCAGATTTGCACTGCTTCACTAGGGACTTCATTCAGAGAGAGGGTTGTTTTTTCAGCTATCACCGCCTAGCGTTTTTTAAAGCAGGAGGCCGGGACGGAATTCTGTGAATGGAACCCTGTTATCTTTAAATTGTATCCAATTCTTTTTTTGTTTTAAGTCATTTTATTGTTTTTTACAAATTAAAAATGTTATTTAATTAATTTATTTACATTATAAATTATTTGAAGCGGCTACCCGGCGTTGCCTGGGTAGAGGGGGTATAATACACCCTATAATACATGTCACATCCTATTCGATACGAAGGGGTTGGGTTAATAAAGGGGTGCCCCATCGTGATGTAATGGTTAGCAAGCTAGTCTCGTAGATCAATTACGACTGAGTAGTGAGTTCGGTCCTTGGTGGATGCTCCAAATTTATGACCTTGTGTCACATCCTCCCCGTAGCGAAAGGGTTGGGTAAATAAAAGGGTGTCCCATCGTGTTGTAAGTGTTTGCAAGCTAGTCCCGCAGATCCATTACTACTGAAATGCAAGTTCGATTATCGCTGGACGCCCTATACATGCGAACTTGTTAAATTACAATTAATTATTTTGTTTTACGTCATATCAACCCTTTTCAGGTTATCAAATGCCGAATAAAATTATTTTGATATCAAGTTGCTTATAATTACTTGTTGTTACTTAAATGACCACACATCTAAGTATTGAAGAGGCTCATCGTTGCCTAACTTCGGAAATCTAGCGGGAACCGGTACTTTCAACGTAACTTGACCGTAAGCCAGCTGTCAGGATTGAACCTGCAATCCCCAAATAATTGTCACTTAAAACTAAGTAAGTATACATTTATGTTGATTGGTTGTTTTTTTTATGGCATATCAACACTTTTGGGGTCATTTAACGTTAAATCAAATAATTTTAATATCAAGTTGCTTGGAGTACCCGCTGTTGCTTCAATGATCACCCATCTATGACGGAGAACGAAAAAGAGAAAGACATTGTCTTGCCTGCCGAGATCGAACCCGCGTCCTCCCGCATGCAAAAACAGATGCGAATTAGGCACTGGACGGACGCGAAGTGCCAGGATGTTTCGGTAAATACGTACATAAATAACATGTGAGTCAAGCACTGGGCAGTCAGGAGTCAGCAGTAGCAGGTTGACTGACGCGAACGACCGAGTAAAGAAATGTGATTTTGAACTGCTAAAAATTATTTCGACTACGGTGACAGATTTTGCAGCTGCTAAACGAAAACGAAGAGCGTGTTGACCAGGGGAAGGTTTGGCTTGCTGGAAGACTGTGGACTCGCTTGTTTTTGCCCCCCCCTCTCGGCGGGAGCTTGTTGATACGAACATCTATTTTCCCCATATATTTCCCCACTTCCATAGAACAAGCCCATCACTGCTTAACTTCGATGATATAGTGGGAGATAGTGCTTTGGTTTCTATTTTTATGGGTGATATATTTCTTTGAGAAAATGGTTACAGAAAATTTAAAACCCTTCAATATCGTTAATGCCTACTTTCACAGTCACATCTAGGCTTATGAAATCCACAATATGTTTCCTTACTTATCATTTACCTATAATATAATACATTATTTGCAAATCCCGCGTGGATAGAACATTGGAATATTATTAATGAGATCGGAGTTGTAAGCTTACTATCGGATTGGAAAGGTGATATGTAATTGACTGGACCACTGAGCCCGCTTCATTGAAGCTTACATCTGCTGAATCTGGGGAAGAAAACAGGGAGGTTGATTGACAGGGAGGGGTCAGGAGATCATGTCAGGCTATGAGAAACGATCTGAAAGAAATAATAGTTTGGAAAGTAAATGGAGAAGTGAGTTCAATTCTCCAGCAGTCGGGGTCAACTACGTCAAATTCCAACCGAGCGAAAGATTGAAAAATGAGAACATTTCTGACTAAATGAAGAATTTCTCTTCAAGGTGAATTGACGTTGTGAAAACCAACATAACATGAATACCGACTTTTCAGTGATACACAAAGTGGGTAATTAGAAATAAGTAACGTGTTTGTCTACCTTATTTTCTGGATACGTAAGAAATAACGATCAACGGTGGTTGAATCCTTTTCAGTATCAAGTGATGAAATAGCAAACTGACAAAGCAACATACTCTCTTCATTATATGCTGAATAATGTAACCTTATGGCTCTCATTCTCAATTGAGCAATAGTATGTCATATCTTATTATAATGGAGATTGTGTGTTTGTCTGTCTGTAACCGAAACTAAATCACTATTCAAGTCATAATTCCCTTAGTTATTGACGTCACATTTACCATGAATTTATTTTTATTTAAACCTCAATTATTGATAAAATTGTTATACCTTATTAATACTGTTGACCATATCTACCTACTAATAGCATGTAATTGTATTTATATATACAACAAAATAGCGGTTTACAGTGTGAACGGGAAGGCTAATTTGCATATTGATATTTAAAATTTGATTTTAATAAATATATGCTTAGTATTATTGATTTCTAATTGTTTGGTTTTCTCTTAACGAATCTGAGCAAACATCTCGGGGATAAATCTTAAAAGAAATCCATAAACAAGACGAAAGAACTGTAATTTTATTAAATACTTCATAATCTAACTAAATAGATAAATTAGTAAAAATGAAATACGGGAGTGAAAGCAAATGATAGAAGTGTTAAATCTAAAGCTGTTATATTTTTCGAATATACCCCCTCAGCTTATCATTTTCTAAGTAGTTTATAATTTGATACAATATTTTATAACATCAAAACCTAAATACTTGCACCCGAACGGTGCATATATTTGCTAGTAGAAATAATATTTGTATACTCATCTCTGGACCGCTACTACATTGGAGAGGCTCGGATCTGGTTGCTGTGTTGATGTTGAGAAGGCAGGCAATTCTTTGATGTTTGGAGTCTGGAATCAACTTGTGGAGCCCGAGAACATTTTGCTCTGTGCCATTTATAGTTTTTAGTAATAACACAAGACAATTTGTTCATATGAGATTTTCATTTCCCCCAAAGTCAAAAACTGCCCTGAACGAGAGCCCACGTCACACTCAATCAACTCATTCTCCCAAACTTCCATAACATTCTCACCTCTCGCTCTTCCTCTCTCCCACTACACCACGTGACACTTCTCGGCCAGTAAAAAAAACTACCATGTGGGATTCTGCTAATTCATCCTAAAAAAATCCATGCTAACCTACTGGCTCTTTTCATTCTCTCTATTTCTCCCCCCCCCTCTCTCTCTCTCTCTCTCTCTCTCTCTCTCTCTGCCTATTATGCTACAATAGACGTGTCCCCAAACCTCGTCCCTTGGACTACATGTGACCATCGAGCCACATCCTTGCGACCCTTCACCTTAAATTTTCAAAATTTTCTCATCGCCTTTGATGTTGTCTGAAGAATTACCATAGAACTCATTGATTTTCAGTGTTCAGAAAATCCAAATTCTGAGTTTCTTGCTTGTCACATTCTCGGTTTCTTTGAGAATCATAAGTTTCCAGTTGGAAAATTCTCCAAACTGATCACTCACACCCAGCAAGTAGTGAGCATGTTTACCACAACATACTGCTGCTCCGAACAGTTAGTCTCCAAAATGAATACCAAGAATACATTATGTTTGCAAATATCAACCCATTTCTTATGTGATCCTTCTGTCAACCATTTTGTTTGACCCCAGTATTACATATTTTATCTAATTGGAAACGAGTCTCAGATATCTTATTATAATGGAGATTGTGTGTTTTTCTGTCTGTAACCGAAACTATATTATTACTCAAGTTACAATTCCCTTAGTTATTTACATCACATTCTCAATGATTTTATTTTTATTTAAACCTCAATTATTAATAAAATGGTTTTACATTATTAATACTGTTAAACATATCTACATACTAACAACATGCAATTATATTTATATATACAACAAAATGGCGGTTTACAGTGTGAATGGGAAGGCTAATTTGCATATTGATATTAAAAAATGTGATTTTAATAAATATGTGCTTAGTATTATTGATTTCTAACTGTTTGGTTTTATTTTAATGAATATAAGCAAAAATCTCTTCAATGAATCTTAAATGAAATACATTAACAAGAAAGAATAACTGTCATTTTATTCTTTACTTCCTCTTTTAACTAAATAGTTAAATTAGAAAAAATAACAATGAAAGACGAGAGTGATGGAAGAGTAAGTTTCAATTGTTCTATTTTTCGATTATACCCCCTCTGTTTCAAATCTTTTTATCTGCATTCTTATTCAGTTTCATTAGCCTTTCTAATTTAATACGATATTTTATTACATTAAAACTTAAATACTTGCATCCGGAGGGTGCATATATTTGCTAGTCTCATTAATAGATCTAGATTGTTACCTCGAGAATTTTGCAGGTCATTTCCTTTTCCTTTAAGATACCCAACCCGAATGATTTTTAGGTAAGTTTTGAAAAGGATGGAGAACCACGTTTTCAAAGACAATCTTAACTCTTTGCCTACCAAATTTTCCCCTCGGCAGTACCAACTTTTGTTTGTGTTTTTTACCCGTATGATTGAATATTTCAAAATTAACTCTCTAGTCCACTCAGAACTCATTCTATTCAAAGAAAGTCCTCTTATATTGCAATCTGAGTCATTCAGCTCAGTTATGATGAAGTACCCATCAGCGGCTTACGTTAGGATCGCAGTGGTGGGAGAGCACACTGCGCGGTTTAAAGGAGTTAAAGAGTTAAAGGCATTTCTTTTCCAATGATGTACCTCTCATAATAATGTTTTATTAAAGACGTCATATTTTCCTTTGTTAACTATCTCTTGGAAACTCCAACGTGTCTTGCTGATTTCTGTTAGTAATTGTATATATATATATATATTATATATATATATATATATAATATATATATATTATATATATAATAAGATAAATATATAGAGGTATTACATATCTATTTATTCGGTGACAAAGGAATATAACAGCTCTATTTTATATTGAGCACTCTACCAATAATACTGCATTTGGTACACCATTCCAGCAAAAGCTGAAATAGTGACCACCTCACACTACAGTATATATATATATATATATATATATATATATATATATATATATATATATATTATAAAATGGGTACAAGAGATAACCTGCTCGAGTTTCACAATAAGGATCTTCAGGGTTAAATCCACTGAATTAATCGAGACACCGATTAATAGCAATCGATTTCACGTGAAATCGACTGCTATTAATTATTTTATAATAAATTTGCTCTACTTAGTATTGCGCACTTTGTTTTTGTTATATCGCTGACTTACCCCCCTGAATTCCGCACTTACTAACCATCGTGACCAAATTCACCGGTAAGTCAACACCACCACCCACCCACCCCTTCGCACGAGCAGGATATGACACAAGATCAATTTCTTAAGTGGAGTTTAACAAGCTTTAATTCAGTTTCCCTTCTCCTAGATTGGTTACCTAGCCATGGTTAAAGAACCCTGTCTGTCCTGCTTTTTACGCATAGCTGGAGGGAGAATTGGATTCATACCATTCGTAAGTGTATTACCTCCATGTAAAAAGCAAATAGCTTCGTTCAGGAAGTGAACTCTGGTCGGCGAGTCCATTTCATACGACTTTAGCCATTACACCACGCGCCTCCATTTCTATATCTTCATATACTCGGCTGAGTCAAAATAGTTGTAATATTTTGGTAACTTGTGGCACAATTTAGAAACTCCAGATATTTTGCTGTCATTAAAGGGACGAACCACACAGGATTGTGAGATGGCGAGCTAGCCTGATATTCTTCGAATACAACATACTAGATTTCCCCTATGGCTTTGTAACACGGTTTGAGGCCTACCTAATCTTGTCTGACCGTCGACGTTCTTGCGATCCGAGTGAAATTACTTGTACCATCTTTTTACTGTACTGTGATCAACTGTGCTTTTAACTTTGCATTTAAGAATGGTCAAGTAAGTTTAAAACAATGGATCCCGAGGCCGTGTCCCAAGCCATATAAGCAAATCTGGAGAATAGCACTATTGGAATATTAGTCTAGCTTGGCATCTCACAGTCCAATGTGGTACCTCACCTTCAGGAACTCGACAAAAATATCTGGAGATGCTGAATTTTACTTCAGGTTACTAAAATATAACAAAAAGTTTGACTCACTTTCCCAAATTTCGTAATTCGACTCGTCGCCATTGAAGAAGATCCGAGCGTACCTGGGCCCATAACCTGTTAAGTTTTTAAATGCCATCCTTGGCCAGTTGAAAAGGGCTTAAAGTAAGTAAGTCCTGAGTTATGGAATCCTTTGGTAAGCGTATATGTTTTATCCTGCGAATAAGTCCTATCCAGCGTATTGTTAAGGGTCCAGTGATTTAATCCTATGTCCGTCGTCCACGAAAGTCAAAGCAGTTATGAGTAGGTATGGCCAGTACAGCCGGTATAAGTATTATATCAGAAGCAGAGTACTGCCAGCGATTGACCAAGAGTATGATCCCATGGTTAGCGCCGTCTATAAATAGGAGCGGGTATCTAGCACGCACCTTATATACAAAATTTCTCATCATAGTTACAAATAAAGAAATTTGACACTACTCCATCGTCTCACGTAGATCGAATGATGCCAACAACAGTTATAGATTCAACTAATGTACAGTTATATGGTATCAATTATTCCTATCGAATACGAATGATTTTTAAAGAGATCTGTTTGATCCATATATAGGATCTTAACATGTACTACCTCACCGGATCAGAGTGGACCCGGGAGTAATGGAAATGAAGGAATACTACATATTCCTTAAATCTCCAGAACTAGTGCCTCATCTTCAGATGCAGTTTAGTGGCATACACAGGACACCCCTTTTTAGGGATTGGGTCTTATCCCACTACAGAGGGATACAATCAGCATATTCTAAGCTCCACCAACAGGACGAGGATCTAAGAATGTTTAGCTTCCACTAAAATATCATCTCATATCTCGCTCGCCATTTTCTATTGATTTAATAAAATCTCGTTGTTCTTTTTTAAATCAGGTAATCTATATTTATTCCTAAGATTTATTCATTTATTTCAGCCACATTAATTATCGGTTGATCGTGATATGTTTGCAGATTGTCCAGGTAAATTGTAGAATTCTTAATTGTTGATTAGGTTTATACGTATTTATTCAAGCTGGAGATATTACATAATTACATCGTTAGTACTTTGTTATAAAGTCTTATGTGAAATAATAACAAAAATTATATATATATATATATATATATATATATAATATATATATATATATATATATATATAATATAATAAAGTGTCGAAGAGATTTCTGTCAGCGAATTTTAACATCATGTGTTTGTTTTTTCTAAAATATTTATTTCACACTGTCGGATTCACTTCCATTCATTTTTCATATATATATATATATATATATATATATATATATATATATATATATATATATATATGAAAGTAAGTAAACAAACAATGTGTTTATTTATGATATGGCTTTTAGCCGAGAATTTTTGGATGATATGTGCTTAATTGAATTAATTGATAATTAATGAATTTAAGCGAGCATATATGTTCAAATGTAAGGCTAAACAAATCGAGCCTTACATTTGAACACATATGCCTTCCTAAATTCATTAATTATTAACTAATTCATTTTCAAAATTAGGTATGACTTCAATTAAGCACATACCCTCCATATATATATATATATATATATATATATATATATATATATATTTATATATATACTCGTGATTCTTATAAGTACGACATTTATCATCTTGCAACACTCTCTGATTAAAAATGAAATGCAAAAATGTACATCCTGATTATCTGGCGTTGATTATTCAGTGTAGTAACTAGATGTTTTTATCATAGAGAAATAAATATTTTCTTTATATTCATTTCATTATCCTTTAATTTTTTAGATATAGAGTCAACGGTCGAATTATTCAAACACCCATAGATGTTGAATATTTTAAGTAATTTCCTAGATTTTAATATCCGTATGATGCCAGTCTTTTTATGTTATTAAGTACAAAAAAAGAAATATAAAACTCAATTTTGAGTAGAATAGATCACATTTGCTAAATCTGAGAAGTAAAATAAAAAGTGGAAAAGACAAAATTATTCATACAGTATAAAACTGTAACAATATTAATTATCAATAAGCATGATCTCTCATCTTTATAACTTGCTACAATCGTTTTTTTCAATTATTTTTGATGAGATTTCAACAAGTCTTTTCTGGGATTTTCTCTATTCTTCAATGGTTACATGTTGTAATTTCATAAATTGTTATAAATTGTCATAAATTGTTAGCAGACCCTGTAGCTGAGAATAAGGGCCATTAACTTTGAGATCAAGGGACCCAGTTGAAATTTACCAATCGCGACATGATAGACACCTGATAGTTTTTAGTTAGTTTTAGAATTCATATTCAATCTGATTTTGGAAGCAAAACATACATACTCCCTGGTCGGTCTACCCTCGTAGTGAATAAGCAATATGGGTTGATAAACTTGATAAAAAAAAGTCTTGTTTTAATTACAATGACCAAATTCAGCCTAGAAGAAGACCAGCCTTTAGAAGAATTAAAAAGAATGAACAGAGAAAAACTCATCTAGACAGGAATATATCGGCCAAAGAAGTTAACAAGAATCAAGTAAGATCTCTCACTAATCTGTCTGTCACTCTCTGAATTATATACCCGATGCTCGATGTGGGTATATAAGACAGTCAACAATAAAATTATTCATACACCCATGAATATTTTGACCTATTTCTTAGAATGTAATTCCAGAAGGTTTTTTGCAGTATATTTTCAACAGGATTCAAGTCAGAACTCATTGAAGGTCTTAACAGTCCCAGCTACTCGTCCTTCGGGACGGGTGGTCCAGTGAACTGCTAAATAATTAATTAATAGCGTCGATCCGAGATGCCTGCCTCATTGCACTTAAAGAGGCTGAGCTCGGATCAACGCAATTTTTCTCCTACCACCCCATGAGTCTTGGCTTGTGGGTGGTGCCCACATAAAACGGCCTTGTGCCATATCGTGTGAAAGTGGGACACATGTAAATAAAATGTAATCTTCTTTTTCTGAAGTCACGCAGTCACTGATTTAGACGAATGTTTGGGATCATTCTCTTCCTGGAAATTAAAACACCAATCAAGAATTACTTGTAGATTTTCATAAAAATATTCATATAGTCTTAAGGTTTTATTATTCCTCCAATATCCCCTGAGCTCAAACAACCCCAAAACATGATCAAGTTGCCCCTATGTTTTAATGTTGGCACTGTATTCTTTGGGAGGAAAGTCTCAACTTTCTTACGCCAAATATTCTGTACATCAAAAAGCTTAATTTGTCTTTCATCACTCCATAGTACTTGTTTCTAAAAACGTTTTTTTGCAAATTTAAACCGAGCAACAATGTGATATGGTTTATGAAGAAGAGTCCGTCGTAGTAGGTTTCCATAAAATCCATTTCTATTATAAAAAAAAATAAAACGTTGTTTTGTGCGAGTACTTACGCGGATATCTGTTGTATGAGCCTGAAGTCAAGTGGTCTACGAGCGATCCCTCGTCTCACGCTCCACGGGGGGTTCGAAACAAGACCGCGACGGCAAAATCCCGCCTGTCGCGGATGTTAAGTCGGTTGGCCCGTTCGCGCACGCCGCCACGTATGCAACGACGACCGAGACGCCCAACGGAGACGGCGAACCGCCCCGCCGAACACAACAGCCGCCGCTACTAGCGACAGACGACCGCTATGGCAGGCTCTAGCGGAACGAAAAGAGACGCCTTTCGTAATACCGTGGCGACACCGGTCGCGGTTCCGGCTTAGAGGCTTTTAGTGATATCTTAAAAAAAACTCTTGGGTTTATATTAACCTCGCGATACAGTTTCTGTACTGTTCTCGCTGACAATTTGGGGTTTCTTGCTCGCCCAGGTAAATTCTCTTTCGTAATCAACTGTTTAAACTTCTTTATAACGAACTGTACCGTAGATCTAGGGATAGCTAAACGATTTGAAATGGTGCTGTAACTATTTCCCGAATTGTGGAATTTAATAATTCTCTGTCTCACATCAACTCTAAGCTCCTTTAATTTCCCCATCGTATTGTTAACATAAGAATAACAATGGTGACACTTTCTGCACCACATGATGTTCTTTGTTGAAATTAACACAAATATTCTACTGAATGAATAGTCTAGAAGGCTTCACCGATAAAATAATTATGTACACGAACCTCTGAATTTAAAACGATATTTTTAACTGTACGAATGATTTAGTCTTCTCCTATTTTGCTTAATTCATCTGTCAATTTGTATTTAACCTATTGCTCTGAAAATTGAATTTTATATTCCCTTTTCGGGCTTATTAACATATTCAAAAAGCTTGGCATTATATGGGCATTAGATACTGAGAAATCGGTAAAATATTCCAAATTGAACGGTGTACGAATAATTTCATCGTTGACTGTATATTTTGTTTTTTAAGTTGTTAATCTTTATCATTTTTCTTGTTTGTATTTTTCTTTTATTTGCTTTCCATATTTAATTTTATAATTAATCTTATTTTCAATATTTTTTGATTATCTACAAAAACATTATTATTGATTTATATCCTTATATTTCTATTTCTATTTTCTTAAGGGGAATGAGTGTTAAAAAGATTTTTCACCCTCGCAGACAAAAATAGGAGGCGGATTTTATTGAAATTTGGTCTTTGCTAGTCTCTACCAATTTTTCTTTATTTCAATTTTCACTAGAGCTACTCAGGATATATATATCAATGGGATGGGAAGTAACTCGCTGGTTCTATGTGTTGAGTATCTGGCCGCCATCCTTAGTTCCAGATGTAGTAAATAAGTAAGCAAGCCAATAAGTATCCGTCCTACGTCCAAGATGATCCAAATAGCAATGAGCCAAGATTAAGAATCAGACTAGTATAAATACAACAACAGCAGCAGCAGCACTGCCAGTGATTGGACAATAGGAATCTTTCTCAAGTCACGTGATAGTCAACGAGTCTATAAGTAGAAGTGACTACTCGCCTCATGCCTTATATACAACAAAAGGAAGCGCGTGGTGTAATGGTTAAAGTCATGGGAAATGGACTCGTCGCCCCGAGTTCAAATCCTGGACGTGGTAATTGCATTTCATTTAGCGCTAATATCCTTGGGAAAGGTATGAATCCTACTCTCCTTCCAGCTATGGGTAAATAGTAGGGCAGACTGGGCTCTTTAACCTTGGTTAGGCCACCGGTCTAGGAGAAGGAAAACTCTGAATTCAAACCTGCACTCCGCTTAAGAAATTGACCTAGTGTCGCATCCTGCTCGTGCGGAGGGGTTGGTAAATATATATATATACAACAAAATGTGGGCACCTCACGTGGTGAAATGGTTAGCAAGCTCGCTTCGCAAACCATTGTTAGTGAGTTCGATTCTCATTGGGAGCCCCATACTTCTGGCCTTGTGCCATATCTAAGCTAAGCTTAGTAAATAACTATATACAACAAAATTCCAACACTATGAACTTACGCATGGTACAAAACAAACATAGAGACATAGATACAGACAGACATACAGATCCTTTCTTTTATATATAGATTACTATATTTGTCTCCAAGAAGTCATTGACATCGATACAGAATCCGAGGAGTGGCTTATACGGTTGAGAAATATCAACAACCAATTCAACGAGACAGATGAAGAGAAGCTGGTGGCCGCAGCAACAGACAATCGAACATGTAGACAGGATTTTTAAAAAATACAATAGACTATAAATAGATGTGAACTGAGAGAGTTAATCTCGTGTATCCTATCTTCCCTAACCTACCATATAAAAAACTATCAATAATAGATTTTCCTGTCAATCTCTTTTTATAGACTGAAATTAATTTTTAGAATTAATTTCTATGATTGGAATTACATCTTCAACTACTATCCAGTATTTTCCATCATGCATCTATTAATAATGGAGATTGTCTGTATTTATGTCTGTTACAAAAACTACGTCATGGCTCTACGTCACAGCTTACGTCACAATATTCTTATGCTATATACACCCACAATTTGAGTAAGCAATTTTTAAAATTATTTTTTACTCTCGTCCTTTTTTTTTACAGTAACAAGAAGTTAACTAAAAAGTTTACAAATAAATAAATACCTACGATTTGGTGTAAAATTGATGTGGAAAATATTCAAAATAATTGTTCGATTATTACATGCATGCAACATTTTATTTGAGAGGAACGGAGCACAGTTTTTATTTCAAATTGTTTAATTTTTTTTTTTACTCCTTTAATAAATATGAGGATTTGTCTTACTTATGATACAAACCCTCTGACATTGAATTTTTAACTCCCACCCTCTCAGGCAATGTCTTTCAAAAATTAATTTTTACGGCGCCCGGAGGGTATTTTCTGTTGCCTGTATATTATAAAGGAACACTGCTTATTTTTGCAAAAGTAAAAGTTGCAAACATCAATGTTCAGCAAACTGTTCAAACATCTCGATAAGCAAATGAATACATTTAATTTTAATTTTAATTCTGTATTTAACAGAAGATTTCTGATTTCCCTGTCTCTTCTTCGTGACATAGTTTCTTTGAGAATAAACTATTTCAGATTAAAAATATAGCCTTTCAGAAGTTATTATGCAAATCAAATAAACTTCAATAACTCCAAAAATGTTGAACTATTATTTGTAAAATATCTAAGTAAATTTTTCATAACTTTTAATTATTAGTTCTTAAGATATTTGGAATTTACAAACATTGACTGACTGCCGATTAAACTGATATTAACTTAAGACCTCTGTTATCTGATAAAAGCTTTTTTCTTTTCTTTATTTGTCTTTATTTTTAAGATGAGGCTTCATGTGAATAATTTTGATTTTTCGGACTATTATCCTCATCTTTATGGTGGTAGTTATTACATGAGGATACAGTGGCCGAAACGTTGTGTTAACAATTACCACAATAAAGATGAGGACAATAGTCCAAAAAATCAAAAATATTTTGTCTTTTTGTTCATAATATATGTTGAAACACTTGTAAAGGGAAGGATCTAACAAATTTTGAAAAACAGAAAATAAGTCGTTGAGTGAGAGAATGTCCACATTGAAAATATCAAAGAAGCTTTGCAGAGATGATTGAATAATAAAAAAGCCGTTGAAATATAATTAAGTTGGGAACTCGAAGCAAAGAAAAATGCTGATCTGAATCCGATGGAAAATCTATGGTTAATTGCGAAGATGAAATTATATGAAGGTGGCAACAATATAATAACAAAGCAGGGAAAGAATTAAAACCACCATGTAAGAAATTAAACCTGCTAAAGTAAAAAGAAAAGAAAAGAGAACAAATCAATGGATATATTAATGGATACCCTCGTTGGGTATATAGATCGAGAGAGTTCTCGTATGAGAAAGAGAGAGAGAGAGAGAGAAGAGAGAGAGAGAGAGAGAGAGAGAGAGAGAGAGGAGAGAGAGAGAGAGAGAGAGAGACAGGCAATAGAGTTAGACTGTGACTTACTTGTTCCTTTTCTAGTGGTTGTTTCATCTTATTTCTTTTGGTCGGTCGTCATCTTGTCTCTTCTTTTTCTTTATTACTGCCCATCCTGATTCACCGTGCGGTTTGTGTTTACAACCTCTCTGCCTGATGTCTGGTTGAAACTGACTTCCTAACTAACTTTATTACGCGACTCGCTAGATTCCCGCATCTGGGGTTAGTAGGGACCATAAACGTTATTGGTACTTTTCCATCCCTGATCTGAAAAACAATGGCCCTTAGAATTATCGCTACGGTGGATATATTAAAATGTGAAGTTTTGAAAAGTATTGAAATGTGAAGTATTGAAAAGTCATATGTTTTGTATAGTTTCAATAATTTGTATTGATCAAGTTTTGATGATTTTATTACCTTTTTATTGAAGTAAAATGTGATTATTTGGTTTTGCCTAATAACATTAGATGGCAGTTTTTATTATTATTATTAATACTAGCAAATATATCCACCCTCCGGGTGCAAGTATTTAAGTTTTAATATAATACAATATCATATTAAATTAGAAAGGCTAATGAAACTGAATAAAAATGCAGATAAAAAGATTTGGAACAGAGGGAGTATGATTGAAAAATAGAACAACTTTGAAACTAATTTCTTCCATCATTTTCCACCCATCCCGTCTTTCATTGGTAAGTTTTCTTAATTTAACTAATTAGTTAAAATAGGAAGTAAAGAATAATATTACAGTTATTTCTTCTTGTTAATGGATTTCTTTTAAGATTTATCCCCGAGATTTTTGCTCATATTCAATAAGATAAAACCAAACAATTAGAAATCAAATAATACTAAGGACATATTTATTAAAATCAATTTTTTAATATCAATATGTAATTAGCCTTCCCATTCACACTGTAATCCGCTATTTTGTTGTATATATAAATACAAGTGCATGTTATTAGTATGTAGATATGGTCAACAGTCTTAATAATGTAAAACAATTTTATTAATAATTGAGGTTTAAATAAAAATAAAATCATGGAGAATGTGATGCAAATAATAAAGGGAATTGTGATTTGTATAGTAATATAGTTTCGGTTACAGACAGACAAATCCACAATCTCCATTATAATAAGATATCAAATAACTTATAACACGTATATGATAAAAAAGGGTCCGGTGTTTGTCATAGGGACCAAAAGGGTTGGGACAATCATATAGGTGCTAGGGCTAGACCTGACCAGCCAATTGATCGGGGGGACTCTCCGACCGACCTAAGGGACAAAGTGGAGTGTTGCAGGTCTAAGCCACCAGTATTCCGCCCTTAAGCACCAGGAATTGCCACCAACGGCCAATATGGAACACAATGATACATACAAACATTTAAATCCAGGTTTTGTTTTGATATCTAAACTGATTGTTTAAAATCTAACAATATTTTTTTTTAAAACCTTATTTGAATTATTAAATTTTATTTGATTTGCTTTATAACTTCAGACAGGGTGTAGAATGTATATTAACCATGGTGAACTTTGACCGAGGGGCACTCCTACTCCTACTCCTACTCCTACTCCCACTGCTACTACTACATCCACATCGAGCGTGTGCAGTGAGCTCCAGCTAAGGCAGATACATCTTCTCTGCTTGACATCCAAGCTGAAACTGAGAGCCAACCAGGTCCCACGTGACTTCACGTATTTCGCGGGCTTTCTGTAATATTCCCATGGAAAGTCCCGCCCGTGATATGAAAAGGGGCCATCCCTTCAGAAATACAGGGGGTTGACAATAATCTATGCATAGATTATGTAACATTAGTGTACTGGAAATGACAAATGACATTAAACTGCTTATACTACTTCTACCAATTAATGTTTGTAACTCTTCAGTGTACATTTTTGAATTAATGTGATTTGTTCAATAACGTCAGACAAGCTCTAGAATGTATATTAACCACAGTCAACTTTGAGAGAGGGACTACTACTACTACTACTAGTATTAGTAGTAGTAGTAGTACTACCGTTTTAACCATTTGGTGTAAATTTTGGATTTCCAATAAAGGTTGTGAAATGGCCATTGATTGAAAAAGAGAAATATGTAGAATAGATTTTTGACATTTATCTTGTAAATCCATTGATGTCTCTTATCCACATCTGGATTTCTTACCTGGCGTAGACAGATACTTCAGCTAGTATTTCCTAATCAAAGTGAATTCGCTGAAAATCAAGCAACAACCCTTGTCAGAATCTAAACATATTTGTTTTGAATGACACAGAAAAAACAAAATTAACAACAAAATAAATAAACGATATTTCCAATATTGATTTTACCGAAGGAAATATTTTTAGATGTTTTATCCTTACTCGGAATTTTTCTTTTTTTTTTTTCTCGGATAGATTAAGGGGCCTCAATGAATCGAGTGGAGAATTGATTCGGAAAACCGCCAACAATTATCCTAACATCCCAAAAAACATTTTTTTTCAAAAGAAAAAAAAAAGGAGTGAAATAAATTTTATATGGAGAAAAATGTCGAAATCTCGTTTCTTCCTTTTTGAAAGCCGCACTGTCATCTTTTCTTTTTGAGTGTGTTGTCAGCATCTTTGCCAATGATAATCGAAAATAACTGGAATTTTCTTTTCGGCTTGCAGTTCCGACAAAGTAAGGCACAGCTTCATAAGGAAAACAAGAAAAACTCACAATTTCTGTCTTTTCTGTTTGGGTTAACGATGCTCGTTATCATTGATTGCAATCTGATCTGATTCCAATGAAAAATATATGTTCAATTGTGAAGATAAAATTAGATGAACAATATAACAGCAAAGTAAACCTATGCGAAACGATTAAATTCAAGAAATTCAAATCAGAAATTGAACCAGCTGAATTGAAAAAACAAAGAACAAAATGATTGCTATTGAGAAGGGTCACTATATTAAAATGTAAATTATTGAAAGACTTGTCATATGTATTTGTAGTTTGTTCTATTGTTACAATTTATGGAGTCATAAATTGTTAGCAGACACTTGAGATCTGGGGAGAGAGTGAAAATTTACCACTGACTGTTAGTAACCCTTAACCTTGAAATCAGGGGAGCCAGTGAAAATTTACCAGTGACTGTTAGTAACCCTTAACCCCTAGGGGCACGAATCTCACGCGCCATGAAAAACACGTGATTTAGTTAGAATTTTAGGTTTTAGATTCAACCTAACCACCAGAGAGAGAGAGAGAGAGAGAGAGAGAGAGAGAGAGAGAGGAGAGAGAGAGAAGAGAGAGAGAGAGAGAGAGCAGAAGTACTCTGGGTCGATCTCGCCCGCGCTGAAAATCATGGGCTAAATAATAAACGATCAAGTCTTGTTTTAATTACAATGACCAAAATCAGCTCAAAAGAAGCCCTTAGTTAGAAAAACCAATCAACAGCTAGTCAACGAGATAGGAGAATAATCAGCAAGAATCTGAGAAATGAAGTGAAAAAGTAAGACCATCTCCTCTGCAAGTAAGTCTCTAATCTGTCTCCCTCTCTTTATCTTCTAAGAACCCTCTCACTGTTTATATACCCGATGGGGCATACAACACTATTATTGGCATTGATCATTTTCTCATGATTCTATTACCTTTTTATTTAGAGAAAACGTGATTATTTGGTTTTGTTTCAGTTTCCGTCTCTCGTGTTGGGTCAGTTATGCTCGTTATCACTGATTGCAAGAGTAAGAGAAAATTATTATTTTATTAAACGAAGATCAAGAAGTTTTCTTTGTTGTTTAATCTGATATATATTCATCCATTTAATCCTCATCTAGCTATCGATAAATAGTAGGGCAGAATGGGCTCTTTAACCTTAGCCCTGCAACCAGTCAAGGTGAATGAAAACTCTGAATTCAAACCAGTTAAACTCTACTTAAGAAATTGACATTCTGTCACAACCTACTCGTGTAGAGAGGTATATATATATATGATACCATTCAACTAAATGGTATATGCACAAGCCTGAACCTGTCCTGGAGAATGAGAGGCATAAAATTCTCTGGGTCTTCGAGTTACAAACGGATCACCTAATCCCAGCCAGGAGACCGGACCTAGTATTAATCGACAAGTAGAACAGAACCTGTTATCACGTGGATTTTGTCGTCCCGGCTAACCACCAAGTGAAAATGACAGAAAGCGAAAAGACCTTGCCAGAGAACTGAGGAAACTGTGGAACATGAAGGTGAAAGTCATACTAATTGTAATCGATGCCCTTGGAACGGTACCTAAAGCTATGGAATAGAATTTGGCTGAATTAGAAATCAGAGGAAGAATCGAGACCATCCAAACTACAGCAATGTTGGGATCGGCTAGAATACTCAGAAGAATTCTGGAGATCTGAGGAGATGTCACTCAGCCTCCACGAACCACCTGCTACGGCAGGTGTGAAAACATAATGATAATAATAATAATAATAATGATAATAATAATAATAATAATAATAAGAGAACGAAACACATAAAATTCTCTGGGACTTTGAAATAAAAACGGATCACCTTATCCCAACAAGAAGACCAGACCTAGTGTTGATAAACAAAAAAGAAAGAACTTGTTAACTGGTGGATTTTGCAGTTCCAGCAGATCACAGGGGGAAGCTAGGAAAATGAAAAAATGGGCAAATATCTGGACCTTGCCAGAGAACTGAAAAAGTTATGGAATGTGAAAGTGAAAGTGATACCAATTGTAGTTGGTGCACTTGGAACAGTCCCAAAAGGATTGGAAAAGGGTCTGGAAAGTTTGGAAATCAGAGGAAGGGTTGAAACCATTCAGAACACTGCACTGCTGCAATCTTCCAGAATACTCAGAAGAGTCCTGGAGACCCGAGGAGACTTGCTGTCACTCAGACTTCAGTGAAAGACCATCAGCTAACACTGATGGGAAAACTCAAAAGGTGATGATAATAATAATAATAATAATAATAATAATAATAATAATAATAATAATAATAATAATAATACACATAAATGTCCTTGATATAAAGTGTCTATGAATGAAGTATTGAGCCAGGATTAATCTAGTCTAAGAAAAGAAATAAGAAAATGGCAAAACAGACTATGGCAAAAAGACGGAAACAGATAGATATAGCCAGAAGGATGATGATGCTAATGATGATGGCAGGGGTGTGTAATGAATTCGAAAAAAGAATGTAAATAAAACTAGTTGACAGATTTTAAAAAATAGCTGTGAGATTTCAATAAGATTAACGTCACTTTAGTTGGATTTTCTTTTTAACCCCCCAAAATAGTATACGGTAACGAGCTATACTTGGCATTAATCTCCAGGTCTTCGAATTCGTTTTGATTGTTTAAAAGCTTTTTTTGTGCGTTCTTGACGTACAGGAGGTTTTATATTTTCATTCTGCTAATTGACCAGTGAATAATTCTTGTAAAGTGATCATCTTTATATCGGCCTTAACGATATCTTATTCAAACAGCTCTTTGACTAAATTGGATTTTTGAGTCTTCATCGTCCAATGTAAATATTTATCCAGCATTCTTTTTTATTTGTAGAAGGACACTATGGTTTGTCGTTCTTTTTTGTTTGGTGTTTTCATTTTATTTATTTCTGAAATCAGTTTGTTTCACACAGCATTGAGTTTCGGAAGTTAAAGATAACAAACTGGAATCTCATAGATATCTTGCATTTATCTTAGTAAATTGTATATTTTGATAAGTTTCCTTGTTTCTTTTTCTTTTCTTTTTGTTGTTATTTTCTTTAAAAAACACCTGCAAAACAAATCCAATGAAGAGCGATGAAAAGAAAAGATGAGAGACAAAAAAAAAAAGAAAGAAAAAGAACTCTCTTGAATGCAATACAATTCTACTAAAACTATTCTTTTCATTTGGTTGGTTGGTTGGATTTGCGGCATGTCAACCGTTGTTGGAATATTTTATGCCGAAGACATCTTGTTTTAATCATTCATGATGGGTGCTCATTTTTTTAAACTCAATTTTAAAACACATTTTTAAAATCATTTTCTCCTATTTAACCTATAGATGAGACCCCTAACAGTACTACCACTCTGGATCAGAGTGGACCTGGGAGAATGGTGATAAAGGGCTACTCCACATTATTACAGGAGTTCCAGAATTGGAAATTCACCATCAGATAGTTTAACGTCATACACAGACGACATTAAGACCCTCAGTCACCGTCTTCTATCACATATATTCTATTACATATACTAGTAAATATATGACCTTCTGGGTGCAAGTATTTAAGTTTAATGTAATAAAATATTGTATTAAATTAGAAAGGCTAATGAAACTAAATAAGAATGCAGATAAAATGATTTGAAACAGAGGGGTGTATAATCGAAAATAGAAACAACTGAACGTACTCTTCATTCACCTCCTCGTCTTTCATTGTTAAATTTCCCTAATTTAATACATCTCTCTCCTTT
>CM042153.1:34350671-34375671 GCA_023376005.1 Doryteuthis pealeii
TCGCCTTCTTCTTCTTCTTCTTTTCTTCGTTCTTCTTCTTCTTTTCTTCTCTTTTCCCTTCTCTTCTTCTTCTTTTTTCTTCTTCTCGTCCTTCTGCTTCTCTTCTTTCTTCTTCTTCTTCTTCTTGGCTTCTTGTTTCTTCTTCTTCTCGCCCTTCTTTTCTTCTTCTTATTCTTCTTCTCTTCCTTATTCTTCTTCTTCTTCTTTCTTCTCTTCTCCCCTTCTTCTTCTTTTCTCCCCTTCTTTTCTTCTTCTCGCCTTCTTCTTCTTCTTCTCTTCTTCTTCTCGGCCCTTCTTCTTCTTCTTCTTCTTTTCTTTCTTCTTCTTCTTCTTCTTCTTCTTCTTCTTCTTCTTCTTCTTCTTTTTCTTCTGCCCTTTTCTTCTGTCTCTTTTCTTCCTTCTTCTTCTCACCTTCTGCTTTCTTCTTCTTCATTGTCCTTTTCAGAGAAGGCAAGACCGGTAGATACAATATATTTCGATATGAAAAGAACAATGACAAAGTTGCGTTTTTTCCTTCTTAAATTATCGTGACTTTTTCGTGACGACTGGCAACAGCAGATTTTCGTATCTTTATATCAAAGTTCAGATGAATTTTATTTCGTTTGGAAAAAAGAAAACAAAAAGAAAAAAAATCAACAACTATAAATGAATATCTAAAAATAAATAAAGGGGAATGGCGCATTGAACAATGTAAAAAATTCCTGAGGATTGCGTCGTCTTTTGTGTTGTATGACCTGTCAGGAAGATAACTCAATAAGTCCATTTGGAAATATACGATGCTTTTTGGAGATCGACTTTCTCGAGTCAAAATTTGACGACGTCAATAGGACACGTAGAGGAAAAGGTTGCCAGAGTAAAGAATTCTAACTTGTCACGTGCATGCAGGCCGCACACTGATTGGTTTGTATCATGTTTAGTATTTACAATATTGTCTGTTTTTTTTTTCTAGAGATATACGAACTCTATTATACAGGCAATTGTTTACTTACATATCATTTGTCTGTATTTGTGAGATGAGGTTTGATGTGAATAATATTGTTGTGTCCGACTGTTCTCATTTTTATTATGGTATGTATAAACACAATATTTCGGCTGAATAATCCCCCGGCCTTTACTTAGGACAATGAAGAGGTGCACTAGGCTTTTCAATTCTCCAGAACTGGAGCCTCACCATCTGATGCAGTTCAGTGTTATAGCAGGACACAAAAATCTATGGAGCACCTCTACCATTTGGTTCCTGATATGAGGAAAACACACGAGGATTTGAATGTAAGCAATGGAAAAATATTCCGTAGTATTCAATAAATTGTTGGTTTGTTTTGTTTTGTTTTACGGCATATCAACCTCAGTGGGTCATTTAATGCCGATAAAGTTTTGAAATAAATCAATTCTTAATGGATAATACATTTTTTTATAAATTCATTTTTCTATTTAACCCATAGATGGAACCCTAACAGGTACTACCACTCCGGGTCAGAGTGGACAGGGAGCAATGGGCATGAAGAGGTGTGCTCCACATTCCCCAAACCTCCAAAACTGAACCTCGCCATCAGAAGAGTTTAACGTCATTCCCATGACATGTAGACCCGCAGCCACCGCCTTCTAGCACCCCATATGATAAAAGGGGTTGGGGCTTGCCATAAGGGCAATAGGGGAAAATCATATAGGTGCTAGGGCTTGACGTGACCAGCCGATTGATCGGATGGGGCCCTCCGACCGCCCGTCTAGCCCAAGATAGGGCCAAAGTGGAGTATTGCATGTCATGAACTGCTCATCCACCTGTGCTCTATCCTTAAGCATCACGGGTCGCCACCCACGCCAACAGGTGGCCCCATTGGGGGAGTGTTACCCCTCTGCAGAGGTGCATTCTAACGCCCCAACCGACAGGGCGGAGTATTCAATCAATTGTTGGTTTGTTGGTTGGGTTTTACGGCATGTCAACCATTTTTTAATCCTTTTATGCTAGAAATGTTTTGTTTGATTCATTCTTGATGTGTGTTTAATTTTTTAAACAATTTATTAAACTCATTTTACTCAATTTAATCTATACATTGGTTCTCTAACAAGTGACCACTCCCGATCAGAGTGGACCTGAGAGCAATGGTGATGAATGTATACTACCCATTTCCCAGAGCTCTCGAACTGGAACTTCACTATCTGATAGTTTAACATCATACCCAGAAAAATAAGACCCTCAGTCACAGTCTTCTAGTACATATATTGATAAAAGGGTTGGCGCTTGCTAGGTATTCAATCAACACTATATATATATATATATATTATATATATCATATATATATATATATATATATATATATATATATATATGAGGTAGATAAAAGAGATAAGTGAGCAAGAAATGAATAACTCAAAACAAATCAAGGGTTGAAATGATTTCGTCCGTGTTACCCGGACATCGTCAGTCGGAAATTTCCGACTGACGATTTGAGTTATTTATTTCTTGCTCACTTATCCTTTTATCTACCTCATATTGTCGGATTCTAAACCCATCCATCCTATCTTTATATATATATATATATATACATATATATATAGAGAGGTTAAAGGAAAATGCTTAAAAAGCGGTCATTTTACGGTTATAGAACTATTCATTCATATATCTGTGTATACCTATGAGTCTCATCAGCCCGCTAACTTTATTGAAAATGGTAATTAGAAAATTGATGAGATTTATATACATTTTTCTGGGAAATCCTGAAAGGTTTCGGGTTCAGTTATTCTCATCTTCTTAGTGATTAATTAAACAGGTGGTCTCACTCTGTGTGGTTTTGTCCCTTCAATAAATTATTATTCATAGAGATAGGCCACCTTGCTCCCCAGGCCGTTGGATTTTTTTATCTTTATTTTACTTTTTATTTTTTATCCGCTTATTTTCAGTTAACTGTTTCTTTTTCACTCAAGTACTTCCGTACCCAAAACCCCAGGAATCTTCAATCTATTTAACATAGCATTCATTAAGTCATATATATAATATATATTATTATATATATATATATATTATATATGTGTGTGTGTGTGTGTGTGTGTGTGTATTTGCGGGAAAAAAGTGACTTACCGGTTGAAAATGGTCACAGTGGTTAGTTTATTCAAGTTTCACAATGATAAGGCACGATATAACAAAATATAAAGTGCTCAATACGTTAGTTAGAGCAGATTTATTAACATAAAGGTACAAATTCATTAACATATAGGATCGATAATCAACCGTTGATCGCAAAAAAACATACACACGTGTAATCGACTGCCATTAATCAATATCTTGATTAATCCAGTAGATAACCGTGAAATCCTTATGGTGAAACTCGAGTAGGTTAATACGTGTATCTTTATGTTAATATATATATATATATATATATATATTAGCATTTAGTATTTAAAATGGTTGCATCATCCTCTAGACTCATTTGAGCATCCATTTACTTGTAATTGTGTAAACTACATCGTTTTCCAAGGACGAATGTGTGTTCCCGCCTAAATGTTACCAGTGTGTGAGAAAGGAATTTCAAGCGACCCCCCCTCCCGTCTAAACTTGCCCATATCGTCCATATTACGTTTTGGTTGAGAGGTTGTGTGAAACTGGGAGTGTGTGCAAGATTGAAACAGACTCAAATCAGCCATCATTGTTTGCTGTCAAAGTTCTAGATGATGTGACCTCGGGTTTAATTCGATCACCTAGAAATCTCTTTGGAATCACACATTGTTCACATTGGAGAATTTGTTAGTTTTAGGCACAAAGAATCTAGAATTGATTAAATACATGGGTGGTCTAAAATATGTTTTCAACCATTTTGGAACACAACACACTCATGCGGGCACCCCCCCACACACTCATATGTATATAATATAAATATATATATTGAAAAAAAAAGGATGTTTACAAATACATGGGCTCATCAAGAGAGAATGTGCAAACCGTTTCGGGCCTTCCTCTCTACGGTTTGCACATTCGAAACGGTTTGCACATTCTCTCCTGATGAGCCCATGTATTTGTAAACATCCTTTGTTTTTTCAATATATCATATTTACCTGTCGGATTAAGTTCCAATTTTATTTCACCACACACACACACACACACACACACACACACACACACACACACCACATATATATATATATATATATATATATATATATATATATATATACATATGCGGTAGCATTACCAGAACCCCTTCTGAAAAACTCCCTATCTAGAGAAAAGGAAAAACACGTGTCTCCATAAGAGAAAATTCTTCCTAAATGCATGGATGAGAGAAGCTCAACATCCACCCGGAAAAACAATTCCACAATTTTTTGCAAAAAAATCTGATATTTCAACAATAAAAAAATGGATTTTCGACAAAGGAACAACCTGAAACCTGGGTAGCTGTTTATAATAAACATTGATCTATAAAAACTCAGCAAATTAAATATATATATATATATATATATATATATATAATATACACACATATATATATATTATATATATATATATATTCAATATATGGAATTATTAGTACTTTGAAGTTTTTTTATGTGAGACAAGGTCATTTTTAAGCGGATGTGAACAAGTTTAAACTTATAGTTTTCCTTTTCCAAAACCGGTTTACCTTCCAATTCGAGTCTGTCCTACTCTTTACCTATAGCTCGAGGGAGATTAGTTGGGTTCATACCTCTACTTCGGTGAAATGTAACCAGCCCCGTCCAGGATTTGAACTCTTACCCATTTCCTTCAATGATAACCATTACACCACGTGCACATGTTTCGGCCGATGAACCTAAATATTCAAATTCTTTAGTCTTTTTTTCTAAGATAAATTCTCTGAAATAATTCCTACTCTAGCAATGCAGATAGGCATAGGTGGATCAAAGCTTAGGTATTAGTAATTGTGATTTTGTAAAACGTACCTGTTACCTCTAAAGGGAAGGTCATTACTAAAATGAGGTTGCACAGTGAGTACACTGTACTATTATTATTTTTGTAATTTAACCATTGTTATAGACAATAACAAACTAAATAGAATTATTCTAATCAGTTATTATTCTGATAAATCCATTGCAATCTATTAGATTTCCATGTGCCTCGGTTAAATTAGTTGCATATCTTTATTAAATTCTAAAATGACTTGATTAGTGAAGTTAAAAGTTAGTTAAGAAATAATGACATGCATTTAGAAAATTGAAATAGTTTATTACAAATTATCTTAATTTATTATCTACACTAGCAAAATAAAAAGACACACTCCGGGTGATGTAAAAATAATTTTTGAAAGATATCGCCTGAGGGGATGGGAGCTGAAAATTCAATGTCATAGAGTATGTACCATAAGTATGTAAAATAGTCAAATTTATTAAAGGGGTAAAAAAAAGAAAGAGAGAAAGACAATTTGAAATGGAAACAGTTCCGATAACTTTAAATATTATATTAGAATAAAACAATCTATATATAAAAATATAACGCCGGGCATCTATTTATTGAAACAATGAGGATTGTCTAACGTCGCATGCACACATTCTGAGTATATTTATTCTATGTTATAACGTTGGATTATGTGTCGGGTAATGTGACGTAAGCAGTGACACAGTTTTTGTTACAGACAAAAAACCGGAAGCGAATCTCCATTATTAATAGATATATAAATAGATTTTTAAATATCATATCTATATGTAGTTTAATGTTATGCTTAAGTAATAATAGTACCAGGTACTTGTTACAATATCCCAATTTTTCCTTAAGAGACCCCCCTTTTTTGTCATACATGTCCCGAACCTAAACTTTGATCCCACCTGATAGGAAGTATATTCCAAAGACATTAGAATTGAATGCAAGAAACCAATGCCAAAACGTCATTAATATGAATAAGTCTGCTACGCCAGACGCTGGAATGGACTCCATGGTAAGAAGATAAAAAAATTCTATTCGGTTTGACAAGAAGAAATGTAAACATGAATCTTGATCAGTTATCTATCCGGTTAGAAAATATATTCAGCTCGTCTCCAGCTGTCCATCGATTTTAATGTTGACTTTGCTGAGAAAAGATAACTTTCAACACGTCATACACAATATTGAGAGAGGGTGGTGTCATATCACCCTCCACCCAGACTTTCCACACTTCCAAATATTATTCTGACTGAGGGATGTGTAAGAGACTTAGTGGATAAGAAATCCGTTCTACAGTGACAACTGATACAATCCGTTCAGATTTATGTTGCGTTAACGTCCTACTTTTAAGGGGTGTCGTGTTCTTAAAAAAAGGACTGTGTAAGGTTTTTGTGGTAACACCTGGTTAGAAAGAATCGAGCGCAAATCAGTTTGTTCCCTTTTCAAACAACTTTGTTTTTTTTTGTTTTTTTATTATCGCCGTTGATTTCTGCTCAAACAAAGGGGAAGAAAGGGAGTAATATTTGGTTACACGCTATCGGTCAAATAAGAAAGAAAGTTACACGAGATATCTTACTATTTGGCTGCTCCGGCTGAATGTCATGCCTGCCCTGTTTTCTCGTCTTTGTTTCCAGTCACTTCGGGTTTCTGACTTTGATCTTCCAAAACTGGGTTCTTTTATAATCTTTTCCTTTTTGTCCATTTCAATTATTAAATTATTTTAATCGTTTTTCGTACAATTATCAACACTTATCAGCTGATTTTTAGTGACGTAATAAAACCCTATTCCATCCTCAGATATTTGTATTATTTACCTATCCCTCATTTGTAAGCAATGTTGTTGACCCTCTAATTATTTACATTTAAAAGTGTAAAATATTGTAAATATCGCGACCCTACGGTCACTGGCCCTGTCTTTTTCAGTCTCCGCAAAAATATACTCGACCGCTCTGTCCGATTGTCTCGCACAGTCCGCTGAGATTACTCCTTTTATATCAGTTAGCAAATGTTACAAATCTCGTCTCCCCAGCGACGAGATTCATGACTTATAAATTGCACCCCTAAGGATGCCCATGCTTCTATTTTTCTTTTTACTTCCGGCACTCTGCACGCAAAACACGTTCGCGCTCGTTTCGAACTTTAAGATAGGCCATTTCGCTCGTCACATTTCATTTCTCTTGTTCGACCGGCTCACCACCGGTATCTTATCCAGCCAGGGACGGTTGCTAAATTTGCGTAAGCATCCGCTGCCCTGCCTACAAATGCAGCACGCCACTCGTTGCCTCTTTGAACGACAAGCCGTAGTTGGCTCATCAAAGGCAGCAGTATGTGAGCCTTTCAATTCGTTACACTCCCCCGTGATCTGATGATCACATAGATGACAACTCGAGGCGGGTCTCTTGAGTCTAGCGCTCCTTCGTGGTAATGGTACTTCCTCCTCGGACGACTCGTCTGCAGAAGTGTCATCTGTTGCATACACGTTGTTTACCTCAAGGGGATCACCGGGTGCTTCGTTGATGGTGATCACCCTTGTACTTCGGGTTGAGAGTTCGCTGTCACTCCCACTCTCCGAAGTATTCAAGCCTATGACGGGACGCAGGTCCCTTACATGGCGGGAACCCGGTCGACAAGGACGTTATGTGGGCTAATCACACCTGTAACGCGTCCACGTGTATAAGGGGACGTGCACCGTCTAATTATGGTCTTCATCCACACACGATCGCCCACGTTGTATCCAATCTGCTGCTGTTTGGGCTTATCTGAAGGGAGTGCATTGATACCCTTCAGTCGGACGCAGTAGCGATGAATCAGGTTGGCAGGGGCAGTCAGCGGCGACACATTATCCTTTGGGGTAACATTGTACCAATAGACTGCTTCCATTATGGTATGGTACACTGTTTCGTCGCTGCAATCCGTTTTATGCTTCAATGACATCGTTCCACAATGCCATTATCGGAGGGGGCATGCGCACAACGAAAATGCAATCGGACTCGCATTTACTTAGAAAGTTCCCGAAGACCTTACTGAAAATGCTGTGTCATGGTCAACAATAATGGAGCAAAAAATCTGCATTCCATCAATAAGTGTTTAACTGTCAGGGGTGTTTGACATGTTTCACATTGTGGTTGTTGTTCTTGTTTGAGTATATAAGAGTGTGTTAGTTTTGTATGAACAATGCATAATCGGGACATAATGTACACATGGATATACTCCTGACCGAAACACGTGTAAGTAAAATTGATTAAAATATTCTATTTAATTCATTCCATACTTGCTTTCCTTTATTTTTTCAACATATATATATATATATATATATATATATATATATATATATAACCTACCCAAGTTTCACCCAATAAAGTATCATCAGGATTAATTGTAATGAATTAATCAAGAAATTCATTAAAGACAATTATGGTCGTAAATAATACAATTTGTATTATTCACTTCCACAATTGTTTTTAATCAATTTCTTGATTACTTCATTACAATTAATCCTGATGATCCTTTTCGGTGAAACTTAAGCAGGTTATCTATATATACCTATATGATTTTCTCACAATATCGGTGCGCATGTGCCTCCCACATATATACCCATTCCCACGCGAGCTTTTGCGGTTTGAATTCTTTCCTGTGTCTTTATTTTTTAAACTACGGAATTTTTGGCGCTAAAAATATCCGTTTATATTTATTCGTGTTGATTCGCAATTTACAACACGTTATGTAAACCATTCGCATTATTATTAAGTAATATTATACACTTATACATTCTTGGCAGCATTTAATATAAGATTTTCTTGTCTGAATAATATCTTAATACGTTTCGGTTTTAATAATTCTGACTGAATGTATTTGCCGCTTCAGACAACATCAAAGGTGAACTCTCAGAGGGGGGTGAAATAATGTGCAACTCGCTGGAATAAGTAGTCACTTACCTACCTAACCAGTTCGCTCGGGTAGGATGTGACACAAGGCTACCTGTGTGGGGTATCGAGCTAGGATCGAACTCATAATTCCGTGGTAATGGATCTGCAAGACTAGCCTGCTAACCCTTACAGTATGATTAGATGCCTTATTTACCCAACCCGTTTTCCACGAGTATCATGTGATACAAAGGTCACAAACATGAGGTGTCTAGCAGGGATCGAACTTACTATTCAGTAGTAATCGATCTTCGATGCTATCTTGCTATCCGTTATTCCTCTATTGGACTACCACTCACGGGATAAATATATGTTGAATGCAAAGGAGACCAAGATTAATTCAATTTGCTATATTTATAAATAAAGAGTCCTCAATATCGGTGATAAAACGATAATATACAGTAGTACCAGAAGCGTCGGGTTAGCTCAGTAGGTAGTGCGTTTGGCTAGAAACCACAAGGTTCCCAGTTCGATACCGGCCCTCGCCAACTTAGCATATGAGTAGAACAGGGATCTGTGCGGTAAAGTAAAGAGCTACTGGTAGGTGTGGCGCTCCACCCCAGATGCAAAAAAAATCTCCTTGGTCTAGCGCTAGTGAAAAGGGGATAGACTCCCTCGTTGATTGGCTGATACCGACTTTAGACCACCTTTACTTACTTACCTTGACTTACAAATGTCCCAAAGAGTTTTCCGAGTTAAGAGCTGTCACTCGGTAGATTTTTTGCTTTGTGTTTAGAGTTAAAATTTGAGGTACGAGCGAGCTTCAGATACGCTTCTGTTGATAAGTTCACGAAAATCATTTAAGTTTCCAAACTTAATACGTCAAATAAAAATATCATTTACAAAAAAATATACGTTAAAGCATTACAGGAATAATTCATTACATTCTATGGTTATTTCCTATCAGTTCAACATAAACAAAATGGGAACCACTCTTGACTAATAAACTATTTATTTATTTATTGATCTACTAAGAAAAAAGAAGACTGGTTTAGAGTTAGAGTTTATGGTTAGTTTAATGGGAAAGTAAATAATTTATCAGTCAAGAGTGGTTCCCCTTTGTTTATGTTAGAAATAACTTATTCTATTTTATTATGCTTTTATACAATACTCTATTTTTCTGATAAAAAAAAACTAATAAAAAACTTAGGGTATTTTTTTTTGGGGGGATGGACTGGAACGGGTTAATGGCATTATAGCTTATTTTTATTTTATCAAACAATGTCAACGTTGCTTGGTGACTGTAATTATTTTCTCATCAGACCGTGTCTTTCACCAGCCTTATAATATAAATATACTTAAAGTAAATTCAAAATGTAAAAAGTGACTGTTGGTTCTTTTTTTCATGACAGAAACAATCCTAAATGGTTGGCAGCTTTCCGTCAACGAGAGACGATGGAGTAGTATCAAAGTTGTTTTCTTTTTAATTTGAACTACATAGCCTGGGCAGGTTTATATGGAGGATAAACTGTTACCCATGCAGCAAATCCACCCTCTCCACATTGCTGCTGTGATCCAAAGGAAAGGGAAGGTACCAATGCGGTTTCTACAAAAACACAAAGCAATGGTTTGTTCACGTGATGGCAACAGATTTATTTGATAGTGTCACTGGAGACCTACAAGGAGATACATTAGCACCATTTTGATTTATATGCCAAGACTACGTACTACTTGGGCTACACGGGCGGTCGGAGAGGCCCCCTCCGATCAATCGGCTGGTCACGTCAAGCCCTAGCACCTATATGATTTTCCCAACCCTATTGCCCTTATGGCAAGCCCCAACCCCTTTTTATCATATGGGTGCTAGAAGGCGGTGGCTGCGGGTCTACATGTCATGGGAATGACGTTAAACTCTATCTGATGGCGAGGTTCCAGTTTTGGAGGTTGGGGGAATGTGGAGCACCTCTTCATCCCCATTGCTCCCTGGTCCACTCTGACCCGGAGTGGTAGTACCTGTTAGGGTCCCATCTATGGGTTAAATAGAAAAATGTATTTATAAAAAAATTGTATTATCCATTAAGAATTGATTTATTTCAAAACTTTATCGGCATTAAATGACCCACTTAGGTTGATATGCCGTAAAACAAAACAAACAAACAAACAAATGCGTACTACAAACGTCATTAGATCTAACGAAAGAAAAAGCAGTGTTTAAATGTTGTTTTGCAAAATATAATTAAAAGTGAGTGCTTTGTTTTTATACTATTGACACACAATTACAAATCAAATTATCCGTTTTGTTAGGTTTTTTGGTTATTTCCTAGTTGAGCAACAAGACACTACAGGGTGACACAGAAAAAACAGAACCCAAAGCATTCATCCACCCTCCCACTAAACCAACCCCACCCAAAATATCTTATTAAAATAATATACTTTGATTGGCTGATGCAGACATTAAACTTTTTAAGTTTCAGAAATGTAAAGATTGCAAGATATTTGTTCCACTTAATCTTATTTTTCCAGATTATTCAAAATAATCCGTAGAAGTGAATTTGAATTTTTGAAAAAAATGAAAATATTTTTGCAAAAACAAAAAGATAGAAAAACATCTGGAACTTGCTAAAGAATTGAAAAAGCTGAGGAATATGAGAGTGAAAGTGATACCAATTGTAGTTGGGGCACTTGGAACGGTCCTAAAAAGATTTTAAAAAGTCTAGAAGAACTGTAAATCAAAGGAAGAATTAAGACCATCCAGAGACCAGCATTGTTGATATCGGCTAGAATACTCAGTCCTAGAAACCTGGGGGACTTGTTGTCACTCAAACACCAGTGAAAGACCATCAGCTGACGCTGGTGTGAAAAAGCTCTCAAGAAGTGAAATAATAATAATAATAATAATAATAATAATAATAATAAATGCTAGTGAGCTTTAATCAGTGGATAATTAAGACTAGTTGTGGTAATAATCGAAAAATAGTTATTGCCTCTTAAAAAATATTTACCCAATGAGACTTCCATACGAAATATATATATATATATATATATATTTACCAACCGCTCCACACGCACAGGATGCAACACAAGGTCAATTTCTTAAGCGGAGTTTAACAGGTTTGAATTCAGATGTCCTTCTCCTAGACTGGTTACTTGGCCATGGTTAAGGAGTCCAATCTGCCCTGCTATTTACCCATAGCTGGAGGAAGAATCGGATTCATACCTTTCCCAATGGTATTAGCGCCATATGAAATGCCAACAGCTTCATAAAGGAATTGAACTCGGAGTTGACGAGTCCATTTCCTACGACTCTAACCATTAGACCACGGGACTCCATAAGAAATATATCTTCAAATACAAAACCACGTGAGAATAAATAAATTAATAAAATATTGCAATAATTCTTTTCAGGGTTTTAATCATATTCATTGAACTTTTTTTTTACCTTTTAAAATCGCATTTTGGCACGCGTTATGAAAATTTATTTAAAAGATTAACTCAAATATATTTCATTTTTTAATGATTATGTTTTTGCTAAAAATATTTGTGAAAAACTGTATGTAGAAGAATATGCTCCCTGTTTTAAAGTCCCAGAAAGTAAGCATTCTATTAAAAAAAAAGTACTATCTTATTTAGATAAAAAGAAAAAAAATGATTCAATGAATTATTGTATTCTTATGCATCATTTATTAAACATATTTGAACCAATTAAGTCAGTATTTGACACATGAAAAACAAAAAAAATTATTGACATTAAAATTTTGAATGGAAACTTTTTTTTGTCTTTTGTTTTTTTGTTTTTGTTTTTAGAAATAAACTTTACCTTCTTTTCTTTATTAACGAAAAATTATCAAAATCAAATAATTAGCCTACTTTTTGTAAACTTTTGAAAATCGGCATTTCTTGGGGCGTCAGAACAGGTGTGCGTTTTTCTTCACAGCTCATACTCACACACACACAAATATATATACATATGTGTGTGTATCGATTATTCCCTGCTCATAGTTTCTCATTACCCCCATCACCTAACTGTTATCAGTTTAACCGACGATCAGTCCCTATTCATTTCATTCGGTCATGTCTCATCACGTGTTTATTATTTTCTCTTTTCTCTTTTTTTTTTTTTTTTTAAGATAGCATGAGATATATAGGCTCATGTTTCAAGTGGAATTTCCATGTAGTTCTTCAATTTCGTGCACGAATTGAATATTATTTCTGACTTGAACAAAAGAAAATTGTCTGTGATAATTAAAAAGAAATAAGTTTGATCTGAATATTAGAGTTCATAATCCGAAATCCACATAAAGTCGGTAATTAGAGCTAGTGTGCAGCAGAGACATCGTGCATGCGAATGCATGTGAATGCATGTGAATGCACGTTCACTCTCATTACCTAAGACCGACAATTTCTTTTTTTTTTTAACTTTTTCTCTTTCTTCTTTTGTTTTTCAACTTTGTAAGAAAATCAAAAGAACTACGTACAAGTTGATCTTGCCTGATCATCACTAATCCTCTTTTCACTGAAATGAAATCGAAGTAAAGAATAAGCTGATTTGATTTTTGAGTTAATTATGCCCAAGCACGAATTCCATTAATTATTTGCTGGGGGATAAATAGATATTAAGTGCAATTAACCCTTGAAACACTAAACCCTTTCTTCGAAGATACTTTTTTTTTTACCTCGGGACACAGAAATATCTCTTGAGATCCATCGCGTAATCCCATTAAGAGAAATGCTGTTAATGGTGTCTATTTGAAGTCTTTTATTGGTACATGACCAAATCTCTCTGAACTCAATATCTTGTACTAAGCCAATAAATGTTAGGCCTACGGTGTATAGTAAATTAGTGGTCATAATAAAATATATGGCGTATGGTTTATAGTAAAATAACTCTTGGTCTAAAATATCTGACTTCGGATTCAGCCGGAAATATGGGATTTACAGAGTATGGTAAATTAGTGGCTGTATCAAATATTGCTCTCAGTCTGAAATTTCTGAATTACGGTATATAATAAAACAGTCTGAAATATTGGATTTGTAGTGCTTAGTAAAATAGGGACCAAAATATGGGGCTTTTGGTTAATAGTAAAATAGCACTCACCCGAATGAAATATTGGGTTTATAGTGTAGTGGAAAATAGCTCTCAGCCTGGAATATTGGATTTATGGTATATAGTAATAAAATAGGTCTCAGCCTGGAATATTGGGTTTATGGTATATAGTAGTAAAATAGCTCTCAGCCAGGAATATTGGATTTATGGTATATAGTAGTAAAATAGCTCTCAGCCTGGAATATTGGATTTATGGTATATAGTAGTAAAATAGCTCTCAGCCTGGAATATTGGATTTATGGTATATAGTAGTAAAATAGCTCTCAGCCTGGAATATTGGGCTTATGGTATATAGTGGTAAAATAGCTCTCAGCCTGGAATATTGGGCTTATGGTATATAGTGGTAAAAATGCAGTCAACCTGGAATATTGGGCTTATGGTATATAGTAGTAAAATAGCTCTCAGCCTGGAATATTGGGTTTATGGTATATAGTAGTAAAATAGCTCTCGGCCTGGAATATTGGGCTTATGGTATATAGTAGTAAAATAGCCCTCAGCCTTGAATATTGGATTTATGGGATATAGTAGTAAAATAGCTCTCGGCCTGGAATATTGGGTTTATGGTATATAGTAGTAAAATAGCTCTCAGCCTGGAATATTGGGCTTATGGTATATAGTAATAAAATAGGTCTCAGCCTGGAATATTGGGTTTATGGTATATAGTAGTAAAATAGCTCTCGGCCTGGAATATTGGGCTTATGGTATATAGTAGTAAAATAGCCCTCAGCCTTGAATATTGGATTTATGGTATATAGTAGTAAAATAGCTCTCAGCCTGGAATATTGGGCTTATGGTATATAGTGGTAAAATAGCTCTCAGCCTGGAATATTGGGCTTATGGTATATAGTGGTAAAAATGCAGTCAACCTGGAATATTGGGCTTATGGTGTATAGTGGTAAAATAGCAGTCAGCCTGAAATATTGGGCTCATGGTGTATAGTGGTAAAATAGCACTCAGTCTGGAACATTGGGTTCATGGTATATAGTGGTAAAATAGCACTCAGCCAGGAATATTGGGCTTATGGTGTATAGTGGTAAAATACCATTCATCCTGAAATGTTGAACTCACGGTGCATAGTAAACCGCAGGCCATACCAAGATATCGAGATTATGATGTGTTGTAAAATGACTCTGAGGCAAGAAATATGGGGTTTACAACGTACAATAAAAAAAACCCTCAGGCTTACGACGAATATTATTACACAGCTTAAAATACTTGGCTTACTGTGTTTTACGAATTAACGCCTGATCCAAAATATTAGGATTACAGTATCACCATTAAATAAGTACGCCCCAAACAATTTTCTTATAAAAAGCAAGTTTTCTACCAAGCTAACGATACGAGGATATTATGAATTTCTACTGGAACATTATACAAACGGATATTAAGTCTACAGTATTTGTAACCAAAATAGTAGCAGTTCAAAAATATGTACAATATATATATATATATATATATATATATATATATATATATATTGTAAAGTTTTTAAATGCCATTCTTGGTCAGTTGAAAATAGCTTAAAGTAAGTAAGTCCTGAGTTGTGGAATCCTTTGGTAAGTGAATAAGTCATATCCAGCGTATTGTTAAAGGTCCAGTGATCCAATCCTATGTCCGTCGTCCACGAAAGCCGCAGTAGTTATGAGTAGCTATGCCAGTACAGCCGTTATAAATATTATATCAGCAGCAGAGTACTGACAGTGATTGGCCAAGAGAGATCACAGGGTTCTTGCCAAGTCTATAAGTAGAAGTGGGCTTTTGACACGAGCCTTATATCAAAGAAAATCTCAACATATATATATATATATATATATATATATATATATATATATATATATATATTCAGTTATACATTTGGTCAGTGATCTAATTTTACTATTGATTATAGAGGTGGTGGAGTTTTACACTGATAACTGTGCTTTTTTCTTTCATCTCATTTTGTTTAATGGTGCCCACCCCTAATATTTGCAAGTACTTGCAATTCTCCTTTATTCAAAGTGTTCTGATATTTTCCTGATTCGGTAGTTATATTTCCTTCACTGTTTCTTCCTTTTTTTCATCACGAGCATCGAACACTTGAATTTCATTCCTATATCATGGCTTATACAGCGAGCCTCAGATACACTTCTGTTTATAAGTTCACGAAAATCATTTAAGTTTCCAAACTTAATACGCCAAATACAAATATCATTTATAAAAAAATATCCGTTAAAACATTACATCACATAATTCATTAAATTCTATTTTATTAAGCTTTTATACAATACTTTATTTTTCTGATTAAAGAAAAACGTAATTAAAAAACTTAGGGTAGTTATCTGGGATGGAACGGGTTAATGGCATTTTAGCTTATTTTTATTTTTATCAAACAATGTCAACGTTGCTTGCTGACTGTAATTATTTTTTCATCAGATCGTGTCTTTCTTTAAATATATTTAAAGTAAATTCAAAACGTAATATTGTACGTCTTTCTTGTACGGAGGTTTCCAGTTCTTTTCATGTTAGCTAAATCTTGATATCTTCTAAATACATTAGGGTTTTTTTTTCCTTCTGACTTTGTAAATTTGTATCCTATTGTACATTTCCTAAGTATATAGTTGAGAGGCATCATCGCTATAAAGAAAAATAACAGTGATGATAGGGAGTCTCCCTGGAAGATACCTTTTTGGGTTTTCACCTCCGCTCAATTCTGTGCTCCTGTTAATTCCATTTTCCAATTTTGCATGGCTCTAGTGATGGATTTCATTATTTTGTCGAATATTACGTACATCTTCAAACATTTAACAAAGGAATTGGGTCATAGAATTTTCTGTTATCAATCCATGCTATAGCTAGATTTTCTGGCTTGTTTTAACCTCTTCGTCTATGTCATTGGCAATTCAGTCTCGAAAGACTATGATAAAAGTTTTTGTGTGCCCCTGAAGTTGCAGCGACTCCTGTGACTATGAAGTCCTATGTTTGAGAAACATTCTCGACCACAGATTTTGCATTTGTAGGTTGTCCCTGTAGATGATGATGTTCCGATGCTTTGTTGCCGTTGCTTTCTTATGAACCTCTTAGCTTCAAAATGTTGTATCAGAGTGACTTCTGACATGTACAGTCCTCTATGGAGATTCTGCCACCACTGAGATCGGTCTTGAGCCAAATTTTCCCAGCTGGAAGGGACAATGCCAAAGCACCTGAGATCATTTTTGGAGACATCCTTGAATCGCAGTAGGGGGCGATCAATCTGTCTTTCACCAGATGTTAGCTCTCCATACAAGATGTCTTTCGGGATTTGTCCATCATCCATCCGACGTACATGAACCAACCATCGGAGACGACGTTGTCTCAGTAGAGAGTACTGATCTATATATCATCATCATATCACTACTTCTGAGTTTTCACACCTGTGTTAGCTGGTGGACTTTTACTAGTGTCTAAGGGAAAGCCAGTCTCCTCACGTCTCCAGGTCTCTTCTGAGTACCCTAGGAAATCCCAGTAATGCTCTTGGTTGGATGGTCTTGTTTCATCCTCTAACTTCCAATTTATCAAGTCTCCAATCAAAACTTTTGGGAACCGTTCAAGGGTAACCATCTAGATCTGGTATCACCTTTTTATACATGTTACTCATTTTTTCCGTTCTCTAGCAATATCCAAGTATTTGTCTGTCTTTTCGTTATCATTTTTACTTTGAGATTTGCCGAAACTGCAAAATCCACCATAGGACAAGTTCTTTTTTTTTTTTGAATTAACACTAGATCTGGTCTTCTGGTCGGGATTAGGGGATCCGTTTGTATCTCAAAATCCCAATTGATTTTATGAGTCTTGTGTTTTAGGCCGGATTATGGTTTGTGTATATATCCTTTTGTAGTATTCTCAAAATCTAGTTTTTGCACAATTCCCAGTGGATTGCTTTTCATACCCAGTCCTGCAATTTATATTATTATTATTATTATTATTATTATTATTATTATTATTATTATTAGTAGTAGTAGTAAGTAGTAGTAGTAGTAAATTGCAGTACTTCAACTGACCAAATTCTTAAACATCTCAAGCCCAAGCTTCTAAAATGAATGAAGAATATACCTGCAACTAAAAAGAAACTTAAAACTATTTTAATTTCCTGACGATCGCCGCTCAGACGGGAAACTTTTAATTCCAGTTAAGTCTATTTCTTACATTGATAAGTATTCATATTTTTCGTTATATAATATTGATGCTATTGAGTTAGGTAATAAGAAATAATGTGGATATATATATATATATATATATATATATATATATATATATATATATATATATATATATATAATGTACTTTTTCTATATTTATGAATAAAGAGTGCACGATATCACGATAAAGAATATCTAGATCTGTCAGGATAGCGTTGGTAACTGTCAGTTTCTTGCCTTCTCGATTATCAGACATTGATCTAGGAGAGAAACTGACAGTCACCAGACACCGCTGAGTTTGTTTTCTACGCTATCCTAACTTAGATCTTTCTCATTCGTTCACTTTCTCTCTCTCTCTCTCCTTCTTTTCTCTCTCTCTCTCCATATATATATATATATTATATATATATATATATATATATATAAAGATGACTTACCAGGAATAGAATATCGTGTTAATTGCAACGTCAACAGATGATACAGTAATTAACCGAATAAGTTTGCGTTATAAAGAAGATAAAAATGCTCACTACGTTAGTAGAGCGGATTTAGTTGAAATATATTGATAGATTACCTACTTAAGTTTCAAAATGGATCATCAAGGTTAATCTTAATGAATAAATCAAAATGATTGATTAATTAGGAAGAATCACGAAATCTCGTACGAAAAATTAGCAAAAATATCCGTTTAAAACTGGTCTGCAGCAAAACAACAAACCCTAGATGGCTGTCCATATTATTCAAAATCATAAGGAGAAAAGGTTTACCAAGTAAGGTAAAGAGAAACGAGTAATCAGCGTGAGGTCTCGCTGGTTTTCTGCCAAGGTCTCATCGGACATTATTTATAGAAAACAGACGATTCCATTCTCCTTATTTAGGTACTATATGACACCTTCACTCATAGATTGCAAGTGAGATACCATTTGTCAAAAGTACCTATAGTAATATACACTTGAAATCCTGAAATGCATTTTACGAATATTTGCGAAATAGTTCTATTATATTTTCGTTTTATTCTTTCTCTTTTTATGTGTTATACAAGATTTGATTGTAAGCTTTTACATTGTGATATTGGGTATTTATCATAGAGATGAGTTATTTGACGATACAATAAAACATTACTAGGAAGTAAAAAAAGAGAAAAAAAAAAGAAAAGAAAATTATATAATTTAATTGTTTCTGTGTCGTATTAATTCACAAGTTGTGACAAGTTGGATCAAGTTTCTTTACTTTTATTTCTACGGAATGCAACTTATCAAATGAATCATAATGCTTAGGCTCGGGAGGAAGGGAGAGACATAGATACATACAGAGAAAGAGACAGACAGATAGAACGAGTGATATATATATATATATATATATATATATATATATATATACATATATATATATATATAATATATATATATATATATATTAATATATATAATTGTGTGTGTGTTTAAATAAATAGTTTGAGAACTAGATATGAATAAACTGCAATATATATATATATATATATAGATATATATATAGAGAGAGAGCTTCGTTTGAAAAACTCATTGATTAGACACTGTCTGTAACCAAGCACCTTTGACTTTATGTTCATTCTACACACAGACACACACATACACACACACACACACACACACACACACACACACACACACACATATATATATATATATATATATGTGTGTGTGTGTGTGTGTGTGTGTGTGTGGATCCAAGAGAAAAGTGAACATTTCATAAACAAAAAGTCTGCTAATGGTTTCAATTTTAGTATTTGGCATTTTTTGTGTTTTTTATTTTGTTGTTTTTTTTTTTTGGGGGGGGGTTTGGTGGGGTTTGCAATTTAGATTTTAGAATAGGCTACACGTGTTTCGGGTTTCTTATGGGTCTTTTCAAGCTAGGACAGACTGAGTAATAGGGTGGGGGGAAACAAATTGTACCATAGGCATAGATAAGAATGAAAAGAATGAGAAAAAGAGATAGGGGGAACACAAAGACACACAGTCAAACACACAGGGTAAAATAAGCAGCGAATAATAACCATTCCTTAATCTATTTTACCACTGATGACTGGTAAATGATTGAATCTTGGTAAAACCAAAGAGTTTGAATGCTTATTTTAAAGGTGGACACATGCTTTTTTCTCAGAAGTTTGAACAATGAAACTTTTATATTAGATTTTCCTACAATTATTTCAGTGTCGTTTGCTAAAGTAAAATTTAATGAATCTCGATATTTATAGACACGGCAATGGATAGTGACAAGTTTGTGTGATTTCTTACATAACTGTACACACTCACGTACAAACGTACATAGGTCGGTTTACTTCAGGCGTTAGAGCATCTGATTCTGGACCGCAAGGTTCCGGGGTTCGATAACCGTCTCTCGCCAACTCATCGCATAAGATGCACAGCATGGTATCCGTGAGATAAAATCGGGAGCATATATTAACTGTGGCACCCCATCTCATACGCAAAAAATCTTCTTGATAAAGAGTAAGCGAAGAGGAGATAAACTCCCTTGCTGTCCGGCTGATATCGACAATATGTCAATTCGCCAATTTTACTTTTTTTAAAAACTTGTCTGTGGTATAAACGGCTATAAAAGTTTGATATAGAGCTTCTTAATCAGGTATTTTATAATTTTTGGACTCTTGAGAAGGTGAAAAGTAATAAAAAGGTTTCTTATGGAGAATAAATTAAAAAATCATCAATAATATGAAAAATAAGAATTCGCCGAGTAAGCGACACTAGATAATCATGATTTTTGCGTTTCATCTTGGACGATTTGGCAGGTCTCATTTTAAGTATGTTGATATTTTTCATTAGGGGTTAAAAAGATCAATAAATATAAAGATACTTGTTGTCACATGTTGCAAGATAATAACGGTCGTACCATTAAGGAACACGAACATTGATATATAGTTTGGACTCTAGGGAAGTAAAGATAAAATAATAAAAAGGGTTTTTCATGTAGAAAGAGAAACTCTTACCGAGCAGTAAGATTCATATATTTAACTAGTCACAACATTAAATCCTTATAAACCAATATTCCAATCAACAAATGTCTTAAACATATAGTGCAATGTGGACTTCCTACTGTAAGGTTAAAAGTGATAATACTTGAAGATAAAACTCCGACAAGGGTTGATAGACAAAACATTTAATAGGTATACAGCACATGGATAAAAGGGTACATAATACATAGAGGAGTACATAAACATACATACAAAAGTAAAAGGGAAAAACATAAAAGTACAGACATGAGACTAAGAATAGTCCATGCTGTATAAATCACTTACAGTAATGTAAAGGGGGCCAAATCCCCAACGAGAAGGGGTAGACCGTGTCTAACCCATGTGTCTCGTATGTCGAGCAACCGGAAAAGAGAGAAAGAGACGTTCAAACCAGCCGCTTAAATATAAACGGCCCCTAGCGGGAACCCTCGAACTAAACGGCCAGACAACTCTCCAGGCAAATACGAAAGTAACGCCACACTACCAAGCATTGAGAGTATTTTATTATAATTTTGTTTTTAAATCATCAAGAATTAATGTTGTAGCTAGATGAAATGAAAAGTAGAGAATCTGATTTTCCATTGTCCAAAAGAAAATTAACAATTGGCTTTCTAAAATAATTATTCACATTTAATTAAATATTTCTAATTAGATTTTCAAACTGAGGATTAATCAGTAACACCTTTTAATTGGCTAAGATAAAAGAATTCTTTTTAAAAGATCAATACATTTGTAAATGTCACATTAAAATAAACTTCACCAAAAAAAAGTGCAATTTTTCACAGAATAATACTAACTTAAATAAAGATAATTATTGATTAATTAATTATTATAATTAATTGAATGTTATACAGGTTTATTATTTTATCCACCCCTAGGCAAAATATATGGAATTATCACACTTAGAGAATGTTCAACTTATCTTTATTTGTTTATTATTATTTAGCATTAAATAAACAATAACAATAAAATGCAAAATGTATTTCTTTAATAGGTAAATATTCTGGCTTCATAAAATATTCTTTAATTAAATTAGATTGGCTGTTGCGTATCCCATTGATATTACATAAAATTTCTTGAACTATTCGTTAAATTACACCGAGCGAATCATGAACGGAGACGACCAGTTAAACAGATATTATGATACAAAACTAGAAATATGTAAGGATACCGGGGTAACATCACTGATGACCTCTTTTAGTGAATTTCGTTGATGTTTTAACAAGAGAAATAATTTAAATTAATGATAAAATGAATTTTGAAACTGTTAAGAAAAATATGAAATAACCCAAAACTGAGTTCAAATTATAAAATGATCTTGTAATTTGCATTCCTAAAACAAATACCAAATGAAGCTTATATATGCCAATCGTTTTACAGATAAAATACACTTCTTGCAAACCTCAATAAGCTAATAGAAAGTAAACATGGTTCCAACAAAAGAAATATCAATTAAACAATTTTCTTGCGTCATATTTGTTATTAGTTTATTTACTGCTAACTAAAATTCAAGTTGAGCCAAATCTAAATGCGCTAATTACATAATTGTTGTCAGAGATAGAAATATCAATTTTTTTTCGAAACATTCGGTGTAGAGTTTAATTTCATGAAAATATTATACGAAGGTCAAAGATTTTTCTATATTTTAGTAACGTGAGGCACAATTCAGTGGGTTTGAATGTTTTGCCAAGGTTGTGAAGGTGACGAATCATCCAGGCCTGTGGGAAGTTGTGGAGATTGTCTCATAATCTCCGAGTGCTACTCACCGGATTTGACTCTGTAGCTTTGAGCACGGCCTCGGAATCCACGGTTTTAGGTCTACCTGAACTTGAATTACTTGAAAAATTTGCTTATGGTCCTGTTACTGACAGCACCTTCACCTTTTGCAAAATGTTTTGCTATATATATATAATAATATATATATATATATATAATATATATAGAGAGAGAGAGAGAGGAGGAGACAGATTAGACACAGAGGGAGAAAGAATAGAGAAGAGAGAGAAAGAGAGACAAGGGATAGAAAAAAGCGAGGAGACACAGAGAGAGAGAGAGAGAGAGAGAGAGAGAGAGAGAGAGAGAGAGAGAGAGAGAGAGAGAGAGAGAGAGAGAGGAGAGAGAGCAACTCTGCCACTATTGCGATTCACAACCCAAGCAAAGTACGAAAACTGAAGGTTAGATCATTATAATTGAATAGAAAGAATCAGATTACAGTAAAAATATAACTTTATTTGTATAGAACGAGTTCTAGATTGAATATATAGTAAACTTTGAAATATCCCATAATAGAGATAGAAAAAATAGCGTGTAAAATTTGGTACAGCCGCGTGGAGAAATTTGGTAGATAAAAAGTTAAAACAATATGTAGGTGTAACAAGACAATCGGAATCGGACCACTCTGTCGTATATTATCTTTCCTTATCAGTTGAATAAATATCTACCTTCCCGAAACATTGATGATATATCAGGACATAAGACCAGATACTACACTTTGATTTTCATTTGAATAGAATGTTCGGGGGTGAATAGAGAGTGAACTTTAAAATTTCCCATCATATAAGTAAAAATACCTTGAAAATGTGGTACAGCCGTAGAGAAAATTTGGTAGCAAAGATGTTTTCTCCCCGCCCCACCGAACTTCGACGTCACGTGTCTAACCGATTCATTATATACGATAGTGTAGTTGAAATTAAACAAACGGTTTTATGCAAAACTACAGATATAGATAATCCTTATAATTCTTATAAATCATTAAAGCAATAATATAAAGAGGATTTCTCATAATGTTTATATTTTGATCCGTTGGAAAAATATCCCCTCCACTCCTTTTCAAATTTTAAACCCGGCGTTCCTTGACTGCGAGTCTGTCACTAACCGTCATTGTAAAAAAATACACAGGTGCAATCGGCTGTAATTAATCAATATCTTGATTAATTCAGTGGATTAGCCCTGAGGATCCTTATGGTGAAACTCGAGTAGGTTATTACTGTGTAACATTATAATTATATATCATCATCATCATGTCGCGCAGGCAGCACGGATATCCATGACAATCTCTCGCCAACCTTCCCTATCATTCATCGCCCCAGGGAGTTCTTCCTCGCTGCAGCCAGCATCTTTACATAGCTGGTCAATGTAGGTCCTTGCTGGGCGGCCCGCACTGGCATGTCCGTGTGTTGGCTTCCACAGGAGAACATCGCTTATGAGTTCGTCCTTGCTTCTCCAGCAGTGCCCTGCATGCCTAGTCCGTCTCACTCGGATGGTCTGTGAGATAGGGGGCAGGTGACCATACAGCTGTTCCCTTGTGGGGTGCTGTTTCCACGACTTGTTCAATACTGCTCGCAGCATTCTCGTGCAGCTCCCACCTAGCTTATTCTCGAGGCGCCTCGTTAGGGTCCAGGTGGTGCAGCCATACAGCAGTACTGATATGACTACATCCTGGAAGAGATGTCGCTTTAGCTGTCAGTGATATATATATAATATATATATATATATATATATATATTTTAATAATGAAGATTCGCTTCCGGTTTTTATCTGTAACAAAATTTACATCACTGCTTATGTCACATTATTGACACATTTTGACCTGTATTTGACCTCTTCTCTCTTTGGACAGCCAACGTGAGAATTTATTTTAGAAAGATCAGTTTTGGTTGGGTAATTGGACGAGTCGGACGTAAGATGGCATCTTTCGTCCAAATAGCCATTTCTCACACACATTTCTTGACTTGAGTTTAATATCAAAATAAAAGGTTTCTATAAAAGAAAAAAAGGAGAATAAACCAGCTACTAAGACTAGAAGAACAGCCACTCAGAGATAGACAATAAATACCAGCGCAGCTACGTAGATAATAGATAACAGCTTCCCAGATTCTTAGAAGAAGATACTACAAAATGCTGCGAAGAGGTTAGAAAAGCGGGGATCCCACAGACTATCAACTTTTCTTTAGGTCCATCTAAGAATACGTGCACCTGTATTGGCTT
>CM042153.1:34380671-34385792 GCA_023376005.1 Doryteuthis pealeii
GTGACGATGACCATCACCTAGAGTATTCTTCTGAATTCAGTTACTCTCAATGTCTTGATTCGTACGTAAAATGTTCAGTCCTTTGCTTATATATCTTATTATAATGAGATTGTGTGTTTTTCTGTCTGTAACCGAAACTATATTCCTACTCAAGTCACAATTCTCTTAGTTATTGACATCACATGCTCCATGATTTTATTTTTATCTAAACCTCAATTATTAATAAAATTGTCTTACAATTAATACTGTTAACTATGTCTACATACTGACAACATGCAATTATATTTATATATACAACAAAGTAGTGGTTTACAGTGTGAACGGGATGGATAATTTGCATATTAATATTAAAAATCGAATTTAATAAATATGAGCTTAGTATCATTGATTTCTAACTGTTTGGTTTTATTTAATGAAATATAATCAAAAATCTCTTCAATGAATCTTAAATGAAATCCATTAACAAGATAAAATAACAGTCATTTTATTCTTTACTTCCTCTAATAACTAAATACTTAAATTAGAAAAAAATAACAATGAAAGACGAGAGTGATGGAAGAGTAAGTTTCAGTTGTTCTATTTTTTATTATACCCCCTCTGTTTCAAATCTTTATTATTATACTCCCTCTGTTTCAAATCTTTTTATCTGTATTCGTATTTAGTTTTATTAGCCTTTCTAATTTAATACAATATTTTATTACATTAAAACTTAAATACTTGCACCCGGAGGGTGCATTATTTGCTAGTTATATATATATATATATATATATATATATATATATATATATTATGAACATGCTTGTAATCTCTGTATTATCACGAACATATAAGAACACCTGCGAAGAGACGAGGAAATGGAGCCCTAATCATCTTAAACCCCGCATTGAATATATAGAGTTGTATGTAGATTCTAATAACCGATGCTATTCTCGCTGTCTTGCACATAAGTGCCCACAACATCCCCACCCTCTACACAGACACATTCACGCACGCTCACACACAATAACACACACACACGCGCGCAAAAACACAAATATATATCACACACACAAACACACACACATACATAAATATATATATATACATATTATATGATATTATATAATATTTATATATATAATATACACCTCACACACAGATATATATCAGTGTGGTTTTGCATATACATAACTGAATATTGATATGTGCGTGACATACATAGACATACGCGCAATTTCGTATATAACTCGATATTATTTTCAGCACTTAGTGAAGAAAAAAAAATTAATAATCCTAATAATACTTCTTTTTTTTTCTCTTTTTTTTTTACTTCATATTTTTCTGCGATGAAATAAAAATGAACTTCAAGCACCAAACCGCGCATTCATGATTTTTTTTCTTCTTTTATTGAACCGATCTGTCCATGTTCAACAAAAAAAAAAAAAAAAAAAAAAAATAGAATAAAAATAAGGAAAAAAGAAAGAAAAGAAAAAAAAAGACAGAAGAAACAAAAAAGTTCCTTCCTAGCGCTAAAACATGCAAGAAAAATGTATTTTGCAGCACAGAAAGGATTCCCCAACGAAAAGAAAGCTTCCGAAAGTTTGTATATTATATATTTCAACATAAATATTCTCCACCGACTTCAGCGGAGAAAAGATTGATTGAGCCGTTGTGGCGAATTATCTCTTTGCGTTGGATCTTATTGAAAATTGAGAAAGGACTCCCTTGAAGGAATAGAAATTGCACATACAATACTCGTCTTACCTATCCACAAAATAAATACACGATTTCCGTTCATTCCTCATTATAAATATTTGAAAGAATTCCTCCATAATACACAACGAACCATTTATGCAGAAAAAGGCCATGACATTCACCTTGCTTTTAAGTGCACCGATTGCGGTTTTACAAGGAGAATCTCGTGGCGAAATGGTTATTATGTAGGAAATGGACCGGTGACCGGAGTTCAAGTCCGCTGATCAGCCTTTTGCATTTTACTTAGTGATAATAACCTTGGAAGGTTATTATTATTATCCAGGTATTCCCATCTTGAGCTATGAAAAATAGTAGTAGAACAGTCTGGGCTCTTTATACCAACCAATATAAAAGAAGAAAACTCTGAATTCGAAACTAGTTATATTACGCTTAAAAAATTGACCTTGTGTACACCCACTCGTAGCAGAGAGGTGGGTGAATAAAATTGAGATCTAATTTCTTTTTCATTAATTGATCAATCGATTTTTAACTGCATGTCAAACAATCTGGGATAATTTTCCAAGAGGTTAGGAAGTGTGTTCATTCATATTGAATTCTTCAGTACGAATAATTTTAAACATCAAGATATTTTGGTTTTTAAATACATATACATTATTATATATTTTTGCAATATCTATTGGACCTATCAGACGGTTTAGAGCGTCAGACTAGAACTACAGGTTTCCGGCGGGGGGTCGAACCGATACCACCCTTCACCAATCAGTCGTGATGAGTAATAGCACAGCGAATCTTGCGGTAAATTGAAGCGATAGCGCTAGTAAAAGGGATAGGACTACTTCGCCATCCTAGCTTATACAGACTTCAGGCCACCTGCATCCCACAACTTATACATTAGTATGCCGCAGATACCGTGACGATCACGTCCTTCTTCAGCTGTGGCTAGACATTCGCAACAACGCACGCACACACCACACAACACACACATTATAATAATATTCCAGTTGAATTAAAAAAATACACTCATGCGATTTAACAATTTAGTTGTTAAGTTCCGAGTTCTGGCCCACACTCTCTTAATATATTGGGTGGAATTCGTGGTATTATTCACCAAGTAAGGTCCGAAGTACTTTCGCGCACTCGAACTAGTGCCATCAATCAGGGAGATGTTTCCATTTTTTAACAATGTTATATTAATGTGGAGCTGGAAGGAGAGAATTGTCATGGGAAAGGTGCTATACGGCATTTCAAAATGGTGACCTGCATTGGAAATTATATTTTTTAAAGGCATTTGGTTTAATGTTTTAACTGACTAAAGCTTCTAGTATTGGAGTTTTTGTTTATTTTTTTCTTTGTGCAGAAGTGTTATTATCTGTTAGAAATATTCTCGGGTAAATGATGTGGAGGCAGAAATGTAACTTCTCTTCCAGCCTCCACATTAATATATTTTAATAAAACTGAAACACATCACCCCCAGATGATGACACTTCCGAAGTGCCGAAATATACGGACCTCTTAATTTTGGTGGACTAATCACGAATTCCACCCAAATATTACAAAAGTTGTCCAGAAAAGCTGAAAGATAAAAAATAAAATTTGATAAACTAAGTCCGATGCTGACTGTGTCTTCATTGTTTAATTTCACCATGCATAAATGACAACGATGCTGCCGTAACATCTAACCACACACACACACCCACAGCACCACACATATTATATATAAATATATGTGGGTGTGTCCCCTTGTATGTGATTGTTATGTTTTGTTTAAAGCTCAACGGGCCAATTCTTGTCTGAAAGAGCTTTTGTTCATCTTGCCATATCTTTTTAATATCCCGGGTGAATTAGGATATTATCCTACTACCAAAGTATTACAGAGCGAACAAAACTCCGTCAGAACAGAATTGTCAGTTGAGTTCAACAAAACAATATTTAAAACACAAAAAGGTCCTGCCAATATATATATATATAAACTATATATCTATTATAATGAGATGTGGCGTTTTGTATGTCTGTAACCGAAACTATATTCACTATTCACAGTCACAATTCCCTTTGTTATTGTACATCACATTCTCCTGATTCAATTTCTTAATAACCTCAATTATTTAATTAAAATTGCGTTTTACAACCCTAATGACTGTCTGACTCACAATCAACATACTAGATAATCATGCAATTGTATAATATATCAACAACAACCATATGGTTCACAGTTGGGAATGGAAGCTAAATTTGCAAATAATGATCTAAAACCTAACTCGATCTTACATTTAAATATCATGCTCAGTATTTATTGACTTTCTCAATTGTTTGTTTATCTTAATGAATATAGGGCAAAATCTCGGATAGACTTAAAATATGAAATCGATTAAATAAGAAGAAAAAACTGTAACTTATTCATTTACTTCCTATTTTAAACTAAAGTAGCTTAAATTAGAGAAAAATCTTTTTACACAATGAAAAAGGAATAATGAATATGTGGAAGAGTTAGTTTACAAAGTGTGTTCTATTTTCAATCATACCCCCTCTTCAAAATCTTTTATATCTACATGTCTTATTCAGTTTTATTAGCCTTTCTAATTTAAATTGATATTATCGATATTAAAATGCCCTACTTGCACCCGGAGGTGCAAATTTGCATAGTATAATAGGAGGTTTGATAATTGCTTGAAGCATTGTAACTAGTGTATATTGGTTGTAGGCTTGAATTTGAAATGCTATTACAATGCAGTATTAGAAAAAAAATATCTCGGTAACTTATGGCGTCCTATTTAACTGTAATTTTATTCTTGAATTCGAATAAAAATCGCTCTTTTCACGAATATCACTGGAACTGAAGTCGTCTTGTTATGCATTTCTAGTATAATAGCCATTTTTTCTACTGAAAACAAATTTATCTCGAAAACTTCAAGAATATTAGAACGTAACAAACGAACACCATTGTTACCTATTATTTCTCTTATACCTGCATTTGTGATAGCCTTCAAAACAACCTCCAAACCGAATATATATATATATATTACATATACTATATATTACTTTCATAGCTGACCTGAATTCAACGAATTGAACCATTATAAGAATTATAATTGTTATTTAGAGGACATTAAGAACACGTTTAAGTTCCCATTTACGTTGTATCAAAGGCAAATGACATAACTTCTGAATGATACAGAAATAATATATAAATCCTCCACAGAACACGTTAGAAATCCCATCTGTACCATGCTCATGACATAATAATATCTCCTATCGCGTGTTGTCGCTAATAATGCAAGACAATAAACTATTGAACGATGGATTCGTAGCAAATAAAATTTATTCAAACGGTTTCACTTGTTGAGCGATGTCATTGAGAAAGTGTGTACATTCACGCGCGTGTGCATACAGTTACGTATGCATTGGCTATTTGCAGTCTATCTCTCT
>CM042153.1:34385892-34398392 GCA_023376005.1 Doryteuthis pealeii
CTTCTTCTTTCTTCTTCCATTCTTCTTCTCTCTTCCATTCTTCTTCTTCTTCTTCTTCTTCTTTTCTTCCTTCTTCTCTTCTTTCTCTTCTTCTTCTTCTTTTCTTCTCTCTTCCAGTTCTTTTCTCTTTCTCTCGTCATTCTTCTTCTTTCTTCTTCTTCTTCTTCTTCTCTCTTCCATCTTTCTTTTCTTCTTCTTCTTCTTCTCTTCCTTCTTTTCTGCTTCTTCTTCTTTCTTCTTCTTCTCTCTCCATTCTTCTTTCTTCTTTCTTCTCTTCCATTCTTCTTCTCTTCTTCTTCTTCTTCCATCTCTTCTCTCTCTTCCATTCTCTCTTCTTCTTCTTCTTCTTCTTCTCTTCTTCTTCTTCTTCTCTTCTTTTCTTCTCTCTTCCATTCTTCTTCTTCTCTCTTCCATTCTTCTCCTTCTCTCTTCCATCTCTTCTCTCTCTTCCATTTCTTCTCTCTTCCATTCTTTCTTTCTTCTTTCTTCTTCTTCTTCTTCGTCTCTTCTTCTTTCTTCTCTCTCTTCCATTTCCTTCTTCTCCTTCCATTCTCTCCTTCTTCTTCCTTTTCTCTTCGTCTTCTTTCTTCTTCTTCTTCTTCTTCTTCTTCTCCTTCCCCATTCTTCTTCTTCTTCCTTCTTTCCTCTTCCATTCTTCTTCTTCTTCTTCTTCTATCTCTTCTTCTTCTCTTCCTTCCATCTTCTTCTTCTTCTTTTTCTTCTTCTTCTTCTTCTTCTTCTTTTCTTTCTTCTTCTTCTCTTCTTCTCTCTCTTCCATTCGTCTTCTTCTCTTCTTCCATTCCCTTCTTCTCTCTTCCTTCTTCTTCTTCTTCTCTTCTCTTCTTCTTCTTCTTCTTTCACACATACGCAACGCTAACGCACAACACACACACACCACACACAGATAAATAGACATGACCTACCAATATTACACTGAGGATAAAAAAGAAAGAAAGGCTAAAAGAATGATCTAAAAATTCAAGCGTAAAAACTCGTAATAAAATGAGAAGAAGATAAAGCACTTCCTTTTCGAAAGATACGGAATAATCTTTCACGAGAGCTAAATCGATTTTAGTAGTGAAGAACAATACTTAGCTAAGATAAAACTGCTTTTTTTGTGGTTATTCATTATTTCTTGGCAAAAGCAGCAACCAAGCCTTGAAATGATACTACTAATACTATACCACCACTACTACTACACTATAATAAAATAATAATAATAATAATTATAATGATAATAATGATTAATATATTTGGCAGAAGAACTGAGGGGAAGGAAACTTTTTGGAATTTTGCGAATGTAAAAGTAAAGTCCTTACCAATCAGTAATTAGGAGGCAGGTGGAACGGTCTCCAAAGATTTGCGAGGGGGGGGGGGGAAAAGAATCTTGGAGGAATTGGAAAATCCGAGAAGAATCAGCCCATCCAAATGATCTGTAGTAATTTTTGTATTGTTTTCAATGACTATTCTTATTTAAAATAATAATAATAATAATAATAATAATAATAATAATTTTTAAAAATTAAAAAAATTAAAAAATGTAAAAATTAAGAAATAAACATTTTAAAAATGGACAAATACTGATCCTGCCAGGAAACTGAAAAAAATGGATAGAATATGAAAGTAAAGTGATAACCAATTGATAGTGTGCCTTGGAACGGTCCCCAAAAAAGAGTGGAAAATAGGGTTTGATGGAAAGCCTGGAAATCAGGAGAAGGATGATACCATTCCAAACACTGCACTGCTGCCAATCGCCAGAAAAACTCAAAGAGTCCTGAACCTGAAGAGACTTGCTGTCACTCAGACTCCAAGGAAAGACCATCAGCTAATGCTTGATTGAAACTCAAAAGGAGCAGAATAATAATTAATATCAGACAAAAATAATAAAATTCCTCAAAACCATAGAAAATTTTAAAGAGTATTTCAAGGAGACAACCTTGGAGCGTGGAAATACAAAGAGCGTCTCCCAGTGAGACTCCCTATCACCACTTCTTAATGTCATAGAGATATGCCACTCAACCACACACTTAGAAAAGACTAGCGGGATACAAATTTACAAAATCACAGGAAAAAATTAATCAACTTATGTACATGGACAACTCAAGATTTGCAATAATGAACAAAATTAAAATTATACAAATGATAAAGAATGTACAGCCAAAAATAGATCGAGTTCACATCACAAGAGTGCCCATGGTGTGGATGAAAGAAAGGAAAAAAAATTGAAACGCAATGAATAGAACTGGCATGAATAGAGTAAATGAAAGAAAAGCGAAAAGATAGACAAAATACTTAACCTTACCAGAAACTGAGGGGGGGGGGAACGTTTTGCTTGGTGATTGTATCTGTGGAACGATGAAGCCGTGACAAGTCAGAACAATTTGTAATTGGCTGCTCTGGACGTCCCCATCTTTTGGAAAAAAAATGATGGGTAGGATTGGAAATAAGATGAGATAGGAAGACCATCCCAAACTATACACTGTAAATCGGCGTAGAAAATCAGAATGCGTCTGGGACTGAGGAGATCTTGCAGTCACTCAGCCTTCAGTGTACCACCCCTATAGCAGTCTGAAAGCCTCATAATGCAAATAGAACGTTATTCCAGGAATTTGGAAAAGAGTTTGGAAGAATTGGAAACCCGCAGCTCAAAACTGATGGAGACCATATACAAAGACCACACGCCTAAATCAGGTAGAATACTCAGAAGAGTGGCTGGAATCTGTGTTATGGAGACTTGCTGTCACTCAGCCCCCAATGAATCACCACCGAGCGGGATCCACCTCAGCGGTTCTCACATTCAAACAGCTAAAGCCCCGCAAACACGCACGAATATGAGACACAAAAGATTGTACATCTTAGATAGTAGCGTCATTCATAGCCAAAATTCACTAACATACATACACATAACTCTCCTGTTACTCTCTGACTGCTTCACAAAAAGCTTAAAAGGGGGCAGATTAGGAGAGGCCCCTAGAAGTGCATAATGTCAAGTATAATCGATAAAATGACGAATTGCAGCAAATATGTTTTTCGCAGACCCCCCGCTAAGCCGATAATATATCCATGTTTTTACGTTTTGTCCGAATATCAGAATCTACACTGCAAATTTTTTTTAAGAACGAAGTATCTTCACTTTCGTTGTAATGTTCACATAATGCAAGAGAATAACTAGCACAAACGAGAATACAAAACTGGTCTGGGAAAACGTGTATGCCACCATTCCACTTGAGAAATTAGCAAGAAAACTAATGGTTCTTGACCATTACAACCAAAAAAATTTATATGCACAAACCAGAACCTGTTTCATTGAGAAGGAAATACATTACAATTCTCTGGGATTTTGATCGATGAGATTAAAACGGATCCCTCATTCCACCAAAAACCAGGCCTCTATTGATTAAGAAAAAAAAGACGGCTAGCTTAGAGAACACCGTCAACACGGTAGAGTTTGCAGTTTCTACAGATCACAGGAGTGAAGATAAAAGAAAACCAAATATATACAAATACCTGACTTGCTATAAACGAGCGAAACTTGGAATGTGAGGGTGAAAATGATAACCAATTGGAGTTTGTGCACACGGAACGGTTTCCCCAAATGCTTGGAAAAAAAAGGACTGGAGCGAGCTCAAAATCATTAGGGAGAATTTAGACCAAGAGACGAATACATTTGTTGAAAATCATGGAATACTAAGAGGTCCTGGAAACCTGAGGAAACCTCAGATTCGAGTGAAAGACTATCACTTCGCTGTTTTGGTAAAAACTCACCCAAGTAACCTTCATCTGATGATGTTGCCGACCCGCCGACCACCAGGAAAATGAAGAGGCAAAAAGATTGACAAATACTTGAGGACCTTGCCAGAGAACTGAGAAACTCTGGACATGAAGGTAAGTCGTACCAATTTTAAAGGTGCCCTTGGAACTCACAAACGCTCTGGGAAAAGAAATCTGGGGGAATTGAAAATAAGATGAAGAAGTCACACCATCCAAACTACAGCACTGTTAAGATTGGCAAAAAATACTTAGAAGTACCTGGAAACCTAAGAAGACTTGCCTACACTCAGCCTCCAGTAACCACCAGCACGCAAGTCTGAAACTCTAATCATCTATTAATAATGAGCATCGCTTCCATTTAGTCTGTTGTACACAAAAACTCCTCACTGCTCACTTCACTATGCCCGAAATCGTCATAACGTAGAAAAATACACTCAAAATTTGAGCGTGCAAAGGTTAGACATTTCCCATTGGGTTTTAAACAAGTTTTTTAATAAAATACATACCTCGTATATCTTATCTATATATAGTTTCTTTTATGTTATAATATTTAAAGTTATCAGAACTAAGTTTCCTATTCAATTTTTAAAGATTTGAACTCCTTAATAAACTATATTTCTAATTTTTACCCTTTAATAAATTTGATATTTTACTTTTACTTTATGATACCAAACACTCTGATATTAAATTTCAACTCATCCCTTCAGCAATATTTATCTTTACATCGCCCAGAGTGTTTCTTTTAATTTTGCTGATAATATAATATTGAAAGGAGTGCAATTAGTTATAAAAATATATTTATGTTATTAGAATTTTAATAATATATTAATTTGAGAAATTGCTTATGAAAATGATTGTCTAACATGATAATAAACGGGGATCAAATGCCATACATTTTGATAAAATCTCCCATTTAATTAAGAAACATTATTTTCTTTCTGTATTTCTTTAATTAAAAGCTCATTGCCTTAAACTTATAAATCCTGGCTTATTCCTCATATTGTAGCGGGCTACATTCATTTCTATAATCTTCGGTTTTTTTTCTTTTCTCTCTCTCTCTCTCTCTCTCTCTCTCTCTCTCTCTCTCTCTCTCTCTCTCTCTCCTTCTCTCTCTCTCCCTTCAGGCCTAACGCCAGGATTAGCGCGCTGAGAAAAACATTATTAATCCGACATTGATGCTTCATTAATGCGGAAATTATATTTCAATGGAAAAGAGAATAAATATAATAATTGGAAGATTCACTTTTATTCCCTTTGTCCCTTTTTTTTAAATTCTTTTATTTCTGTTGTGTTTTCTCATCGTCTTTTTCCGGTGCGGAGCAGACACACATTGATTCGATGTGACGTTGGTTCACAAACACAACGAAACCACCAGAAAAAGGCCAATCGAAATTTAAAAAAAAGAACAATAAAAAAGAACGGCTTCAAAAAATCAAATCACACAAAAAAACGAATTTGATTAACAGCAAAATAAAAAAAAACTCTTTGTAAAAGAAAAATTAATTATAGTAATAGTTTAATACTTTCAACAGATTTAGAGATTTATATAGAGAGCGAGACCGGTTTAGCTCAGTCGTTAAAGCACCCACCTTGGAATCGCAAGGTTCTGTATTCAAAACAGGACCACGAAAACTCAGGTAATCTGATCACTGCGGTAAGGTATAGAACTGACGGTTGATGTGGTGCTCTACCTGAGCAAAAACAATCTCCCTGGACTAATGTTAGTGTTGTGGGGTTGTTAAGGGTTACAAATAAAGACAAAGAACTGGTGAAAGTTGACACAAGTGTATTAAACAAAGAAAGTAGAATTCACAGAAGGAAAGTGAAGTTACGTCCGACAATACAGTCTAGAAATGAATCGTGTCGCTTGTTCCTCAAGCTACAATTGTCTTTGCTACTTATAGTTGTAGTAGGATAATTCCATTATGTAGATAAGTTATATCACCTATAACAGTTAGTGAAAAGACGATTGACTACTCTGCTGTACGGCTGATACAGACAATAGGCCACTTCGCCAACTTTACTTTATACTTTTATATATATATGTATATATGTGTGTGAGTATATATATATATATATATATATATATATATATATATATATAATATATATTATATATATATATATATTAATTACGCAAATAGAGGAATTACATTAATAATTGATAATTGAATTGAATTACCATGACCATACAACTCGGCAAACTCAATGTGCGACATCGGAGGTCGAAACAGCTATCCAGTGCTCCGGATATCACACATGTGTTTGCCGAGTTGTCTGGTCATGTAATTTAATTCAATTATCATATATATTATATATATATATATATATATATATATATATATATATATATAATTATTCCCATAGTCCCCTTTCGACGTGTAATGTCTCTTCAGTGTGGCTAGTATTTCTAATCGAATTTAACTCAAGCTTTGCCCAAGTTTGTTATAAGAAAACGATGGCAGACACAAGACGAAACAATGGACACTCGAATGGAGATTGAGTGTGGCGTAATCAGATTAAATAATAAATACTCTTGTCTCTTAATATGGTTACAAAGAAATACATATATATATATATATATATATATATATATATAGGAGAGAGAAAAAGAGAGAGTAAGATATGTGCGTGGTATAATTGACACTGTCGCAGGAAATGGACACCGCGAGTCGAGTTAAAATCCTGGACAAGGCTGTTTGCATTTCAGATAGCACTAATATCTTTGGGAAAGGTATGAATCCAGCTATTCTCCTCCCCTAGACATGAGTATATATTTGGAGAAATTCCTATGTACTTAATATAGTTTAAAAACACCAGTCCCCGCATCAGCTGTCATTGGACAAGGGGATAAGATATCGGACTACCATGCGGTCAGTCTGAGTTCGACCCTAGCCAAGGATAGTTGTGTCTAGCCACACTGAAGAGGCGTGAAACACCGAAACTCGTGTCTGTGGATGACTTATTAATATATATATATATATATATATATATATACATATATATATATGGTACAGGAGAACTTATATAATACTAAGAGTGGAGGAATCATATGTATATTGGGGGATACTATTTTATCATAAAATAAAATATAAAATAAAGGGAATACGAAGGCCTTTTCGACCGGTACTTTTTCAAGTATAAACACCGGTGACGAATAAAAGTCAAATTGTATAAGAAAATCGTTAAGAACAAATAGGGGTGAACCAGAGGGAACAAAAGAAAAGAGAAAAAAGGAGAGTTTTTTTTTGTATGAACCCTAGTCGAAATATATATATATATAATATATATATATATATATAATATATGATTTTCGGGAATGGAGATCAAGAAGTGGTCGTCTACGTTCACTGTTGACATGTTCATGGCTGACAAGATATGATACATACATACATACATGCATATTTTGGGGAGAATATGTGCTTAATTGAAGTCGTACCTAATTTTGAAAGTTAATTAATTAATAATTAATTAATTAGACGGGCATACCTATTTAAATGTAAGGCTAAACAAATCGAGAAAAATTAATCTCTGTATGTACATTTCGGCCTATTAGGCCTCATCAGCAAAGCTATAGATAGGAAGACTGCATTGTGCGTGATTTTAAACCCGACTGTTAAGCTGACAGGCGAGCATCTTAACCCCTACACCAACCGGACCTTCTTAGATTTTTCGTTTTTGTTTAAAAGTAGGTTTCTATTCCTCTTATAGTGACTTCTTCTACACGACAGTATGAGAAGAAAATGCACAAGCGATGTGTTTATGATATGGCTTTTTTTTTTTAGCCGACAATTTTTGGGAGAATATGTTCTTAATTGAAGTCGTACCTAATTTTAAAAAGTTAATTAATTAATAATTAATTAGTTAGGCGGGCATACCTATTTAAATGTAAGGCTAAATAAATCGAGAAGAATCAATCTCTGTATGTACATTTCGGCCTATTAAGCCTCATCATATTTAATTATTAATTAAATCAATTTCAAAATTAGGTACGACTTCAATTAAGCCCATATTCTCTAAAAAATTGTCGGCTAAAAAAATAGCCATATCATAAACATATCGCTTATGTATTTACTTCTCATACATAGATATATATATATATTTATACATATATATATATATATATATGTGTGTGTGTGTGTGTGTGTGTTTGTGTGTGTAAATGACAATCGAATGATGAAAGTAAATGTTGAAGAAATTGAATTATCTACTATAAAAGGCCATTGAATATGAAGCATGGAAAAATAAAAATATATAAATGCGATATTTTCAGAATGAACCTCACCATTCCATCGGACAAAGAAAACATATTCAAATATATAAAATAGAAATATATTCAAATAAAATAGAAGATATATTTAAGACGTTGGTTGAAGTAGGAAGTTAATCCATTCGGAGTTTTTAAATACGTGATACCCGGGGTGGAAAATGTATCCAAAAAGTTGACATCCATTTCCTTTAAGTTGTATTCTGAGAGATCCGCTATTCTGTAAATGTTATCTGAAGATATTTGTAGCTAAAAAGAATTTGATTCTAAAAAAGAAATGTTATAGTTTATATCTAAATTAAGTTGGTGTTTGCATGGGTGAAATTTATAAATTTGTTTTGTTTGTTTATTTTTGGATTGTAGGGGGTTTATTGAATGTGATTTTTAAGGTAATTTTTTTTGTGGTAACGACATCCTTTAAAGAGACCGATACCAGGATTAAGTCCATTGTAGCGGACTGTGGATATACTATAGTATGATAATGCAATTATTACAAAATTTGATATGTTTGCTTAAGAGCTATTGCCAAATAATTCAATATGTAAAAAGTATAACAATCTTGATAACACTCTTTTTTTCTTTCTTTCCACTTTTCCTCTTCTCATTATGCTCGATTGAAACGTATTAGCGCTATCGCTTCTTTTGCGCACTCACCCACTCCCTCTGCATTTCTCCTACTCCTTCTTTATTTCTTTTTCCTTCTTATTATATTTTTCTGTGTAACATGTCCTTTTTTTCCCTTTCTTTCTTTATAATAAAACGGAATGGTCCATTATTTCGCTGAGGTGACGACATTCATGAGAAATAAGTATTCGAAGGATAAGCAATACCATTATTCAGGATTGACATTTTTTCATTTCATCTTTGACGATTTAGACGGTTTCATTTTAAACCAGAGGGTGTTTCAAGATGACAACTGTGGTACAATTAACGAACTCGATAATTCATATATATATATAGATTCATGTGTGTGTGTTATTTATATATCCATTTGATTACCTGTTTTCTACGTGTTTGTATTGAACGGAACCCTGTGACTATAAGAATGCTTTTGATGTCTAATTGTGAATTATTAGAGATCTATTTTTATGAAATATTTAGCACTCTGGAATAAATCACTAATGCCACGAAAACGTAAACGCTAAAGCGACATCTGGCCACTATATATATATATATATATATATATATATATAACATACATATATATATATATATAATATATATATATATATATATATATATAGCACACACACACATAACACACACACACATATATATATATAATATATGCATGCACACATATATATATATACACAGACGTACACGCACACAAATATACATACGCACAGACACACACACATATATATATGATTACACACACATATATATCTATGCACAAACACATACACATACATACATACATATATACATACATATATATATATATATATATATATATATATATATATACATACACATATATACATATATATATACACATATACACATATATATACATATATATATGCACACACATACACACACACGTATATATATGCACACAAACACACACACATATAGATATGAATTCAAACACAAACACACACACATATATATGCACACATACATATATATATGCACACACACATAAATATTTACATATATATGCACATACACATTTACATATATATGCACATGCACATACACATTTACATATATATATGCACACGCACTTATACACATATATATGCACACATACACATATACATATATATATGCACGCATACGTACTCATATACATATTTATGCATGCATACGTATACATATACATATCTATGCATGCATACATACACACATATATATATGCACACATACATACACATATACATATATATATATGCTCACACACATACACATATACAGATATATATGCACATACACGTACACATATATATATGCTCACACACATGCACATATATATATACATACACACATGCATATATAGATAGACACACACGTACATATATATACACACATACATGCACATGTATATACACACATACATGCACATATATATACACACATACACATATATACACACACATATATATATGCACACATATACATATAGATATATATATGCACGTATACGTACACATATACATATTTATGCACGCATACGTATACATATACATATATATGCATGCATACATATATATATGCACACATACATACACATATACATATATATATGCACACACACATACACATATACAGATATATATGCACGCACACATACACATAAATATATACATACACACACATGCACATATATATATACATACACACACATCACATTATATATACACAGACGCACATATATATACACGCATATGAACATATATATATATACAATACATGCTCATATATATACATACATACATGCACATATATATACACATATACAATATATAATAATATATATATATATATGCACACACACATATATATATGCACACATATACATATATATATATATGGCACGCTTGGTACACATATACATATTTATGCACGCATACGTATACATATACATATATATGCATGCATATATATATATATATAATATAATATATATATATATATATATGCACATACACATATATATATGCTCACACACATGCACATACATATATACATACACATACATGCACATATATATACACACACACGCATATATATATACACATACATGCCCATATATATACACACGTACATGGACATGTATATATAGACACATACATGCATATATATATATAGACACATACATGCATATATATATAGACACACATACATGCACATATATATACACACATACATATATATATATACACACACATATATATATGCACACACACACACACACACACACACACATATATATATATATATAATAATATATATATATATACTCGACCTATGTTGGTAATGCCGTAATCTCGGAGTGATACTATAAATTGATTGAAAGGAATCAATATAAGGATTTCCCACACTGCACACAATTGTTGTCTTTGTCGGCACAAGTTAGAATATACCCAAAAAAAATGTCATTAGAATTTTAGCCAATATAAAAACCTCCTCCCGGTGGGTTGATTTATTGGCGTGCAATACGAGCTATGCAGTGATCAGACAAGTGAAGGGGTTAACAAAAACAGCATTTTACAGACGAAAAAAAGAAATTATTCATATAAATAAGTAAAATTCCGCTAAGGGGTCATCTTCTCTAAAAAGTATCCGAGCAACAAGGTACCGAGAGATAATATGGGAAATTTCAGAAAAAAGGGGTTGCTGGGTTGGGATTCGGATAATACAATTAGCCATGGTAGTCGGTGTTCAAACATGTCGAAATGAACGGCACTTTGTCCAGAATCCCATAAAGAGGGTTCTATAGTTTGAGATATAAATAGAAAAAAAATAGTCAGCTAAAATGTAGTCTAGATAAAAAGGAGCCTAGATGAAAATGGAAAAAAAAAAAAGAAAATACCAGAGGAAAAAAAATGAGGTATGTTGCTAAGGGACATGACACAAAAAACTGACACCAGACTAGTTGCCGGCTAAATGTGGTGAAAAAAAGACAAAAAGAAAACCCATAAAGAGAGAAAAAAACTTCTTTTTTTTTTTGCCAGACCAGAAAAAATCTACATCACTTGTCTGTCGCTTTGGTTCTGCACGTCAAACGGCAAATGATTGTTCACTCTACAGTTGCCACATTTCTTATCCCTCATCCCATCCCCCCGCTTCACCATAACGACCAACATCAAACCTGGTTTTATTTAAGAAAGTATAAACCAGATCAACCGACATAGAAAAGGGTCTGTTCCTCTGTTACATATTAGACTCACATCTGCTCGGACAGATAAAAATTAAGAAAGAAAAAGAAAAAGTATTATCTGCGTTATTCGGAATATTGTCCCCATCTTCAGTGTTATTTATACAACGTTTCGGTCGATATGCCCTCCGGCCTTCTTCAAGTATTTCTTGTCGGAACTCTCGGACTCGGGAACCTTCTTTTCGAACTCGGGAACCTTCTTGTCGTAATCGGGAGCCATCACAGAACTTTGAATTTAACCCTTTATTCAGTTCACGGGGGTATACTGTTCTCATTCCGCTAACCATAGCTGGGGTAGGAGTTGTGTTAATTATGTCACTATGTTACTGCCTCTACTCAGGATTGAACCCGGAATCCAGAGATAACTGTCACTTAGAACTGTCTTAACCTAACTACCTTATCCACAAGGTCATGTGTCCAATTGGTTAGTGGAATGAATTCCGTGATGGCTCCCGATTACGACAAGAAAGTTTCCGAGTTCGAAAAGAAGGTTCCGAGTCCAAAAAGAAGGTTCCCGAGTCCGAAAAGAAATGCCTGAGGAAGGCCGGAGGGCATATCAGCCGAAACGTTGTACAA
>CM042153.1:34403392-34418402 GCA_023376005.1 Doryteuthis pealeii
TATATGCACCCTCCGGTTGCAAGTATTTAAGTTTTAATATAATAAAATATCATTAAATTAGAAAGGCTAATGAAACTGAATGAAAAGAATGCAGATAAAAAGATTTGGAATAGAGGGGGTATGATTGAAAAATAGAACAACTTTGAAACTAACTCTTCCATCATTTTCCATTACTCCTGTCTTTCATTAGTAAATTTTCCTAATTTAACTATTTAGTTGAAATAGGAAGTAAAGAATAATATTGCAGTTATTTTTTCTTGTAAATGTATTTCTTTTAAAATTTATCCTCGAGATTTTTGCTCATATTCAACAAGATAAAACCAAACAATTAGAAATCAATAATATTAAGCATTTATTTATTAAAATCAAATTTTAAAAATCAATATGCAAATTAGCCTTCCCATTCACACTGTAAACCACTATTTTGTTGTATATATAAATACAATTGCATGTTATTAGTATGTTGATATGGTCAACAGTGCATTCGGCCTCTGGACCATTGATATAATTAACGGCGTCGATCCCAGGGGGCCATCCCCCCAGGCAACACCTGCCCCCTCGATTTAAAGGGGCAGGGCTGGGTTTATTGCCAGTGCCTGAGGCGCCCCCCCTTTGAGGGGGAACGCGACGGGATCGACGCAATTTTTCACCCGCCACCCCATGAGCTTCGGTTTGTGGGTGGTCCCACATAAATAGGGCCTTTGTGCCTGACCCGTACAAGTGGGATACGTGGAAATATCAATGTAGATATGGTCAACAGTCTTAATGATGTAAAAACAATTTTTATTAATAATTGAGGTTTAAATAAAATAAATTCATGGATGAAGTAATGCAAATAACAAAGGAATTGTGACTTGTATATAATATAGTTTCGGTTACAGATAGACAAACCCACAATCTTCATTAAATAAGAAGATTTATAATAAATTCTTATTTAATTTTTCGGATATTAATGTTTGTACAGAGCCAACTTCCTGTCCTTTCACCAAGCCAAGTTCTCAAAACATTATTAATGTAATTCTATAACTTTATTCTTTTGTTTAGATCAAACTGATACAGTAACTATTTCATATATAGGTAACCAAAGTAGTATTTAATACTTAGATTCCCATAAGTGTCAAAATGAAATGTTTTATATTCTTTGGCCATAGCAAAGAGGACGGACAAATAAAACTTCTCTCAATTTTTGATATACATGTTTGGCGATTCTGCTCGAAATAAACTTGTGCCAATCTTTTCTCCTCTCGTTCAAGTAATTGTTTTCCTCATTTCTCAATACGACCCGTTATCAGAGAAAGGAAAATACCTTAAAACCGCCAAAAACACCTTTCCCTTCATGTGTTACCTAAAGATAATAAATATACAAAGTTATGGAGGAGAAGGTGTAAACGACTATTTCTGACGCCAATAGAAGGCAGCAGCAGCAGCGGCGGCGGCGGGGGGGGTGAATGCTGCAAGAGTATTCATAGAAAGAAGAAGAAGAAGAAAGAAGAAGAGAGAAGAAGAATGAAGAAGAAGAAGAAAGAAGAAGAGAGAAAAGGAAATACAAATTCTATGTCTATACAATTCCGGCTATCGGGCAGACACTCTACGCAAAAGCCGACTCAAGATCAATTCTATTCACAAACCCTTACAAGAAACACACAGATATTTAAAAGGGTACGCAAACCTAAAGTAACAATTCTCGGTACATATCTATCTTCTTTGTCTATTTATGCACCTTATTTATGAATGCTCCCGTGTAGTGATCAATCGTTAGAAAAGTGGACTCGGTGAGCCGGGTTTCAAATCATGGACGAGGTTGTTTGAGTTTTAATTAGTGCCTTTAGAAAGGCATAATTACCTTATCTAATTACTAAAAGCAGCTACTCTGGCGTCGTCGTAGGTAGCGATGGTGGTAAAAAAGGTAGTCTCACAGATCCATTATTGTTAAATCACGGTTAGATACTCGCAGGAGCCCCCATTAAAATCCCTATGTAAAAAAAGATATTTCCTTGATCCACCATTCTGAAAAGAAATTAATGTCTCTATTTAAAATATTAAATACAAAAGAAAAAAATCCTATGTTGTTATCATTTAAAATTTTATTTTTAATTACTTCCATGAATATATAATGAAATCTTCATTTGTTTTTGCTCAGAAACCAAGCCCTAGTGATATTTAATATGTATATATATATTTATTTTGTCGTTACTGGTTTTCGAAGTTTCCTCCAAACATACAGATACACACCAACTGCCCACTTTTATATATGTATAGATTTGATATTTCGGACTGGTGTTTAAATACAACGTTCAAACCAAAGTAACGTCAAGCGTGGGGTGGGGGTGATTTTTGTTCCGGTGTTGTTTTTTTTATTATTAAATTACCTTAAAATAAATCATCTTCAGACGAGTACCCGCTGGAATTCAAAATGTTGGTTTTTGGAATTAAACCGTTACCACACATTCCACCAGGCGATTCCAAGCAGCATAAATGCTACCGAGACATTGGTAAGATTGTAGCTCAGATCTGATTGAATTTATGGGTATTTTTCGAAGCTGGCTAATTATAAGTATTAAAAAAGAAAACTAAGACAGAGCTCGTGCTTATTGTGACGCAAGAACATTGTGTATTATACACAATTAAGATTAGTGTAAACAGTCTGGAAATATCAAAATTATTTATATCAAGCCTTACTCATGAATACATATCATTATACAAAAACATCCTTTATCTTCTATCAACCACAAATCCTTAGTCCGAAGGTTTCCACTGTAAACGAAATATTCCGAGTATCGACATTAAAACTTTCTACAATTTTTCTAAATTCAACGCATACAAAACATCCTTCATCTTCTATCCCACAAAAATTCTTAGATTTCCACTGTAAAACCGAAATACCATAGTATCGACAATGAATTTTCCATCCATCATAACTCCTGTGTTTGTTTTCCTAAATTTTCTCCACATATCATTGTAAGTATACTATAAATAATTTGATTGATTTTTTATGGTTTGATTTAGTTTATTTTGTTTAATGCATATATAACCCTTTGTGGGTTATCTAATGCTAAGGCCATCCTTGTAGAAGAACAATAGCGCTTCGATTTAACCCATATCACGGGGGATGAGGGACTATCTTTTCCCGAGGGTATAAATTTGAAAGTAAACATAACAACGCGACTGGAGTTCGAACTCGTCTACTACGATGTCACAGTCCAGCACTCCTTCTTGATCTTTATCCACTAAATTAACTTAAAAAACAGTTGTATCGTTTCGAGTATACCTATCTAATACTAATAATTACATGGTTACTCGTAATTATTTTTATTTAATAAAAGTTACATGTTTTCATATAGATGTACAGTTTCAAGCAACTAATTATAACAATTATAACTTTCAATATCTATTCTCATTACAGATAATTTACAGTTACAATGTTTCTAATCTAATACAAATGATTGCAGACACGATAATTTTCTACCAAATACTAATAATTTATACACAATCATTTTTCTAATGCCAATAATTTTTAAACAGATCTTTATTGACTAGAAGTAACTACTCGGTATCGTCTGGATAGAGGGGATTTTTAAAAAAAAAGGTAGGCTTGCAGATCCATTATTGATCGCATTGTGCCCATCAAAAATCCTTCTGTAAAAAAACTTACCTTGATCCAGACATCGTGAAAATAAAAATGAAATATTGAAATATTAAATACAAAAAAACGATGCTGCTATCATTTGAATTTTTTATTTTTTATTTCACGAATATAAATCAAATCTTCAGTAATTTTTCCTAAAAAAGAAACAAGATCTGGTGATAGTGAATGTGTATGTGTTATGGTTTAGCGATCGTCGCATTTGTTTTGCGCGGGAAGTTCAAAAAGACAAAGGAAAATTGAACAAAGAGACTGGAAAGGGAAGTAAGGACTTCCGGCTGAGGGACAAAGATTAAAATGCGTAGGCGTGTCGTCAATACAAAAGCGAGAGGGTTAAGCATTCAGCGGTCAGTGGCGACAGTCAGTCGGTTGAGTGAGTTCATTCGGACAGCAGGCGAGAGAGAGAGAGATTGACACGCTCTCCCCTCCAGGGGGGGGGCGTACCCGTTACTTAGCAACCATTCAACAAGGCCCCACGTGTGGCAGGTAGTAGTTTTGTAGTCCCATCTTGACTTCCTCATTTAGTAACCGCCAACGTCAAGTTCCATGCCCTGTACACGCATCACCGAGTTAGAAGAAGAAGCAATAAAGAAGTCCTTTTAAATATGATACAGCATGCCTTGTGATTTCATTGAGCAGTATACCAGCAACGTATACGATTCAGAGTAGCGAAGAAGGGCTACGCAACATATGTATATTTATTTTGTCATTAATTTTTTAATTTTCGTAATTTTCTCTGGACATACACACATACACGCACACAAACTGCCCTTTATATATGTATAGATGGTACCGTAATATGTACTACCACTCCGTGTCACAATGAGCCTGGAAGTAATTGCAATGATGGAGTTCTCTACACTCCCCATGTGCCCATAATGAAAACTTTACAATCAGATGCAATTTAGTGACATACAAAGGACACCCCTTTGGGGGGGGGGTCATCCCTATGAAGAGGTTACAATCAGAGTATTATAAGCCCCGATGAAAGGGCTTGACAAGGATCGATCCCTTCTACTCTATGAGACTTTTAAGCTTTGATTGGGTAACCATTCTAGGGGAAGAAGAAACTAAATTTAAAACCTGGAGAATTTAGTTCGGAGAATCTGTGACAAAGCCGGGTACCATTTCTAAATGATCAGTTCATTCAAAAGACTTGAGTCTTCATCATAATAAACATATCAGCTATGAGGTTAATTGCTGTCATGGATTATTATTATTATTACTAGCAAATATATGCACCCTCCGGGTGCAAGTATTTAAGTTTTAATATAATAAATTATCATATTAAATTAGAAAGGCTAATGAAACTGAATAAGTATGCAGATAAAAAGATTTGGAACAGAGGGGGTATGATTGAAAAATAGAACAACTTTGAAACTGACTCTTCCATCATTTACCATTACTCCCGTCTATCATTGGTAAATTTTCCTAATTTAACTCTTTAGTTAAAATAGGAAGTAAAGAATAAATTTACAGTTATTTCTTCTTGTTAATGGATTTCTTTTAAGATTTAACCCAAGATTTTTGCTCATATTCAATTAGATAAAACCAAACAATTAGAAATCAATAATACTAAGCACATATTTATTAAAATCAAATTTTTAAGATCAATATGCAAATTAGCCTTCCCGTTCTCATTGTAAACCGCTATTTTGTTGTATATATAAATACAATTGCATGTTAATAGTTTGTTGATATGGTCAACAGTCTTAATGATGTAAAATGATTTTTATCAATAATTGAAGTTTAAATTGAAAATAAAATCATGGAGAATGTGATGTAAATAACAAAAGGAATTGTGACTTGTATAATAATATAGTTTCAGTTACAGACAGACAAACCCACAATCTCCATTATAATAAGATTATTTCACCCCTTTCAAGTTTTTCACACCAGCGTTAGCTGATAGTCTTTCACTGGAGTATGAATGACAAGTCTCCTCAGCTCCCCAGAACTCTTCTGAGCATCCCAGCTGATTTCAACAATGCTGTTGTCTGGATGGTCTCAATTCTTCCTATGATTTCCAATTCCTCTAAATTAGTGCATTAAAAAAATAATAATAGTAATAAGAATAAGACATCATTCTCATTATTATTATTATTATTATTATTATTATTATTATTATTATTATTATTATTATTATTCCTGAATGTACTAATTTGCGTTTAACTGAAAAAGTTAGAGAATCAATAGACACACCCATTCTGACCCAATATATAGTCTACGCATGCGCAAACGTGCTGACACAAATGGCGATAGTTTAATCTCACTGCTCATTAAAATAACGTCAAAATGGCTTAACGCATTTCTTCTTGCTTGATCTTATCATTCATTTATTGAGCATTTCATATTATATTGATTCAGCAGCACACGCCCTCCTTCACCCTCTCTCTGTTCGTCTGTTTCTCTCTCTCCTTCCCCCCCTCTCTCTCTCTCTCTCTCTCTCTCTCTTTCTCTCTCTTATCACTCGCACTTTCTTTCATTTCTAAATTCAATCTACCCAGGGTAGAAGAAAATGATTTTGACGATCAAATATAAGCGATCGTATTTCTTGTACGCTAGAAAAACATCTTAACCAATATGTTTGGTTGGTTGGTTGGCTTTTACGGCATGTCAACACTTTTTGGGTTATATTATACTGAAGACGTTTTTTGTTTCATTTCTTCTCTGTTAGATATTTTTGTTATGTGTGTAGCTATTTGCATATCATTTTAGTTTTTGCTCTTATTGGTAATTAGGTATGGTTGGTTGGCTGGTTGGTTGATTGGATGGTTGGTTGGTTTTGACGGCGTATCAATGTTTGTTGGGTTATTCTATCCCGAAGACGTTTTGTATTATTCATTCTTGTTCGATTTTCACTCATTTCATTTTAAACACATTTATTCTTTAACTCATATTTTGATCCATTTAACCCACCTAGGAATAATGGCGATGAAGGTGTACTTCACACGCCCCAGAGCTCCAGAAATGGAATCTCCCCTACTTGATGCAGTTTAACGTCATAACCAGGACACTAAGACCCTTAGCCACTGCTTTCTAGCACATTTATTATAAAAAGGATTGGGGTTTGCGGGACAGTAGTATAGGTGCAAAGGCTTGACACAAACAAATACATTGAAGTTAGTTCTGAAACTTAGTTTAGTTTGACACAATGGAAAAAAATATGGGTCACCATGTGAGAATCAAACTCACTAGTTTTCACTTACTCAGGCAAGCTTAATTTTACACATGCTCAGAAGTATGCGCCACACAGTGAGACTCGAATTGAATAGTAATGTTTTGCCCCTCCTAACAAGGAACCCTCTACTTATAACAGTTTCGCCAAAATGCTCCTACCCATGATACAAGGTCGCCAGTATGGGGCATTCAACGAGGATCGAACTCGCTTTTCGTAGTAACAGATCTGTGATGATAGTTTGCTATCATTTCCAGACTATGATAATAGCTTGTTAACCATTTCCAGACTGTGATGATAGCTTGTTAACCATTTCCAGACTGTGATGATAGTTTGTTAACCATTTCCAGACTGTGATAATAGCTTACTAACCATTTCCAGACTGTGATAATAGCTTGCTAACCATTTCCAGACTGTGATAATAGCTTACTAACTATTTCCAGACTGTGATAATAGCTTACTAACTATTTACAGACTGTGATAATAGCTTGCTAACCATTTCCAGACTGTGATAATAGCTTGCTAACCATTTCCAGATTCGAAGAACAGCGAGAATGTCATCCAGCTCAACAACAGATCCACCAACAGACCCAGCTACTCCAATCTAGAATTACAGTTCAACTCCGATCCAACTAAGAGAATTTTTGAACAGTAAGAAGATAAATATAGAATTATTACTATTGTAAACAATTCCTTTCAAATAGATTCTGCAACGCTATACTCTTTCTTTCTATTTTTTTCATTGTTTTCCATTCTTTATGAATATAAAGTAGAAACACTGAACCATTAAAGCTTCCTTTTTGCCTACTGAACTATGAACTAAAAGTATGAAGTCAAAAAATCCCAAATGTATCAATAAATAACTCTTCATTAGTTTCCTACTTTATACTCTCGACTGATATTAAAAAATATTGATTTTAACTTTTTTAGGTGGGGGGCTAAGCTTTATTATTTACGAATAAAACAAAAAGATATAGGTCACCAAAACATGATCAAAGTATATAAAAGAGAATATTTCTTCACATTGAAAAGAAATTCTAGTTGAACTTTTATTAAAGGATTTACAAGATCAATAATACTATTGTAGAGGGAGACTGAAAGGTAACTCCCTATTTTGGACTATTTATAATTCTTTTATATGCAGTTAAATTTTTCTCCATTCTTTAATATATGTTCCTTAATATTTGACGATCAAATCTGTTCTTGATGGTGCTCCCCCACATTTTGCTACTGTTGTTCTTGAAGGGCTGAATCACCATTTTCCTGGGAGATGGGTGGGTAGACGTGGTCCGCATGAGTGGTCAGCTACAAGCCCCGATTTAACACCCTGCGACCTTTCTTTGTGGTTGGTTGAAGAAGCAAGTCTACTTCTACTCTACGATACCAATGACTTTGAAAGAACTTGAAGGACGAATACGAGAATTCATTTCTGCCATTTCCAAAGAGTTCCTGAGAAAATCAGTTGATGCAATTCGCGAGCGGCTTGAGAGGCTGGAGGCGAATGCTGGTGCCCATATACAATTTTAAATAAAACAGCATGTCATGTGTGTTCTTCTCATATTCATTCCTTGTAAAATATAATGATTCAGAAATAGATTATAAGATTTTTAAAATAGGGAAGGGAGTTACTCCCCAATTACCCTGTATAAGGATAAAAAATAAAAGTTAAATTTATGCTCTTGATGTAATGAATATGTAAATACCTTGGTACCCCCTCACTATAATCTGATTGGACAGTGTCATGTATAAATATTCGACACTGTGATGGTACAAGCGCCTAAGCCTAAGCCTATCAGCCTAAACTTACTCGCCAGACTACACCACGACTGTTCGGAAGACGTACTGCTATTCGACGTACCAGCTACTACTGCGATAATATACCAAATACCAACTTCATAATATATCACTTAATACGGATATATCAGTTCTGAATTTGTCAAATAGAATTATTATTCTAACGTAGATTTTGCATGAGTTTGTGTTTTTTTGGTATGGCTACACCATGCGTCGTAACAGCGTGTAGTTTTAGAACAACTATATAACATTGTCACAAATCATTTACTTATTCCATTTTCTCACAGTCTGTAGCAAATTCATTGAATTTGTTCCTAGCTGTGGGGTACGCTTGTAGCATTATATCATATTTAGCAAATCTAGGCTACTTGGCTTTGTTGCAATGATTAACAAGCTCTCCGAATATTGCGACTGTAATGAGTTCGTTCCTTGCTCGGGGGCAGGGGATTATCTTTTAGCGCTATAGCGTGTTAAACTAGACAAGTGCGCCTTGCTTTGGGGCAGTGCTTATCAAGTTAGTCTTTTAGACTATTGATACTGCAATGAGTTTCAACGTTAAATACTAATTAAGAGGACAAATTCTTATAAAAGACGGATTTATTATCTTATTCTATTACTGAAGATACAGACCAGAATTATATATATATATATATAATATATATATATATATATATATATAATATATATATATATATAATATATAATAATTTGAAAGCAATTACAATGCACATAACAAATAAAAACAAAAAGATGTTATTTTATCTTATCGATTTCAAAGTAGAACTTTATCTTCAGAGACGAATTACAGAAATGGACGAGTTTTTTTTATGTCGTTATTTTTTTTATGTTATAAACACGCGTCTCGTGCTGTTCTTTTTTTAAAACGCCACGCGCAAAGCTGTGATAGTCATTTAGCCGTTCATTCAATTTCAATTTTATTATTTTCATCTATTTATATATTTATGTATTATTCATTTGATATATGTATAATGACATGTACATACTATGTACTATATACTATGAGGAACGTGTATTTTAATTAATTATGTATTCAGTGTTTAGCTCTAATCTATTGTTTATACTAGGACGTAATTTGGCTATTAATAAACTTTCTCTAATTCTGAGATTACCAATGTTGCGTATAACTGTCTCTATCTTAACGGAAAAACTATTGTCTTTATTTTTGCATTTGATTAAATGTTTATGGAATGAGGATGCACGTGTGTGGATATGTTCTTTGATTCTAATGTGGAGGGGTCTAAATGTACTTCCTATATAGAAATTAAGGCATTTGGAGCAAGTTAAACGGTAAACTATATAGGTATTGTGACATATGTTAGGGTCTTTTATTGGGCAGTTGGCTAGTGTGCATGTTACATACTTAATAATCCTTCAAGCAAATTACCAATTACTTTTATATACATATATATATATATATATATATATATATAATATATATATATATATATATATATATATATTAGCAACAGCAGGTACTGTAAGCAACCTTTTATCAAAATGATTCGATGTTAGATAACCCGAAATGGTTTGATATGCCGTAAACCAATCTATTATGACTTGACCAGCTATGCACACATTTTCATTTAGATTTTGAATCATAAAAATACAAAGCTTTAATCTGTGTGATTCTTTTTTATCTCACTTTATTTTATCAGGTAATTGTTTCTCATAGCCTGGTATAATCTCCTGACCCCTCCCTGTCAATCAACCTCCCTGTTTTCTTCTCCGGATTCAGCAGGTATAAGCTTCAATGAAGCGGGCTCAGTGGCCCAGTCAATTACATATTAAGATTGGTAACGTGGACATAATATCAATGGCGCTTGATTACTCACTATCCTAACTTAAATATAAATGCTTTCCACGATATTGAGCACTGTTTACTTATAGATATAAGAACCATATTACATACATACATACACACACACATACACACACACACACACACACACACACATATATATATATATATATATATATATATTATATATATATATATATATATATCAGTTTTCAACCGTGAAGCTTCCGTGGGTGTGCTGTGAGTGTTGAGGACGGTTGATCATCCTCTTTTATTTTTATTCTATTACTTTAATATTTTTTGTTTTAATTCAATACATTTTGTTTTAATTATGCAACACTTATAGCACATTTTCACTATTCCTTTCCTTTTAAAATGTTTATATATGATGGTGTACCTCGATCAATTTATTGTCCGCGAGATGAAAAATTTAAGCAATAGCAGGTACTGTAAGCAATCTTTTATCAAAATGATTCGATATTAAATAACCCGAAATGGCTTGATATGCCGTAAACCAATCTATTATGATTTGACCAGCTATGCACACATATTCATTTAGATTTTGAATGATAAAAATACAAAGCTTTAGTCTGTGTGATTCTTTTTATCTCACCTTATTTTATCAAGTAATTGTTTCTCATAGCCTGGTATGATCTCCTGACCCCTCCCTGTCAATCAACCTCCCTGTTTTCTTCTCCGGGTTCAGCAGGTGTAAGCTTCAATGAAGCGGGCTTATAGGCCCAGTCAATTACATATCACCTTTCCAATCTGGTGGTAAGCTTACAACTCCGATCTCATTAATAATATTCCAATGTTCTATCCACGCGGGATTTGGAAATGATTTATTCGATTATAAGTAAATGATAAGTAAGGAAACATATTGTGGATTTCATAAACGCAGATGTGACTCTGATAGAAGGCATTAACGATAGTGAAGGATTTTAAATTTTCTGTAATTATTTTCTCAAAGACATATATCACCCATGGAAATAGAAACCAAAGCACTATCTCCCGCTGTATCATCGAAATTAAGCAGTGATGAGCTTGTTCTAAAACTTTGATGGGTGATCATTGAAGCAACACCAATTTGATATTAAAATGATTTGATTTGAACATTAAATGACCCGTAAAGGTTGATATGTCGTAAAACAAAACAACCAAACAATATATGTATACATACTTAGTTCAAAGGAGAATTATCTGGAGATTTCAGGTTCAATCCTGACAGCTGGCTTACGGTTAAATTACGTTGAAATTACCGGTTCCCGTTAGACCTCTGAAATTGTTTGTTTAATACTTAGATGTGTGCTCATTTAAGTAACAACAAGTAATATAAGCAACCTGATATCAAGAGGATTTGATTCGGCATTTGATAACCCGGAAAGGGTTGATGTGACGTAAAACAAAACAATCAATAGTAATATAACCAGTTATAAACTCATCTTCATTAAGATTTTGAAAAATCAAAGATATAAGTCTGTATTTTTTCAAAGACATATATCACCTATCAAAATAGAAACCATGGCACTATATCCCGCAAGATCACCGAAATTAAGCAGCGATAACCTTGTTCTGATACTTAGGTGGGGTACAACTTAAACAATAGCAGATATTCTAAGCCACCTGATGTCAACATGATTTCATTCAACATTGAATGACCCCAAAAGAGTTGATATATATATATATATTTACCAAACCCCTCCGCACGAGCTGGATGTGACACAAGGTCAATTTCTTAGGCGAAGTTTAACAGGTCTAAATTCGAGTTTTCCTTCTCCTAGACTGGTTACTAGCCAAGGTTAAAGAGTCCAGTCTACCCTACTATTTACCCATAGCTGGAGGGGAGTAGGATCATACCTTTCCAAGGGTATTAGCGCAAGTGAAATGCATTACCACATCCAGGATTTGAACTGGGGCGACGAGTCATTTCCCTGACTTTTAACAAAAGAGTTGATATACCTTAAAATAAAACAATTATAACTTAACCAGCTATACACACATCTTCATTTATATTCTAAAAAATCAGAAATATAATCTACAATCTTGTAATCTCTTTTATTACACTTCATATCTTAAGTAGTTGTGGTTGATACTGTTTTCATAGTTACAATTATATATTGGATAAAGTAAAAAAGTTAAGCAGCAATGAATCTATTCAATACTTAATTGGGTGACTTCTTAAACAACATCAGGTACTATAAGCACCAGCCCTATTTGTTTGAAATGGCTTTGTTTCGACATTAAATGAACCGAAAACAGTTGATATCCTATAAGACAAAAGAAACAACCATAGCACTAGCGATTGTGAATTTTAATTCTTATGAAATAAATTGAACTCATAAGCGAAGTCTCCTGCGGAAGCCAGCACATGGGCACGCCTGTGTGGGCCGGCCAGCAAAGACGTACATTCATCAGCTCTATGCGGATAAAGGATGCTGCATAGAGGACCTCCCGAGAATGATGAGCGATAGGGAGCGATGGAGAGAAATTGTCATGGATATCCGTGCCAACAGCGCGACATGATGATGATGATGATGAAACAAAATAAAACCAAGAAACGTTATCGCTTGATATATTTCTGTTAGAATATTTCTTTTTGTTGCTAAACATATTGGATCCAGTTGCCTGAAAAATAAGTTCCAATTACCGTCGAACCGGGAAGACAAGGCAACAAAAGATTGAAACTCAAATACAAACTCAAATGCTACAAAGTCCACTGCAAAATGACAAAGTATATATTCAACTCCTTGAGTTCTGATTGGCTGCTTGACTGCTTGATTTGAATGACATTGTGGAGTCTTATACTCGAATGCTACAAAGTCCACTGCAAAATGACAAAGTATATATAAGACTCCACAATGTCATTCAAATCAAGCAGTCAAGCAGCCAATCAGAACTCAAGGAGTGGAATATATACTTTGTTATTTTGCAGTGGACTTTGTAGCATTCGAGTTTGTATTTAAGTTACAATCGTTTCTTGCCTTGTCTTCCCAGTTCGACGGTAATTGGAACTTATTCTTCATCTCCCACTTCATATTTATCGGAATTGGATTTTTTTGTCTTACTTGCGTCAAATGCAAAACATAAAAAAAACACTAGTTGTTGTTGTTACTGCTGTCATAGTAGCAATGATAATATGTAATTAACTGAGTGCAAACCTCAAGATTCTTTGTTGTCGTATATTGCAGCATAGCGACTGTCTCCCATCCAATAATTGTCCAAATTCTTACTAAGCTTACTATAGAGTATCCTTCATTACACCTCACAAGATATAGAGGCGAACGGCATGACAAAGGTTTTGGGAAAGCACTTTGTCGATGAAATGTGTTATAGAATCTATCGATTGTAGCCTTGGTGCAGACGCCATTGCCTTTGTCTCCATCGCTACTATAACGGCCTCTTCTCTTACAACCTCTCTGCAACTACGACTATTACAAGCAGAACAATCGAGGCGAATGGCAAGCGGCCGCCCTCACACCCTGTGAGACTTCGGTAACAATATTACGTGAAAACAAAGGAATCGGGAGCGCAAGGTAAGTTGCGCCAAGAACGCGAGTTGAATGAGAAACAGTCGGCTGTTCACACCTTGCAAACAGTTGAGGCGGCTGTGCGTCGTCCCAACGTCTATGTTCGGCTTTCGTAGATTCACTTGGCTAGGGTCTTCACCCGGCACGTGTGATTTAACTCGACTTCTTCATAATTCGGGGGAAAACTATATTATAGAAATTTAATTATAAGAATTATTTCGTCTAGATCTTAAATCTATGCTTTTGCTTGGATATACATATACATGACCCGCCAACATACAGAATACACACTCACACACACACCACATATATATATATATATATATATATATATAATATATATATGTATATGGGAGGGTGGGAGTGTAGAGGGAAAAGTAATTCTTCAGCCTGGAGAGCGACATTTTATTGTTCATATAGCACTAATTACTTAAAAGGTTTCGGGAATATCCTCCCAAGATAGTTAGCATATAGAAACTGACCTCCGTTGAACACGGGTCATTCTACACAACTATTTAATTTCTAAATAGTCAAATAGGTAGGAAAATCTTGATTATATATATATATTAATATATATATATTATATATATATAAATAAATTCGAAGGCAATACAATGCGTAAAAATAAGAGCAAAAGAGTGTTTTTTAGACATATAAAACATCTTTTTGTCTTAATTTTTACGCATTGTATTGGCCTTCGAATTTTATTATTTTTTATAACATACTCAACAATGCTTCAAGCAAATACCAATACTTTTTATATATAATATATAATATATATGAAGGAAGGGTGGATGGTTTAGGATCCGACGATATGCGTAGATAGAAGGAAAGTGGTCAAGAAATGATCAACTCAAAACAAGTCACGAGGTGATACGTTTCATGTGTATTCACAGACTTCCTCAGTCATTGAGACTTATTAAAGCAAAGCAACGTTAATACACGTGGCGGTGGCGGTGCCGGGGAGGTCAAGGGGTGAGTGTGTAGTGATGTGAGATAGAGGAGGAGCGGGAATTTTGGGTAGGATGGGGTCGCTGCGTGGTCAGTTG
>CM042153.1:34418412-34420912 GCA_023376005.1 Doryteuthis pealeii
TCTTTATAAATACATTTTTCTATTTAACCCATAGATGGGACCCTAACAGGTTACTACCACTCCGGGTCAGAGTGGAACAGGGAGCAATGGTGATGAAGGAGTGCTCCACATTCCCCAAAACCTCCAAAACTGCGAAACTATGGAACCTCACTATCAGATAGAGTTTAACGTCATACCCAGGACATGTAGACCCACAACCACCGCCTTCTAGCACCCATATGATAAAAAGGGGTTGGGGCTTGCCATAAGAGCAATAGGGTTTGGAAAATCATATAGGTGCTAGGGCTTGACGTGACCAGCCGATTGATCGGAGGTGGCCTCTCCGACCGGCCGTCTAGCCCAAGATAGGGCCAAAGTGGAGTATTGCATGTCATGAACTGCTCATCCACCTGGGCTCTATCCTTAAGCATCACGGGTCGCCACCCACGGCCAACAGGTGGCCCCATTGGGGGAGTCTTACCCCTCTGCAGAGGTGCAGTCGGTGCATTCTAACGCCCCAGCCGACAGGGCGGATGAACAGTTTGTGATAGATACAGAGATCCTAAAGCGACAAAGAGAAATAAACAAATAAAGAAAAAAAAAAGGAAAAAATAGACATAGATACTCAACTGACTGAAATAGATAAACTAACCTAAAAAGGAAGAAAAAAAACAAACAATAAATAAATAAGCTTACATATTGAACAAGCTGAGATAGGTAGATATGAACTGACGCAGATAGATAAATACAATAAAGAAAGAAAAAATGATTAATATTGAACAGGTTGAGATAGACAGATCGATAGATAGACACATAGATAGATGTTCCCTCTTCCGCTGCTTTCCCGACTTATAAAAATCTAAGACTCTATCATTTATATTGATCAGAAATGAAACAACAAAAGAGAAAAAATGAAATTCTCTCCTTTAATTGTCTTTTTGATATTCAATCAAATTTTCCTTTTTTTTTTTGCCTTTACTAATTTCTTTGTGTGTTTCTTTTTTGTTTAGTTTTTGTCATGCATTGCAAAGTGTTGTATAGATAATAATTACTATTCAATTTACAATGGCAAGTTGACTGCATTAATTATCTTTTCAATATTAGCCTCTCACATCTTTGCCAATTGCTTTCCGGCTACCATCACTCATCGTGACAGCTTCAAAGGGAACCACTTCTCAACATTTCAACACTTTCATCACATTATCTTAGATTTAGACTAATTTGGATTCCCGTCAAATGATAGTATTATTAATGTATCGATCACTACTTCTGTCTAAGATCATAGTGTAGTATCTGTGCAATCTTTAAAGTGTTCTTTTTCCACTCCGGTCTGGGTTTAGCTGCCCAGCCTTTTGGATGGGATTCCAATATAGCATATTCTTCTTCTTCTCGTCTTCCTCTTCCTTCTCCTCATGGGGTTATGTATATAAAAATATAATTAAATGAAGAAATATAAAAGTAAGTAATCTAAAATTAATAATAATCTTTTCAGCTAGTATATGAAGTCTGAGACCTATCAGCTGTTCAACACCCAAATCCTTGAATCTATTGTTTTTCTATTGCAAATTTACACTCCTTCCATAGCCTATATCTATGATTTTTCCATAAAATGTTCAAAATTATCTTAAATGAAATCTATTTTATTTCCCCTAAATATTTATAAGCTTTCAACAATTCATCCAACTTTGTCTTAAAAGAGCTCAAAGATGTAGCATTCACAACTAATGATGATAGCACTTTTCATGAATCTCTAAATGAAATAAATTAGTCTAACATTTCTTTTGCAAAGTATTCTTGAAACTTTAATTTTAATAATGATTTCTTCAGCAAAGTTTAATAAATTAAAATTACAAAAATAATAAATTGTAAGAATTCGATTTATTTCAAATTATTCAGTTTCACATTGAAAAAAAAATTGGATTAAAATTTGTTTAACAGCATATCAAATTCTTATGGGTTGTTTAATGTTGAAATTTGATTAGTTTGGTTTGATTTATTTATTTCACGGCACACCAAATCTTTATGGGTTATTTACAAAGTTTCATTATTATTCTAAATCACACTTCTATTTTATATAGAATCATTTTACACATTGTTATATAATATAATCTATCCCTAATAGTAATAAGTTGAATACAGTTAAATATTTTCTATCAAGATTAATAATTCTATTTAATGATAGTTTGTTTGCGTACAGTTGTATGGTTTCATATATTCCTATCTAACAAAATAATTTTCAAACAGATCTATTTGCACCATAAAAAAAACAACCAAGTAAATCTTGAAATGAGATTTGTTTTGTTTCAATATTTCTTGTATTACCATTAGTGTTTGGTCCTAAATTAATCAATTATGAATCGGCATAAAAAACTTTAAACTTTTTAGCAAATTGGTATCATGATTGAATGATGAGAAATTCCGTTGCTATGTCAACACAAGTTATGTTAAAGAAATTAAAAATCTATTTCTCATTTGGAGTTAATATGAAAATTAATTAACCGACCCGTTAATAAAAAATGAG
>CM042153.1:34428412-34498412 GCA_023376005.1 Doryteuthis pealeii
GCGTTGTTTAAGTGGTTTGAATTCAGAATTTTCCTTTCCTAGTCTGCTTGCCGAGTCTGCCCTACTCTTTACCCATATCTGGAGGGAGAATACTTAGATGCTTACCTTTCCAAAGATGTTATCATTATGTGAAATACAAGCAGCCTCATGTAGGATTTGAACTCTGATCGCCGATTCGATTTACTGCGACGATAACCATTACATGACATGCCTCCACATTAAATGTCAGCCTTCTGTCTGTTTCATGAAAACGTTAAACTTTTACAATTTGTGTTTGTTGTGTCTGGGTTATCAAAAAACATTGAAATCCGGAAGAAAAGGATGACATATGTTTATTACTTTTGGTATAAAAGATATAATATAATAGAATCCAACAGGCAGCTTTTCCACAGCAGTAATTAATTCTCTGTAGCAACTAACCAGTACTCGATACTCAACTATCCGACTGTGTATTCCGTATTATGGATTCTTTTGGACGAATCAAAATTTCTTGTAAGGGAAAATCTATCCCCTTACAACAATTTTCCCTGCTTCTAATTTGTTTATATAATCGGGTGTATGTGTATGTGCGTGAGAGAAATACCAAGAAATCAGTCTTTGTATCTTTGGTTTAGAAGAAAATTAATTTCTCATTTTTTTGAATTTGTTTGGCTTTACTTATTCATAATGTTGTGTCTGATTTATCAAATAACATTGAAAATTCGAAAGAAAGATTAACATAGGTTTATTACCTTTGGTACAAAAGATATGATAAAAAGTAAAGTCCAACACGCAGTGTTTCCACAACAGTAATTAATTCTTTGTAGCAATTAGCTACTATTCGACTACTCAACCATGTAAGTAAAAGTAAAGTCGTCGGGGCGGCCTAATGTCGGTATCGGCCAGACAGTGAGGGAGTCTATCCCCTTTTCAATAGCGCTAGACCAAGGAGATTGTGTTAGCATCTGAGGTGGAGCGCCACACCTACCATCAGCTCCTTACTTTACCGCACAGGTCCCTGTGCTACTCATACGCTGAGTTGGCGAGGGCGGGTATCGAACTAGGAACCTTGTGGTTTCTAGCCGAACGCTCTACCGACTGAGCTAACCCGGCCCTGTTTCGGTGGACAAGTCTAACTCTCTTGTTGGAGAAATATCCCCCCTCTTTACCTTGTTATCTTGTGAATTTAGCTGGGTTTTTTTCTGTCTTTTTGATGTGCTCTCATTCTACCATGAAATATCTTATAATTCCCATGTATATATTTACCCAACCCTTATGATACAGGATCAATTCCTTAAGTGAAATACAGCTGGTTTGAGTTAAAAGTTTTCCTTCTCCTAGACTAGTTGCCTTACCAAGATTAAATAACTTAGTCTGTTCTACTATTTATACAAACCTGAAGGATGAACAGAGGGATTCATAATTCCCATGAAATGGTCTCAAACTGATCATGACATGTTAATCAAATACTAAATAGATCAGTCTATCTAAACTTTACTCTCTATAACTGTATGTTTATTAATGGATAAAAATAGGTAACTCAATTCAATCAAAAGAAATGTTCTGTCTTCATTTAACTCTGATATTATATCTTTTTTCTGATTGTAACAAACATCAGATGTCTAATTACACTGGTTTACAAAAATATATTTTCTGTCTGAGGCAAGAATGTGAATAGGTGTTTTTTTACTAATTTGGGTGTGCTGAATTCAAATTTATAAACAGTTTTGCTCTATCACCTCTAGTTTTCTGTCTTTTAAATAGTCTCATTTTAGTATATACAGAGGTTATACGTGCTTATTTCAACAGTTGCAGCAGCTTATTACAGATAAAACAGGATAGATAAAGAACATTGACGGAATAAATATACTTCAATGACACAATGTACACAATTCATGATCATGACATGTTAATCAAATACTAAATAGATCAGTCTATCTAAACTTTACTGTCTATAACTGTATGTTTATTAATGGATAAAAATAGATAACTCAATTCAATCAAAAGAAATGTTCTGTCTTTATTTAACTCTGATATTATATCTTTTTCTGATTGTAACAAACATCGGAGGTCTAATTATTAAATTATCATTGCATTGTGTCTGAGTTATCCAAAATGAAACACACAAAGAGTACACTGCATTCATAACTGTCAAATCACTACTTGCCTGATGTGCTCGTTCTACCAAATTCGGACCATATTAACTTTAGGCACCCCTTTTTGATCTCGATTAAGAAAGGACGTGTTTTTCATTTACACCGTCAATATCCGGTTGTTGGTTTGTGTTGTGAGGTTTTAAGGGATCAAATAAGAACAAAACAAAGGGTAACGAAAAGTAGAAAAATGTATTTACAGAAAGTAGACAATACAATAGAGAGATGTGGAAATTACGTCCGACGAACAGAGTTATTGGCACTCGCATTGGCTTGCTTTCTAAGCCACAATTATCCCCGTTTATTTATAGTAATCTGTTGGCGCATTCCATTGGTCTTATAGGGTGTGTCACCTATAACAGTTAGTGGTTAGGGTTAGGGGTTAGGGTTAGGGTTTAGTTTTATAATTTTTTAAAAATCTAAAAATTGTCTGTTAAAACAACCGGATATTGACGGTGTAAATGAAAAACATGTCCTTTCTTAATCAAGATCAAAAAGGGGTGCCTAAAGGTCTTATGGTCCCAAACTTCTTCATTTAACACTGATATTATATCTTTTTCTGATTGCAATCAGCATCAGATGTCTAATTATTAAATTATGATTGCGTTGTTTGTTCTTGTTTTACGGCATATCAACCTCAATGGGTCATTTAATGCCGACTACGTTTTTGAAATGAATTGGTGATAATGTTTAATTTTCTGAAGATTTTTTGTTTTTGACATATTTTTTGTGAATGGAACTTTTAGATGATTCTTTTTAACATATATTTTTGTGTTTTCATTTTTTGGGGAAGATTTTTAGATTTTGTTGTAGATGTGTGCTTCTTTTATGTTTCCAAGTAGTTTTTCTGGGTTTATTTGATAGAATATCTGTTTTAGATTTGTTGTTTGGTAGTATTTTTTCGTATTTGTTTTAGGTTGCTACATTCTGTTAAAATGTGTTTGATTGTGTAGGGTTTTTGGCATGGTATGCAATATGGGGCTGCTTCTTTTTTGAGGAGGTATGAATGGGTAATGTATGAGTGTCCTATTCTTAGTCTGGATAATATTACTTCTTCTTTTCTGGATATTTTGGTTTGATTTATTTGAAGTTTTCCTATTTGTGGCATTATTTCATGTAGTTTGTTGTTTTGGAAGTTATTCCAATAATTTTGCCATTTTTGTTTTGTGTATATGTTTATGGTTCTGATTGCGTTGTGTCTAAGTTATCGAATAGCAACATTGAAAATCTGGAAGAAAGAATGGCATAGATTTATTACCTTTGGTACAAAAGATATGATAAAAAGTAAAGTCCAACACGCAGCGTTTAATTTCTCATTTCTAAAAATTTGTTGGGGTTTACTTATTTATAATGTTGTGTCTAATTTATCAAATAACAACATAGAAAATTCGCAAGAAAGATTAACATAGGTTTATTACCTTTGTTATAAAAAAAGATGATAAAATATTTCCACAATAGTAATTAATTCTCTGTACCACACCTACCATCAAATTACCTGTGACGGAGAACGAGAAAGGAAAGGGAGCAAGACATTGTCTTGCCTGCCGGGATCGAACCCGCGTCCTCCCGCATGCGAAAACAGATGCGATGTAGGAACTGGAAGGACGCGAGGTTTGACTGACGTGCCCGGATGTTTGGCTAATATGTCCATAAAATAACAAGTGAGTCAAGCGCTGGTCAGTCAGCAGTCAGCAGCAACAGAAGCAGTCGACGACGAAACCCTTTTCAGTAAGGAAATGTGATTTTGAACTGCTAAAGATTATTTCGACTACGACGACGGATTTTTTATAGCTGCTAGACGAAGAATGTGTTGACCAAAAGAGGGTCTGACTTGTGAGAAGACTGAGAACTCGCTTGTTTTTGGTTCCCCCTTGGTGGGAGCTTGTTGATTCGAAGGTCTATTTCGCTCCATATATTTCCCCCTTCTATATTACTCAAGCTGTACTACATACACTGAGATGGTGATGACCAGTATCAAACCTGGAACATTGCTATTCATAGGTAAATTCTCTATTAGTTGAGTTAAACCAGCCTTTTTGTAATAAATTTCAAAGTTCTACAGAAAAATCTTTTAAATTTAAGTAACTAATACATTAAATATCTATTGATATAAACATTTTTTTTCTGATTTATTTTTTCTGGCTATGCAATAATACTTAGTGATTATTTTACATCTCAAGATTAAAGAATTAACTATTATAAATAATAATTTATTTTTTGTTCTTTTGAAGTTTGGAAATTTAAATGATAAAGTATTTCTTTCAGTAAGGGTTATAGGTGATACACCCTATAAGACTAATGGAATGCACCGACGGGTTACTATAAGTAACAGGGACAATTATTGCTTGAAAGTAAGCCAATGCGAGTCAGCTCACAATTCTATTTGTCGGACGTAATTCCCACTTCTCTGTATTGTATTTGTGTACTTTTTGTTAATACATTTTCCTACATTTGTTACCCGTCGTTTTGTTCTTATTTGACCCCTTAAAACCTCACAACAGTAAGTGGCATGGGTTTATACAGGTTATTATTTTTCGGTATAGATCCCTCCTCCATGTCTTGATCAGATAGCCTACCACCTTTTACATGAATATTGTTGTCCGTATTATTCATGTTATGTTGGACAAATCCAAATTGTAGAGCTAATATTTACTTACAGCAGTGTTATTTAACAAAATCCATTCTCCTAGATTCGTTTTTTTTGTAGCATTCTCAGAATGCAATGCATTCGATCTCCTGCATTTGATAGAAATATCGATTGGATACATAAAAGGGAGCGGCTAAAATGTTCCTTATTTCTTTGCCTTTATTCGTTCCGTTGATCTAAACGTTTATTGTTTCGTTCGTTCCATCGTTCCTTCCTTTCCTCTCTCCATCATCAATCGTGTTTATTGTCCCCATTTCTTCCTGCTATTATCTTTCCGTTTCCTCTTCTTCATCTTTTCTGTACATCTCATAGTTACAATTCTGAAATTCATAGTTTAAAGTAAGTCTGGCTGATGACCGAAATAAGATCAAATTCTGCTTTGACATGACCAAGACAGAAAAGAATTCCAACAAATCTAAACTTAAGATGAAAAAAAAACAATCTTTAGAATTCTCAAAGTTTAGGCATAAATCTCTATTGAAGATTAGCCGAAATACGTTCATATCTTATTTGACATCATATATATATATATATATATATATATATATATATATATATATATACATATATATATATATATATATATATACATATATATATTATTATTATTATTATGGACTCACCCGTCGATTTTCGACGTATGAGGGTTCATACACAATGAACATCCACACAGTGATTTGTTTATAGTGGTGATGGCTTGTGTTGGACCATCCACACTTTTTGGCACAGTCGATAGGAAAGAATTGGTGCATCATAACTACTGTGAATAAGTGTTAGGGTACTAACAATTATGTAACAGTACTTATATAATGCTGACCATAACGGAGGCGTCTTGTGTAATGTTTGTCGTTGTAGATAACACACACACACGAGTTCAAATCCTGGACGAGGCTGAACGCCATTCACATAGCGCAAGTACTTTTGGCAAAGGTATGAATCCAACTATGCATAAATAGTAGGGCAGGTTGGGCTTTTTCACCATCGCTTGGCAACCAGTCTAGAATGAAAACTCAGACCTGTTAAACTTAAACTTTATAAATTGATCTTGACTTTCTGTCACATCCTATTCGTGTGGGGGTTGTATAAATATGTATGCTGACCCTAGTTGTCAGGGTTGGTAATGAGTGTAACAGCCCATTAAACAATTATAAATCAATGATAATTCTTTGATATCATTTATTTTCTTAATATCGTTAATATACTTTGGGTTATTCATTAACGATATTGTTTTTGATGGGAGATGAATTCAAGCATTAATTTATAAATCTTCTCTAGATACTACAAACAATGAACATGACAGAAAATGTTTCTGATCAAAATTGAGCTAATGTTTGTGTCAATTTACGAATATTGATTTACCAACCCCCTCTCTCTCTCTCTCTCTCTCTCTCTCTCTCTCTCTCTCTCATATATAATATATATATATATATATATATATATATATATATATATGCGTAAACGCAACGCTCTTCTCTGAATGGAGCACTCTGTGACGGCCTTTACACACAAAGCAATGTGTGTATCAAAACAGGTAAAATCCCCTTCCCATTCTGTAAGTGAAGACAACCTAATGGTTAAGGTGCCGGACTGACACCCAACTGACCGGAGTTCAATTCCGGCTGTGGGTAGCTTGCAAAATGTCTAGCCACACTGAAGAGACTTGATAAGTCGAAACACGTGTCTGTGGATGACCCTATATAAATGTATATATATATATTGCATTTTTGTTTCAAATACATTACCTTTTTGTAATAAAGCTAACATGAGAAAATATATGAGATATAGATAGCTAGATAGCTAGAGGAAAGGGAGAGACTGAGAGAGAGAGAGAGAGAGAGAAGAGAGAGAGAGAGAGAGAGAGAGAGAGTGTGTGTGTGTGTGTGTGTGTGTGTGTGTGTGTGTGTTTATGTTTTTATATATTTAAGATTTAGATAGAAATAGACTGAGATAGATAGATAGTAACTATAAGTATTAAGATATAAAATCCATTTACAATGTAAATATGTATGTTTTTGAAAAAACAAGAAAATATGTAAAAGATTGACATTTAAAAAGCCGGCGCTAAAGTGTTTCGGTTTTAATTAAAGCTCAACTGGGATAATAATTTTCAAAAACAATCCTGACTAATCTATGCAAACAAAAAAGAATTTTGATAGAAGAGTTCGATAAGCGTGAAGAAAAACTATCAAGTAGGATCACTTTTCAAAGGTTGTTTAAAACTCTCGAGGCGAGAGAAAAAAAAAGCCGCCCTTGTTTGCCGTAAGAGGGCGCTCGTATTTAAATCACGGATCAAATTAGCATTTTCCTCTTTAAATTCAATTTGCTAACTAATCCCTTTTGTTTTAATCCGCCATTGCATCTCCAAACTTTAATAAAACGATTTTTTTCTTCTTCTTTTAAAGATCCAAAAAGCTGATTTGGATTTTGCAGCTCTCTAATCAGCTGTTTTTGTCTCCCAATTTGCTTTACAATCTGTCTATCTTGATATTTTCGATTTAATTTTCAATTTTGAATCGGAAAGAAAGGTCTTTTTTTTGTTGTTGTTGCTTGTATCTCATCTCATTTGATCTTTCATTTTCTACAAATGAAATGAATGAAAACAGTGCATTGTTTGAGAATCCATTTTGCACAAATAAACCCCAGTAGAGATACAAAGAGAGGGAAGAGAAACAAAAAAAAAACGTTATTTTTCTGCCTCTTGGAAAACTAAAAAAGAAACAATTTAAACAGCATGAAAAAAAACAAAACCTGGAGATTAAATGTTCATAATACAATTTGAATGTATTAAGAAAAACATGCGATTCAAAAACAAAAATCATGAAATGCCAGCCAGAATTTACGTCTTTTCTTTATATTCATATTTAAATATAAGTTAAGAGAAAGGAAATGAATCCGACGGTATGAGTATAGATAAAAGGATATGAAAACAACACAATATGCTGTTAAAGTGAAAAGATTTTATGTCATATTCATAGCTAATATTGAACAATATTTCGATTTATAAAAATCATCTTCAGAGCTTATTTATACTCCAGACTTATCAATAGCGGAGACGAAAATAATATGAATTTAAAACGAAAACATTGATGTTGCAAAAAAGTTATGTGAAAGTTTCAAATATAAGCAACCGCCAATGCTTTTCTCGGTCAGCGACAGTCATGTATCTCTTATTGTAACAGTTTTTTTAAAAAAGAAGACATATTCCAAACTCGATGATAGACATATAAATATATATGTAGATACAAGATCTTTGAATTCTGTTCATTATTTTATCAAATATTAGAAAAGCAGAACTTGCTTGTTTTGTTTTACGGAATATCAACCTCGGTGGGTTATTTAATGCCGGCAAAGTTTTGAAAGATTTGTAGAGATGGTTTGGAAGAAAAATTTTTAAACTCAATTTTTTTTTGTAAACAAATTTTCTATTCAACCTATAGATGAGACCCTAACAGGTACTACCCCCGGTCAGTGGACCTAGGAGCAATCGTGATAAAGGGGTGCTCCACAATTCCTAGATCTCCAGAACTGGAACTTCACCATTAGATAGTTTAACGTCATACTCAGGACAATGAAAACCCTCAACCACCGCCTTCTAGCATATATATGATAAAAAGGGTTGGGGCTTGCCATAAGGGCAAGAGGGTTTGGACAATCATATACGTGACAGGGCTTGACGTGAACAGCCGATTGATTGGAAGGGGCCTCTCCAACCGCCCGTCTAGTCTAAGTTTGGTTTGGTTTGTTTTGTTTTACGGCATATCAACCTCAGTGGGTCATTTAATGCCGATAAAGTTTTGAAATAAATCAATTCTTAATGGATAATACAATTTTTTTATCAACTCATGTTTTTCTATTTAACCCATAGATGGGACCCTAACAGGTACTACCACTCCGGGTCAGAGTGGACCAGGGAGCAATGGTGATGAAGGGGTGCTCCACATTGCCCAAACCTCTAAAACTGGAACCTCACCATCAGATGGAGTTTAACGTCATTCCCAGGACATGTAGACCCTCAGTCACCGCCTTCTAGCATCCATATGATAAAAAGGGGTGGGGCTTGCCATAAGGGCAATAGTGTTGGGAAAATCATATAGGTGCTAGGGCTTGACGTGACCAGCCGATTGATCGGAGGGGGCCTCTCCGACCGCCCGTCTAGCCCAAGATAGGGCCAAAGTGGAGTATTGCATGTCATGAACTGCTCATCCACCTGGGCTCCATCCTTAAGCATCACGGGTCGCCACCCACGGCCAACAAGTGGCCCCATTGGGGGAGTCTTACCCCTCTGCAGCGGTGCAGTCGGTGCATTCTAACGCCCCAGCCGACGGGGCGGTCTAGTCTAAGTAAGGATCAAAGTGGAGTGTTGCGTGTCATCGACTGCTCATCCACCAGGATTTCGTCCTTAAGCATCACGAGTTGCCAACCACGGCTAACAGGTGGTCCAATTGGGGTGGGAAGGTCGTACCTCTCTGCAGAGGTTGCATTAAGTGTATTCTAAATCCCCAGCCGATACGGCTACTCAGGAATTGTTCGTGAAGGTATATTTTTTCTATTTATTCTACGTAACATATTGTTCGTATCGTTGCCCATTAATTATCTTGACAATATTATTTGGAAGATGGCATTCACACATGTCTAACAGATGTCTTATGGTTTGAAATCATTCTCTTCTGAATCTGTACTATACGATCTAAAAAAATAACTACAGAACATTTTTTTTTTTACTATATATTAGTAAAAATCAGGATTGAACTCGGGAACCAGAGATAACTGTCACTTAGAACTGTCTTTTTTTTTTTTAGTTCCACCAATACTTTAAATCATGATGATGATGATGATAATCATTAGGTTGCACTGACAGAACGGATTCCCATGACATAAGAACTGTACGCAAACAAAGTGTTATTATCTAATCTTATTATAATGGAGATTGTGTGTTTTTCTGTCTGTAACCTAAACTATATTCCTACTCAAGTCACAATTCTCTTAGTTATTGACATCACATTCTCAATGATTTTATTTTTATCTAAACCTCAATTATTAATAAAATTGTTTTACATTATTAATACTGTTAACTATGTCTACATACTGACAACATGCAATTATATTCATATATACAACAAAATAGCGCTTTACAATGTGAACGGGAAGGCTAATTTGCATATTAATATTAAAAAATCGAATTTAATAAATATGTGCTTAGTATTATTGATTTCTAACTGTCTGGTTTTATTTTAATGAATATAAGCAAAAATCTCTTCAATGAATCTTAAATGAAATCCATTAACAAGATAAAATAACTGTCATTTTATTCTTTACTTCCTCTTATAACTAAATACTTAAATTAGAAAAAATAACAATGAAAGATGAGAGTGATGGAAGAGTAAGTTTCAGTTGTTCCATTTTTTATTATACTCCCTCTATTTCAAATCTTTTTATCTGTATTCTTATTTAGTTTCATTAACCTTTCTAATTTAATACAATGTTTTATTACATTAAAACTTAAATACTTGCACCCGGAGGGTGCATATATTTGCTAGTAGAAATAATTACTTGAAACCATATAATTTTAATGTAAATTTGTATTAGATAGAATATTCTTAAAACCCTAGAAATGTGTGAACAAATTACTTTTATTTTATTTTAATAAGAAAATCTTGATTGGGCCCATCAGCGTAAGTTGGAAAAATATGAAGATCTAAGAGAACAATGCGTCAGAAACGGATGGATAACAAATGTATTTCCCATCGAAGTCGGATGCCGGGGATTTATTACCAACTCAACCTTGGCATTTTTGTCTAAACTTGGACTTTCTCCACCAGACAAGAGGAAATACATAAAAAAGATCCAGGAGAAAGCTCTAACTGCATCAGCGTGGATATGGCAATCCTACAATGTGACATCAAACCGACAAAGTCTGGTGGTATCGTGAGATACAGCTGGGGCGCTCTGGGTTTGTGGTAATGATGCTTCGGCCCCGAAACCATGTCTGAACCCAGAGTCATCATCTAATGAAGGCTTTGTTGTTTGTAATGCTACTGTGTAAATAACAGTCATTGTATGAAGATTGTTATTAGATCGAAATAATTAATATTATCTAACCGTATGTAATTCTCTGAAAAAAAAAACAAAGAAATAAAAACAAATACAAAAAAAAACAAAAAAACAACTGCACAAAACATGTAAATATTAACATACGATATAGCAATTAACTAACATTTCGGCATAAAGTAACCCTAGACGGGTTAGCATACCGTGAGAATCAATAAATCAATCAAAATATTTGCAATTTTCAAAGCTGTTCAATGTCGTATTATTCTGGGGAGTAGTATAATTCCTTCTAACTGAAAAGTAAGGGTTAATAAAATTAGAAAAAAGATTTTTAAAAATCCAAAAACTGACTTTTTCATTGCGTCTATTAAAAAATGTAATTTGTGAAAGTTATAAAAATCTTGAGTAAAAGAGAAATCATTGCTTGCAATTTGAAAAAAAAAATTCTTATTTCGTGGAAAAATTATCTTGTAGTGAAGTTTTCACTATTATTAATATATTTTTAAAATATCGAGCATGGCAGCGCCGTCAAGTGTTGACGCAGCAATTTGGATAGAGAAAAAGAGGATTGAAGAGGTGAAGTGAGAGAGAAAGTGACACGTATTACATAAAAAAAATACTTATAAAACGCCCACAAATCAACAAATATTCACGGTTATGTTGTAATTATCTTGTTATTCAGAATAATTCCAAATATTTAGAATCTGTATTCGACTTAGTCTAGCACAGCATCATCTTCTCTGAATAGCAGACAAAAATATTCCTGTTTTTGTTGCCCAATGTGAGTTAATTTTCTATGGAAGGTTAACTTTACTTATTCTCTTTATCAAAACATTTCCCGCCCAAAATTCTTTAAAACAAATTAAATAATTATTTACTGCATGACATCATCAGACACTTTTTTATACAGTAAGTTTCTTTTGCCAATGAGAAAGGTGAAAAACCATTGTAACGGAGTCGGAGTAGATAAGTTATTTTTTAAAAACCAGCGGACCAAAGAGAGAAGGGTTAACAAAATCTAAAATCTCGTTTGCTAGGCTAAATGTTACTAGATATGGTTGATCTGGCAGTTAAGCAGATCATACCGAGGTCAGCAGATTTGCACTGCTTCACTAGGGACTTCATTCAGAGAGAGGGTTGTTTTTTCAGCTATCACCGCCTAGCGTTTTTAAAGCAGGAGTTCGGGACGGAATTCTGCGAATAGAACCCTGTTATCTTTAAATTGTATCCAATTCTTTTTTTGTTTTAAGTCATTTTATTGTTTTTTACAAATTAAAAATGTTATTTAATTAATTTATTTACATTATAAATTATTTGAAGCGGCTACCCGGCGTTGCCTGGGTAGAGGGGGTATAATACACCCTATAATACATGTCACATCCTATTCGATACGAAGGGGTTGGGTTAATAAAGGGGTGTCCCATCGTGATGTAATGGTTAGCAAGCTAGTCTCGTAAATCAATTACGACTGAGTAGTGAGTTCGGTCCTTGGTGGATGCTCCATATTTATGACCTTGTGTCACATCCTCCCCGTAGCGAAAGGGTTGGGTAAATAAAAGGGTGTCTCATCGTGTTGTAAGTGTTTGCAAGCTAGTCCCGCAGATCCATTACTACTGAGATGCAAGTTCGATTATCGCTGGACGCCCTATACATGCGAACTTGTTAAATTACAATTAATTATTTTGTTTTACGTCATATCAACCCTTTTCAGGTTATCAAATGCCGAATAAAATTATTTTGATATCAAGCTGCTTATATCACTTGTTGTTACTTAAATGACCACACATCTAAGTATTGACGCGGCTCATCGTTGCTTAACTTCGGTGATCTAGCGGGAACCGGTACTTTCAACGTAACTTGACCGTAAGCCAGCTGTCAGGATTGAACCTGCAATCCCCAAATAATTGTCACTTAAAACTAAGTAAGTATACATGTATGTTGATTGGTTGTTTTGTTTTATGGCATATCAACACTTTTGGGGTCATTTAATGTTAAATCAAATCATTTTAATATCAAGTTGCTTGGAGTACCCGCTGTTGCTTCAATGATCACCCATCTATGACGGAGAACGAAAAAGAGCAAGACATTGTCTTGCCTGCCGGGATCGAACCCGCGTCCTCCCGCATGCAAAAACAGATGCGAATTAGGCACTGGACGGACGCAAAGTGCCAGGATGATTCGGGAAATACGTACATAAATAACATGTGAGTCAAGCGCTGGGCAGTCAGGAGTCAGCAGTAGCAGGTTGACCGACGCGAACGACCGAGTAAAGAAATGTGATTTTGAACTGCTAAAAATTATTTCGACTACGGTGACAGATTTTGCAGCTGCTAAACGAAAACGAAGAGCGTGTTGACCAGGGGAAGGTTTGGCTTGCTGGAAGACTGTGGACTCGCTTGTTTTTGCCCCCCCCTCTCGGCGGGAGCTTGTTGATACGAACATCTATTTCCCCCATATATTTCCCCCTTCCATAGAACAAGCCCATCACTGCTTAACTTCGATGATATATTGGGAGATAGTGCTTTGGTTTCTATTTTTATGGGTGATATATTTCTTTGAGAAAATGATTACAGAAAATTTAAAACCCTTCAATATCGTTAATGCCTATTTTCACAGTCACATCTAGGCTTATGAAATCCACAATATGTTTCCTTACTTATCATTTACCTATAATCTAATACATTATTTGCAAATCCCGCGTGGATAGAACATTGGAATATTATTAATGAGATCGGAGTTGTAAGCTTACTATCGGATTGGAAAGGTGATATGTAATTGACTGGACCACTGAGCCCGCTTCATTGAAGCTTACATCTGCTGAATCTGGGGAAGAAAACAGGGAGGTTGATTGACAGGGAGAGGTCAGGAGATCATGTCAGGCTATGAGAAACGATCTGAAAGAAATAATAGTTTGGAAAGTAAATGGAGAAGTGAGTTCAATTCTCCAGCAGTCGGGGTCAACTACGTCAAATTCCAACCGAGCGAAAGATTGAAAAATGAGAACATTTCTGACTAAATGAAGAATTTCTCTTCAAGGTGAATTGACGGTGTGAAAACCAACATAACATGAATACCGACTTTTCAGTGATACACAAAGTGGGTAATTAGAAATAAGTAACGTGTTTGTCTACCTTATTTTCTGGATACGTAAGAAATAACGATCAACGGTGGTTGAATCCTCTTCAGTATCAAGTGCTGAAATAGCAAACTGACAAAGCAACATACTCTCTTCATTATATGCTAAATAATGTAACCTTATGGCTCTCATTCTCAATTGAGCAATAGTATGTCATATCTTATTATAATGGAGATTGTGTGTTTGTCTGTCTGTAACCGAAACTAAATCACTATTCAAGTCATAATTCCCTTAGTTATTGACGTCACATTTACCATGAATTTATTTTTATTTAAACCTCAATTATTGATAAAATTGTTATACCTTATTAATACTGTTGACCATATCTACCTACTAATAGCATGTAATTGTATTTATATATACAACAAAATAGCGGTTTACAGTGGAGAGGCTCGGATCTGGTTGCTGGGTTGATGTTGAGACGGCAGGCAATTCTTTGATGTTTGGAGTCTGGAATCAACTTGGGGAGCCCGAGAACATTTTGCTCTGTGCCATTTATAGTTTTTAGTAATAACACAAGACAATTTGTTCATATGAGATTTTCATTTCCCCCAAAGTCAAAAACTGCCCTGAACGAGAGCCCACGTCACACTCAATCAACTCATTGTCCCAAACTCCCATGGCATTCTCACCTCTCGCTCTTCCTCTCTCCCACTACATCACGTGACACTTCTCGGCCAGTAAAAAAAAAACTACCATGTGGGATTCTGCTAATTAATCCTAAAAAATCCATGCTAACCTACTGGCTCTTTTCATTCTCTCTATTTCTCCCCCCTCTCTCTCTCTCTCACACACACTCTCTCTCTCTCTCCCTATTATGTTACAATAAACGTGTCCCCAAACCTCGTCCCTTGGACTACATGTGACCATCGAGCCACATCCTTGCGACCCTTCACCTTAAATTTTCAAAATTTTCCCATCACCTTTTGATGTTTTCTGAAGAATTACCATAGAACTCATTGATTTTCAGTGTTCAGAAAATCCAAATTCTGAGTTTCTTGCTTGTCACACTCTCGGTTTCTTTAAGAATCATAAGTTTCCAGTTGGAAAATTCTCCAAAATAATCACTCACACCCAGCAAGTAGTGAGCATGTTTACCACAACATACTGCTGCTCTGAACAGTTAGTCTCCAAAATGAAGAATACCAAAAAATACATTATGTTTGCAAATGTCAACTCATCACTTTTCTTATGTGATCCTTCTGTCAACCATTTTGTTTGACGCCAGTATTACATATTTTTATCTAATTGGAAACGAGTCTCAGATATCTTATTATAATGGAGATTGTGTGTTTTTCTGTCTGTAACCGAAACTATATTATTACTCAAGTTACAATTCCCTTAGTTATTTACTTCACATTCTCAATGATTTTATTTTTTATTTAAACCTCAATTATTAATAAAACGGTTTTACATTATTAATACTGTTAAACATATCTACATACTAACAACATGCAATTATATTTATATATACAACAAAATGGCGGTTTACAGTGTGAATGGGAAGGCTAATTTGCATATTGATATTAAAAATGTGATTTTAATAAATATGTGCTTAGTATTATTGATTTCTAACTGTTTGGTTTTATTTTAATGAATATAAGCAAAATCTCTTCAATGAATCTTAAATGAAATCCATTAACAAGAAAGAATAACTGTAATTTTATTATTTACTTCCTCTTTTAACTAAATAGTTAAATTAGAAAAAATAACAATGAAAGACGAGAGTGATGGAAGAGTAAGTTTCAATTGTTCTATTTTTCGATTATACCCCCTATGTTTCAAATCTTTTTATCTGCATTCTTATTCAGTTTCATTAGCCTTTCTAATTTAATACGATATTTTATTACATTAAAACTTAAATACTTGCACCCGGAGGGTGCTTATATTTGCTAGTCTCATTAATAGATCTAGATTGTGACCTCAAGAATTTTGCAGGTCATTTCCTTTTCCTTTAAGATACCCAACTCGATGATTTTTAGGTAAGTTTTGAAAAGGATGGAGAGCCCTGTTTTTAAAGACAATCTTAACTCTTTGCCTACCAAATTTTCCCCTCAGCAGTACCAACTTTTGTTTGAGTTTTTTACCCGTATGATTGAATATTTCAAAATTAACTCTCTGGTACCCTCAGAACTCATTCTATTCAAAGAAAGTCCCCTTATTATTGCAATCTGAGTCATTCAGCTCAGTTATGATGAAGTACCCATCAGCGGCTTACGTTAGGATCGCAGTAGTGGGAGAGCGCACTGAGCGGCTTAAAGTAGTTAAAGAGTTAAAGGCATTTCTTTTCCAATGATGTACTTATTCTCATAATAATGTTTTATTAAAGACGTCATATTTTCCTTTGTTAACTATCTCTTGGAAACTCTAACGTGTCTTGTTGATTTCTGTTAGTGATTGTATATCTTCATATATATATATATATATATATATATATATATATATATATTATGAAATGGGTACAAGAGATAACCTACTCGAGTTTCACAATGAGGATCTTCAGGGTTAAATCCACTGAATTAATCGAGACACCAATTAATAGTAGTCGATTTCACGTGAAATTTCACAATAAGGATCTTCAGTGGATTTAACCCTGAAGATCCTTATTGTGAAACTCGAGTAGGTTATCTCTTGTACCCATTTTATAATAAATTTTCTCTACTTAGTATTGAGCACTTTGCATTTGTTATATCACTGACTTACCCCCCCTGAATTGCACACTTACTAACCATCGTGACCAAATTCACCGGTAAGTCAACTTTTCCTTTATATATATATATATATATATATATATATATATATATATATATATATATATATATGGTAGAAATGTGAGGAGGTTAATTTCTCCACATATATATATATATATATATATATGTATATATATATATATATACACCAACCCCCCTTCGCACGAGCAGGATGTGACACAAGATCAATTTCTTAAGTGGAGTTTAGCAAGTTTTAATTCAGTTTTCCTTCTCCTAGATTGGTTACCTAGCCATGTTTAAAGAACCCTGTCTGTCCTGCTTTTTACGCATAGCTGGAGGGAGAATTGGATCCATACCATTTGTAAATGTATTAGTTCAATGTAAAAAGGTCGGCGAGTCCATTTCATACGACTTTAACCATTACACCACGCGCCTCCATTTGTATCTTCATATACTCGGCTGAGTCAAAATAGTTGTAATATTTTGGTAACTTGTGGCACAATTTAGAAACTCCAGATATTTTGCTGTCATGAAAGGGACGAACCACACAGGATTGTGAGATGGGTGTTACATAATAATTGGATCCCTAATACATTTTTAAGGTATTGTAGAAATCATTATGGCGATCAGTACAGCTGATGGCCTTGAGAGTGAGTGACGGCGCTTGACCTCGATCTCACCTTGCGTTCTGCGGATGGAACGTGAGAACCGGAAGGCAATAGAAGGCCCCCTTCCGGTTTAAGGATACTAAGTAAGTAACTTAGTTAGAAGTTAGAAGCCAAGCTAGCAAGATGTAAGGATCCGCGCGCATTGTCTGGTCTGGGGATTTATAAATAAAGTAACATCATCGTAAATCGAAGTCTTGTGTTTATTACTAAAAACTAACAATGACACAAGGCTTCTGATGAGGAGTGATCCCCAACAGAAACCAAACCCTGAATCCTCAATAGAAGACCAGACGAGACCTTAGAAGATATACCAGGCCAGAAGAATAGACGACCAGAGTAAGAAGTAGTAAGAAAGGTATATAACGTTATATGCTGATTTGGCTTAGTGAAAAGACCAGTATATAACATGTACTTATTTAGTGCCGGTAAAGAAGGCGCTATGCAACATGGGGAGCTTGCCTGATATTCTCAGAATATAACATACTAGATTTCCCCTATGGCTTTGTAACACGTTTTGAGGCCTACCTAATCTTGACTGACCGTCGATGTTCTTGCAATCCGAGTGAAATTACTTGTACCATCTTTTTACTGTATTGTGATCAACTGTGCTTTTAACTTTGCATAAAGAATGGTCAAGTAAGTCTAAAACAATGGATCCCGAGGCCGTGTCCCAAGCCATATAAGCAAATCTGGAGAATAGCACTATTGGAATATTAGTCTAGCCTGGCATCTCACAGTCCAATGTGGTACCTCACCTTCAGGAACTCGGCAAAAATATCTGGAGATGCTGAATTTTACTTCAGGTTACCAAAATATAACAAAAAGTTTTTACTCACTTTGGTAGCAGTATAACGCCTGCTTTTTTATTAGCTATTTGTATTATGTAATCACTGATCGATTCATAATCTGTTCTATTCAACGAACTTAATTGGCGATATAGCCCTACAATTCTAGGCTTGCCTTTCGACAAGAAGTGAGTCCTTAATATATCCATTGCCCCTCTGCCATCATCTCTCGCTTCGCGCATTACGAGTGAGAGACTCTGGTCTTCCAAGCACTGGATTAATTCTGCATATATTGTTGCATTTTTGTCCACGAAAATTGGGTCCTCCGGTTGGTCCGATGGTGCATTGATTATGTCATGCAACTGAAGGGTTCTCAGATACCCATGGAACTTTGTCTCCCAAATTTCGCAATTCGACTCGTCGCCATTGAATAAAATCCGAGCGTACCTGGGCCCATAACCTGCTAAGTTTTTAAATGCCATCCTTGGCCAGTTGAAAAGGGCTTAAAGTAAGTATGTCCTGAGTTATGGAATCCTTTGGTAAGCGTATAAGTCCTATCCTGCGAATAAGTCCTATCCTGCATATTGTTAAAGGTCCAGTGATTTAATCCTATGTCTGTCTATGAGTAGTTATGACCAGTACTGCCGGTATAAGTATTATATCAGCAGCAGAGTACTGCCAGTGATTGGCCAAGAGTATGATCACATGGTTATCGCCAAGTCTATAAATAGGAGCGGGTATCTAGCACGCACCTTATATAGAAAATTTCTCAACATAGTTACAAATAAAGAAATTTGACACTACTCCATCGTCTCACGTAGATCGAATGATGCCAACAACAGTTATAGATTCAACTAATGTACAGTTATATGGTATCAATTATTCCTATCGAATACGAATGATTTTTAAAGAGATCTGTTTGATCCATATATAGGATCTTAACATGTACTACCTCACCGGATCAGAGTGGACCTGGGAGTAATGGAAATGAAGGAATACTACATATTCCTTAAATCTCCAGAACTAGTGCCTCATCTTCAGATGCAGTTTAGTGGCATACACAGGACACCCCTTTTTAGGGATTGGGTCTTATCCCACTACAGAGGGATACAATCAGCATATTCTAAGCTCCGCCAACAGGACGAGGATCTAAGAATGTTTTGCTTCCACTAAAATATCATCTCATATCTCGTTCGCCATTTTCTATTGATTTAATAAAATCTCGTAGTTCTTTTTTAAATCAGGTAATCTATATTTATTCCTAGGATTTATTCATTTATTTCAGCCACATTAATTATCGCTTGATCATGATATGTTTGCAGATTGTCCAGGTAAATTGTAGAATTCTTAATTGTTGATTAGGTTTATTCAAGCTGGAGATATAACATAATTACATCGTTAGTACTTTGTTATAAAGTCTTATGTGGAAAAACAACAAAATTTTATAAATATATATATATCTATATCTCTCTATCTCTCTCTTATTATAATGGAGATTGTGTGTTTTTCTGTCTGTAACCGAAACTATATTACTACTCAAGCCACAATTCCCTTAGTTATTTACATCACATTCTCCATGATTTTATTTTTATTTAAACTTCTATTATTAATAAAATTGTTATACATCATTAATACTATTGACCATATCTAGATACTAATAACAGGTAATTGTATTTATATATACAACAAAATAGCGGTTTACAGTGTGAATGGAAAGGCTAATTTGCATATTGATCTTTAAAATTTGATTTTAATTAATATGTGCTTAGTATTATTGATTTCTAATTGTTTGGTTTTATCTTAATGAATATGAGAAAAAATCTCGGGGATAAATCTTAAATGAAATCGATTAATAAGAAGAAATAACTGTAATATTATCCTTTACTTCCAATTTTAACTAAATAGTTAAATTAGGAAAATTTACCAATGAAAAACGGGAGTAATGGAAGATGATAGAAGAGTTCGTTTCAAAGTTGTTCTATTCTTCAATCATACCCCCTCTGTTGCAAATCTTTCTATCTGCATTCTTATTTAGTTTCATTAGCCTTTCTAATTTAATATGATATTTTATTATATTAAAACTTAAATACTTGCACCCGGGGGGTGCATATATTTGCTAATATATATATATATATATATATATATATATATATATATATATATATATGAAAGTAAGTAAAAAACAATGTGTTATTTATGATATGTCTTTTAGCCGACAATGTTTGGAGGATATGTGCTTAATTGAAGTCATACCTAATTTTGAACATTAATTAGTTAATAATTAATGAATTTAGGCGGGCATATATGTTCAAATGTAAGGCTAAACAAATCGAGCCTTAGATTTGAACATATATGCCCGCCTAAATTCATTAATCATTAACCAATTAATTTTCAAAATTAGGTATGACTTCAATTAAGCACATACCCTCCAAATATATATATATATATATATAATATATATATATATATATATATATATATATATACACGGGATTCTTATAAGTACGACATTTATCATCTTGCAACACCCTCTGATTAAAAATGAGACCGTCCATCTCTTCTAAGATGAAATGCAAAAATGTACATCCTGATTATCTGGCGTTGATTATTCAGTGTATTCACCTGAACTAAATGTTTTTTATCATAGAGAAATATATATTGTCTTTATATTCATTTCATTATCTTTTAATTTTTTAGATATACAGTCAACGGTCGAATTATTCAAACACCCATAGATGTTGAATATTTTAAGCAATTTCCTAGATTTTAATATCCGTATGATGCCAGTCTTTTTATGTTATTAAGTACAAAAAAAAAGAAATATAAAACTCAATTTTGAGTAGAATAGATCACATTTGCTAAATCTGAGAAGTAAAATAAAAAGTGGAAAGGACAAAATTATTCATACAGTATAAAAGATTGAACAATTCTAACAATATTAATAATCAATAGAATGAACTCTCATCTTTATAACTTACTGCAATTGTTTTTTTCAATTATTTTTAATGAGATTTCAACAAGTCTTTTCTGGGATTTTCTTCTATTCTTCAATGGTTACATGTTCTAATTCTAGAAGGGTTTTTTGGTGCACGACAATCGAATTTATGGGACTCATAAATTGTTAGCAGACCCTGTAGCTGAGAATAAGGGCCATTAACTTTAAGATCAAGGGACCCAGTTGAAATTTACCAATCGCGCCATGATAGACACCTGGTAGTTTTTAGTTAGTTTTAGAATTCATATTCAATCTGATTTTGGAAGCAGATCATACATACTCCCTGGTCGGTCTACCCTCGTGGTGAATAAGCAATATGGGCTAATAAACTTGATAAAAAAACAAGTCTTGTTTTAATTACAATGACCAAATTCAGCCCAGAAGAAGACCAGCCCTTAGAAGAATTAAGAAGAATGAACAGAGAAAAAACTCAACTCAGGAATATGTCGGCCAAAGAAGTTAACAAAAATCAAGTAAGATCCTCTCACTAATCTGTCTCTGTCACTCTCTCAATTATATACCCAATGCTCGATGTGGGTATATAAGACAGTCAACAATGAAATTATTCATACACCCATGAATATTTTGACCCATTTCTTAGAATGTAATTCCAGAAGGTTTTTTGGTAGCAGACAATTTATTCGAATTTCTTGCAGTATATTTTCAACAGGAATCAAGTCAGAACTCATTGAAGGTCTTAACAGTCCCAGCTACTCGTCCTTCGGGACGGGTGGTCCAGTGAACTGCTAAATAATTAATTAATAGCGTCGATCCGAGATGCCTGCCTCATTGTACTTAAAGAGGCTGAGCTCGGATCGACGCAATTTTTCTCCTACCACCCCATGAGTCTTGGCTTGTGGGTGGTGCCCACATAAAACGGCCTTGTGCCATATCGTGTGAAAGTAGGACACATGTAAATAAACTGTAATCTTCTTTTTCTGAAGTCATGCAGTCACTGATTTAGACGAATGTTTGGGATCATTCTCTTCCTGGAAATTAAAACACCGATCAAGAATTAGTTGTAGATTTTCATAAAAATATTCATATAGTCTTAAGGTTTTATTATTCCTCCAATATCCCCTGAGCTCAAACAACCCCAAAATATGACCAAGCTGACTCCATGTTTTAATGTTGGCACTGTATTCTTTGGTAGGAAAGTCTCAACTTTCTTACGCCAAATATTCTGTACATCAAAAAGCTTAATTTGTCTTTCATCACTCCATAGTACTTGTTTCTAAAAAGGTTTTTTTGCAAATTTAAACCGAGCAACAATGTGATAAGGTCTGTGAAGAAGAGTCCGTCGTGGTAGGCTTCCATACAATCCATTTCTATTTTTAAAAAAATAAAATGTTGTTTTGTGCGAGTACTTACGCTGATATCTGTTGTATGAGCCTGAAGTCAAGTGGTCTACGAGCGATCCCTCGTCTCACGCTCCACAGGGGATTCGAAACAAGACCGCGACGGCAAAATCCCGCCTGTCGCGGATGTCAAGTCGGTTGGCCCGTTCGCGCACGCCGCCACGTATGCAACGACGACAAGCCACGCCCAACGGAGAGGGCGAACCGCCCCGCCGAACGCAATAGCCGCCGCTACTAGCGACAGACGACCGCTATGGCAGGCTCTAGCGGAACGAAAAGAGACACCTTTCGTAATACCGTTGCGACACCGGTCGCGGTTCCGGCTTAGAGGCTTTTAGTGATATCTTAAAAAAAAAACTCTTGGGTTTATATTAACCTCGCGACACAGTTTCTGTACTGTTCTCGCTGACAATTTGGGGTTTCTTGCTCGCCCAGGTAAATTCTCTTTCGTAATAAACTGTTTAAACTTCTTTACAACGAACTGTACCGTAGATCTAGGGATAGCTAAACGATTTGAAATGGTGCTGTAACTATTTCTAGAATAGTGGAATTTAATAATTCTCTGTCTCACATCAACTCTAAGCTCCTTTAACTTCCCCATCGTATTGTTAACATAAGAATAACAATGGTGACACTTTCTGCACCACATGATGTTCTTTGTTGAAATTAACACAAATATTCTGCTGAATGAATAGTCTAGAAGGCTTCACCGATAAAATAATTATGTACACGAACCTCTGAATTTAAAACGATATTTTTAACTGTACGAATGGTTTAGTCTTCTCCTATTTTGCTTAATTCATCTGTCAATTTGTATTTAACCTATTGCTCTGAAAATTGAATTTTATATTCCCTTTTCGGGCTTATTAACATATTCAAAAAGGTTGGCATTATTCAGGCACTAGATCCAGAGAAATCGATAAAATATTCAAAATTGAACGGTGTACGAATAATTTCATCGTTGACTGTATATTTTTGTTTTTAAGTTGTTAATTTTTATTATTTCTCTTGTTTGTATTTTTCTTTTATTTGCTTTCCATATTTAATTTTATAATTAATCTTATTTTCAATATTTTTTGATTATCTACAAAAACATTATTATTGATTTATATCCTTATATTTCTATTTCTATTTTCTTATAGGGAATGAGGGTTAAAAAAGATCTTCCACCCTCGCAGACAAAAATAGGAGGCGCATTTTATTGAAATTTGGTCTTTGCTAGTCTCTACCAATTTTTCTTTATTTCAATTTTCACTAGAGCTACTCAGGATATATATCAATGGGATGGGAAGTAACTCGCTGGTTCTATGTGTTGAGTATCTGGCCGCCATTCTTAGTTCCAGATGTAGTAAATAAGTAAGCAAGCCAATAAGTATCCGGTGTTATGGTATTCTTTGTAAGTCCATCGTCCAAGATGATCCAAATAGCAATGAGCCAAAATTAAGAATCAGACTAGTATAAATACAACAACAGCAGCAGCAGCAGCACTGCCAGTGATTGGACAGTAGGAATCTTTCTCAGGTCACGTGATAGTCAACGAGTCTATAAGTAGAAGTGACTACTCGCCTCATGCCTTATGTACAACAAAACTTAACTTGGTGTAATGGTTAGCAAGCTTGATTCGCAAACCATTGTTAGTGAGTTCGATTCTCATTGGGAGCCCCATACTTCTGGCCTTGTGCCATATCTAAGCTTAGCTTAGTAAATAACTATATACAACAAACTTAACTTGGTGTAATGGTTAGCAAGCTTGATTCGCAAACCATTGTTAGTGAGTTCGATTCTCATTGGCGCCCCATACTTCTGGCCTTGTGCCACATCTAAGCTTAGCTTAGTAAATAACTATATACAACAAAATTTTGGGCACCTCACGTGGTGTAATGGTTAGCAAGCTCACTTCGCAAACCATTGTTAGTGAGCTCGATTCTCATTGGGAGCCCCATACTTCTGGCCTTGTGCCATATCTAAGCTAAGCTTAGTAAATAACTATATACAACAAAATTCCAACACTATGAACTTACGCATGGTACAAAACAAACATAGAGACATAGATACAGACAGACATACAGATCCTTTCTTTTATATATAGATTACTATATTTGTCTCCAAGAAGTCATTGACATCGATACAGAATCCGAGGAGTGGCTTATACGGTTGAGAAATATCAACAACCAATTCAACGAGACAGATGAAGAGAAGCTGGTGGCCGCAGCAATAGACAATCGAACATGTAGACAGGATTTTTTAAAAATACAATACACTATAAATAGATGTGAACTGAGAGAGTTAATCTCGTGTATCCTATCTTCCCTAGCCTACCATATAAAAAAACTATCAATAATAGATTTTCCTGTCAATCTCTTTTTATAGACTAGAAATTAATTTTTAGAATTAATTTATATGATTGGAATTACATCTTCAACTACTATCCAGTATTTTCCATCATGCATCTATTAATAATGGAGATTGTCTGTATTTATGTATGTTACAAAAACTACGTCATAGCTCTACGTCACAGCTTACGTCACAATATTCTTATGCTATATACACCCAAAATTTTAGTAAGCAATTTTAAAAATTGTTTTTAACTCTCGTCCTTTTTTTTTATTTTTACAGTAACAAGAAATTAACTAAAAAGTTTACAAATAAATAAATACCTACGATTTGGTGTAAAATTGATGTGGAAAATATTCAAAATAATTGTTCGATTATTACATGCATGCAACATTTTATTTGAGAGGAACGGAGCACAGTTTTTATTTCAAATTGTTTTATTTCTTTTTTACTCCTTTAATAAATATGAGGATTTATCTTACTTATGATACAAACCCTCTGACATTGAATTTTTAACTCCCACCCTCTCAGGCAATGTTTTCAAAAATTATTTTTTACGGCGCCCGGAGGGTATTTTCTGTTGCCTGTATATTATAAAGGAACACTGCTTCTTTTGGCAAAAGTAAAAGTTGCAAACATCAATGTTCAGCAAACTGTTCAAACATCTCGATAAGCAAATGAATACATTTTATTTTAATTTTAATTCTGTATTTAACAGAAGATTTCTGATTTCCCTGTCTCTTCTTCGTGACATAGTTTCTTTGAGAATACACTATTTCAGATTAAAAATATAGCCTTTCAGAAGTTATTATGCAAATCAAATAAACCTCAATAACTCCAAAAGTTTTGAACTATTATTTGTAAAATATCTAAGTAAATTTTTCATAACTTTTAATTATTAGTTCTTAAGATATTTGGAATTTACAAACATTGACTGACTGCCGATTAAACTGACGTTAACTTAAGACCTCTGTCATCTGATAAAACCTTTTTTCTTTTCTTTATTTGTCTGTATTTTTAAGATGAAGCTTCATGTGAATGATTTTGATTTTTCGGACTATTATCCTCATCTTTATGGTGGTAGTTATTACATGAGGATACAGTGGCCGAAACGTTGTATTAACAATTACCACAATAAAGATGAGGACAATAGTCCAAAAAATCAAAAATATTTTGTCTTTTTGTTCATAATATATGTTGAAACGCTTGTAAAGCGAACGATCTAACAAATATTGAAAAACAGAAAATAACAAAGTCGTTGAGTGAGGGGATGTCCACATTGAAGATAACAAAGAAACTTTGCAGAGATCATCGAACAATAAAAAAGCTGTTGAAATCTATTAATAATGGAGATTATCTGTATTTCTGTCTGTAACAAAAACTACGTCATATTTCTACGTCACAGATTACGTCACAATATTCTTATGCTATATATACCCCAAATTTGAGTAAGCAATCTTAAAAACTGATTTTTACTCTCGTTCTTTTTTTTACAGTAAAAAGAAGTTAATTAAAAATTTACAAATAAATAAATACCTACGAGTTTGTGTAAAATTGATGTGGAAAATATTCAAAATAATTGTTTGATTATTACATGCATGCAACATTTTATTTGAAAAGGAGGGGGCTCAGTTTTCATTTCAAATTGTTTTTTTGTTTTTTTTACTCCTTTAATAAATATGAAGATTTGTCTTACTTATGATACAAACCCTCTGACATTGAATTTTTAACTCCCACCCTCTCAGGCAATGTCTTTCAAAAATTAATTTTTACGACGCCCGCAGGGTGTTTTCTGTTGCTAGTGTATATAATAACACTGCTTATTTTTGCAAAAGTAAAAGTTGCAAATATCAATGTTCAGCAAACTGTTCAAACATCTCGATAAGCAAATGAATACATTTAATTTTAATTTTAATTCTGTATTTAACAGAAGATTTCTGATTTCCCTGTCTCTTCTTCTTGACATAGTTTCTTTGAGAATACACTATTTCAGATAAAAATACAGCCTTTCAGAAGTTATTATGCAAATCAAATAAACTTCAATAACTCCAAAAGTTTTGAACTATTATTTGTTAAATATCTAAGTAAATTTTTCATAATTTTTAATTATTAGTTCTTAAGATATTTGGAATTTACAATAATTGACTGACTGCCGATTAAACTGATATTAACTTAAGAACTCTGTCATCTGATAAAACCTTTTTTTTCTTTATTTGTCTGTATTTTTAAGATGAAGCTTCATGTGAATGATTTTGATTTTTCGGACTATTATCCTCATCTTTATGGTGGTAGTTATTACATGAGGATACAGTGGCCGAAACGTTGTGTTAACAATTACCACAATAAAGATGAGGACAATAGTCCGAAAAATCAAAAATATTTTGTTTTTTTGTTCATAATATATGTTGAAACATTTGTAAAGGGAAGGATCTAACAAATTTTGAAAAACAGAAAATAAGTCGTTGAGTGAGAGAATGTCCACATTGAAAATATCAAAGAAGCTTTGCAGAGACGATTGAATAATAAAAAAAGCCGTTGAAATATAATTAAGTTGGGAACTCGAAGCAAAGAAAAATGCTGATCTGAATCCGATGGAAAATCTATGGTTAATTGCGAAGATAAAATTATATGAAGGTGGCAAACAATATAATAACAAAGCAGGGAAAGAATTAAAACCACCATGTAAGAAATTAAACCTGCTAAAGTATAAAAGAAAAGAAAAAAGAACAAAATCAATGGATATATTAATGGATACCCTCGTTGGGTATATAGATCGGGAGAGTTCTCGTATGAGAAAGAGAGAGAGAGAGAGAGAGAGAGAGAGAGAGAGAGAGAGAGAGAGAGAGAGAGAGAGAGAGAGAGGCATATAGATTTAAGACTGTGACTTACTTGTTTCCTTTTCTAGTGGTTGTTTCATCTTCTTTCTTTTGGCCGGTCGTCATCTTGTCTCTTCTTTTTCTTTTATTACTGCCCATCCTGATTCACCGTGCGGTTTGTGTTACAACCTCTCTGCCTGATGTCTGGTTGAAAACTGACTTCCTAACTAACTTTATTACGCGACTCGCTAGATTCCCGCATCTGGGGTTAGTAGGGACCATAAACGTTATTGGTACTTTTCCATCCCCTGATCTGAAAAACAATGGCCCCTTAGAATTATCGCTACGGTGGATATATTAAAATGTGAAGTTTTGAAAAGTATTGAAATGTGAAGTATTGAAAAGTCATATGTTTTGTATAGTTTCAATAATTTGTATTGATCAAGTTTTGATGATTTTATTACCTTTTTATTGAAGTAAAATGTGATTATTTGGTTTTGCCTAATAACATTAGATGGCAGTTTTTATTATTATTATTATTAATACTAGCAAATATATGCACCCTCCGGGTGCAAGTATTTAAGTTTTAATATAATAAAATATCATATTAAATTAGAAAGGCTAATGAAACTGAATAAAAATGCAGATAAAAAGATTTGGAACAGAGGGAGTATGATTGAAAAATAGAACAACTTTGAAACTAACTCTTCCATCATTTTCCACCCCTCCCGTCTTTCATTGGTAAGTTTTCTTAATTTAACTAATTAGTTAAAATAGGAAGTAAAGAATAATATTACAGTTATTTCTTCTTGTTAATGGATTTCTTTTAAGATTTATCCCCGAGATTTTTGCTCATATTCAATAAGATAAAACCAAACAATTAGAAATCAATAATACTAAGGACATATTTATTAAAATCAATTTTTTAATATCAATATGTAAATTAGCCTTCCCATTCACACTGTAATCCGCTATTTTGTTGTATATATAAATACAAGTGCATGTTATTAGTATGTAGATATGGTCAACAGTCTTAATAATGTAAAACAATTTTATTAATAATTGAGGTTTAAATTAAAATAAAATCATGGAGAATGTGATGCAAATAATAAAGGGAATTGTGATTTGTATAGTAATATAGTTTCGGTTACAGACAGACAAATCCACAATCTCCATTATAATAAGATATCAAATAACTTATAACACGTATATGATAAAAAAGGGTCCGGTGTTTGTCATAGGGACCAATAGGATTGGGACAATCATATAGGTGCTAGGGCTAGACCTGACCAGCCAATTGATCGGGGGGACTCTCCGACCGACCTAAGGGACAAAGTGGAGTGTTGCAGGTCTAAGCCACCAGTATTCCGCCCTTAAGCATCAGGAATCGCCACCAACGGCCAATATGGAACACAATGATACATACAAACATTTAAATCCAGGTTTTGTTTTGATATCTAATCTGATTGTTTAAAATCTAACAATATTTTCTTTTTAAAACCTAATTTGAGTTATTAAATTTTATTTGTTTTGCTTTATAACTTCAGACAGGGTGTAGAATGTATATTAACCATGGTGAACTTTGACCGAGGGGCACTACTCCTCCTACTCCTACTCCTCCTCCCACTGCTACTACTACATCCACATCGCGCGTGTGCAGTGAGCTCCAGCTAAGGCAGATACATATTCTCTGCTTGACATCCAAGCTGAAACTGAGAGCCAACCAGGTCCCACGTGACTTCACGTATTTCGCGGGCTTTCTGTAATATTCAATGGAAAGTCCCGCCCGTGATATGAAAAGGGGCCATCCCTTCAGAAATACAGGGGGTTGACAATAATCTATGCATAGATTATGTAACATTAGTGTACTGGAAATGACAAATGACATTAAACTACTTCTACTACTTCTACCAATTAATGTTTGTAACTCTTCAGTGTACATTTTTGAATTAATGTGATTTGTTCAATAACGCCAGACAAGCTCTAGAATGTATATTAACCACAGTCAACTTTGAGAGAGGGTCTACAACTACTACTACTACTACTAATAATAATAATAGTAGTAGTAGTAGTAGTAGTAGTACTACCGTTTTAACCATTTGGTGTAAATTTTGGATTCCCAATAAAGGTTGTGAAATGGCCATTGATTGAAAAAGAGAAATATATAGAATAGATTTTTGACATTTATCTGTAAATCCATTCATGTCTCTTATCCACATCTGGATTTCTTACCTGGCGTAGACAGATACTTCAGCTAGTATTTCCTAATCAAAGTGAATTCGCTGAAAATCAAGCAACAACCCTTGTCAGAATCTAAACATATTTGTTTTGAATGACACAGAAAAACAAAAATAACAACAAAATAAATAAACGAATATTTCCAATATTGATTTTACCGAAGGAAATATTTTTAGAATGTTTTATCCTTACTCGGAATTTCTTCTTTTTTTTTTCTCGGATAGATTAAGGGGCCTCAATCGAATCGAGTGGAGAATTGATTTCGGAAAACCGCCAACAATTATCCTAACATCCCAAAAAACATTTTTTTCAAAAAAGAAAAAAAAAAGGAGGAAATAAATTTATATGGAAAAATGTCGAAATCTCGTTTTTCCTTTTTGAAAGCCGCACTGTCATCTTTTTCTTTTTGAGTGTGTGTCAGCATCTTTGCCAATGATAATCGAAAATAACTGGAATTTTCTTTTCGGCTTGCAGTTCCGACAAAGTAAGGCACAGCTTCATAAGGAAAACAAGAAAACTCACAATTTCTGTCTCTTCTGTTAGGTTAACGATGCTCGTTATCATTGATTGCAATCTGATCTGATTCCAATGAAAAATATATGTTCAATTGTGAAGATGAAATTAGTTGAACAATATAACAGAAAAGGAAACCTATGCGAAACGATTAAAATCAAGAAATTCAAATCAGAAATTGAACAAGCCGAATTGAAAAAACAAAGAACAAAATTAATGATTGCTATTGAGAAGGGTCAGTATATTAAAATGTAAACTATTGAAATACTTGTCATATGTATTTGTAGTTTGTTCTATTGTTACAATTTATGGAGTCATAAATTGTTAGCAGACACTTGAGATCAGGGGAGCCAGTGAAAATTTACCTCTGACTGTTAGTAACCCTTAACCTTGAAATCAGGGGAGCCAGTGAAAATTTACCAGTGACTGTTAGTAACCCTTAACCTTGAAATCAGGGGAGCCAGTGAAAATTTACCAGTGACTGTTAGTAACCCTTAACCCCTAGGGGCACGAATCTCACGCGCCATGAGAAACACGTGATCTAGTTAGAATTTTAGGTTTTAGATTCAACCTAACCACCAGAGAGGGAGAGAGAGAGAGAGGTAGAGTGCGTGCGAGAGAGAGAGAGAGAGAGAGAGAGAGAGAGAGAGAGAGAGAGAGAGAGAGAGAGAGAGCATACGTATTCTGGGTCGATCTCGTCAGCGCGGAAAATCATGGGCTAAATAATAAACTTGATCAAGAGAAAAAAGAATGTCTTGTTTTAATTACAATGACCAAAATCAGCTCAAAAGAAGCCCTTAGTTAGAAGAACCAGTCAACAACTAGTCGACAAGATAGGAGAAGAATCAGCAAGAACTTGAGAAATGAAGTGAAAAAGTAAGACCATCTCCTCTCCAAGTAAGTCTCTAATCTGTCTCCCTCTCTTTATCTTCTGAGAACCCTCTCACTGTTTATATACCCGATGGGGCATACAACACTATTATTGGCATTGATCATTTTCTCATGATTCTATTACCTTTTTATTTAGAGAAAACGTGATAATTTTGTTTTGTTTCAGTTTCTATCTCTCGTGTTGGGTCAGTGATGCTCGTTATCACTGATTGCAAGAGTAAGAGAAAATTATTATTTTATTAAACGAAGAGCAAGAAGTTTTCTTTGTTGTTTAATCTGATATATATTCATCCATCTAATCTTCATCTAGCTATCGATAAATAGTAGGGCAGAATGGGCTCTTTAATCTTGGCCCAGCAACCAGTCAAGGCGAAGGAAAACTCTGAATTCAAACCAGTTAAACTCTACTTAAGAAATTGACATTCTGTCACAACCTACTCGTGTAGAGAGGTATATATATATATATATATATATATATATATATATATATATATATATATGTATATCGTGTATATATATGTATATATCGTGTATATATATATCGTATATATATATCGTGTATAATATATATATATATATATATATATATATATATATATATATATGATACCATTCAACTAAATGGTATATGCACAAGCCTGAACCTGTCCTGGAGAATGAGAGGCTTAAAATTCTCTGGGTCCTCGAGTTACAAACGGATCACCTAATCCCAGCCAGTACACCGGACCTAGTATTAATCGACAAGTAGAAGAAAACCTGTTATCTCGTGGATTTGGTCGTCCCGGCTAACCACCGAGTGAAAATGACAGAAAGCGAAAAGACCTTGCCAGAGAACTAAGGAAACTGTGGAACATAAAGGTGAAAGTCATACCAATTGTAATCGATGCCCTTGGAACGGTACCTAAAGCTATGGAATAGAATTTGGCTGAATTAGAAATCAGCACTGTTGGGATCGGCTAGAATACTCAGAAGAGTCCTGGAGACCTGAGGAGACTTAATGTCACTCAGCTTCCAGTGAACCACCTGCTACGGCAGGTGTGAAAACATAATAATAATAATAATAATAATAATAATAATAATAATATGCATAAACCAGAATCTGTTCTTGAGCACGAAACGCATAAAATTCTCTGGGACTTTGAAATAAAAACGGATCATCTTATCTCAGCAAGAAGACCAGACCTAGTTATGATTAACAAAAAAGAAAGAACTTGCAAACTGGTGGATTTTGCAGTTCCAGCAGATCACAGGGTGAAGCTAAAAGAAAATGAAAAAAAAATGGACAAATACTTGGACCTTGCCAGGGAACTGAAAAAGTGATGGAATATGAAAGTCAAAGTTATACCAATTGTAGTTGGTGCACTTGGAACGGTCCCAAAAGGATTGAAAAAGGGTTTGGAAAGCCTGGAAATCAGAGGAAGGATTGATACCATTCCGAACACTGCACTGCTGCAATCTGCCAGAATACTCAGAAGAGTCCTGGAGACCTGAGGAGACTTGCTGTCACCCAGACTCCAGTGAAAGACCATCAGCTAACACTGATGTGAAAACTCAAAAGGAGTAAATAATTATAATAATACACATTAATGTCCTTGATATAAAGTGTCTATGAATGAAGTCTTGAGCCAGATTTAATCTAGTCTAAGAAAAGAAATAAGAAAATGGCAAAAAGACGGAAACAGATAGATAGAACCAGAAGGATGATGATGCTAATGATGATGGCAGGAATGTGTGGTGAAAAAAAGAATGTAAATAAAACTAGTTGACAGATTTTAAAAAATAGCTGTGAGATTTCATAAAGATTAATCGTCACTTTAGTTGGATTTCTTTTAACCCCCCAAAATAGTATACGGTAACGAGCTATACTTGGCATTAATCTCCAGGTCTTCGAATTCGTTTGATTGTTAAAAGCTTTTTTGTGCGTTCTTGACGTACAGGAGGTTTTATATTTTCATTCTGCTAATTGACCAGTGAATAATTCTTGTAAAGTGATCATCTTTATATCGGCCTTAACGATATCTTATTCAAACAGCTCTTTGACTAAATGGATTTTTTGAGTCTTCATCGTCCAAGGTAAATATTTATCCAGCATTCTTTTTTATTTGTAGAAGGACACTAATGGTTTGTCGTTCTTTTTTTGTTGGTGTTTTCATCTTATTTTATTTCTTGAAATCAGTTTGTTTCACACAGCATTGAGTTTCGGAAGTTAAAGATAACAAACTGGAATCTCATAGATATCTTGCATTTATCTTTAGTTAAATTATATATTTTGATAAGTTTCCTTGTTTCTTTTTCTTTTATTTTTGTTGTTATTTTCTTTTAAATAACACCTGCAAGACAAATCAATGAAGAGGCGATGAAAAGAAAGATGAGAGACAAAAAAAAAAGAACTCTCTTGAATGCAATACAATTCTACTAAAACTATTCTTTCATTTGGTTGGTTGGTTGGATTTAACGGTATGTCAACCCTTGTTGGAATATTTTATGCCGAAGACATCTTGTTTTAATCATTCATGATGGGTGCTCATTCTTTTTTAACTCAATTTTTAAACACATTTTTAAAACTCATTTTCTATTTAACCTATAGATGAGACCCTAACAGGTACTACCACACCGGATCAGAGTGGACCTGGGAGTAATGGCGATAAAGGGCTACTCCACATTATACAGAGTTCCAGAATTGGAACTTCACCATCAGATAGTTTAATGTCATACACAGGACATTAAGACCCTCAGTCACCGTCTTCTATCACATATATTCTATTACATATACTAGTAAATATATGCACCCTCTGGGTGCAAGTATTTAAGTTTTAATGTAATAAAATATTGTATTAAATTAGAAAGGCTAATGAAACTAAATAAGAATGCAGATAAAATGATTTGAAACAGAGGGGTGTATAATCGAAAAATAGAACAACTGAAACTTACTCTTTCATCACTCTCGTCTTTCATTGTTAAATTTCCCTAATTTAATAACAGTTAAAATAGGAAGTAAAGAATAAAATCAGAATTATTTCTTCTCGTGAATCGATTTCTTTTAAGATTTATTAAAGAGATTTTTGATCATATTCATTAAGATAAAACCATACAATTAAAAATCAATAATACTAAGCACATATTTATTAAAATCAAATTTTTAATATCAATATGCAAATTAGCTTTCCTGTTCACACTGTAAACTGCTATTTTAGTATATATATAAATACAATTGCATGTTATTCAATTGTAGATATGATCAACAGTATTAATAATGTAAAACAATTTTATTAGAAATTGAGGTTTAAATGAAAATAAAATCATGGAGAATGTAACGTAAATGACTAAGGGAATTGTGACTTGAGTAGTAATATAGTTTCGGTTACAGATAGAAAAACACACAATCTCCATTATAATAAGATTTTTTCAGAATTTCTGTTTTTTTAGAAATTGTTTAGAAATTTCGTAATTATCAACTTTGTAGTGTTGTCTTTCGATGTATGAAGAATAATACATCCCCAGAAAATTAACTCTGGTGTTATATTTCGAAGTGAAAATTAATATAAGACCAGTCGTATATTCGGGGAAACACAATACTTGTTGGAACTCGAGTAATATTTCAACATAAACTATTATTCTTCTTGATGAGAAGGGTTAGGATGTATCTGTATATGAACATATAAGTATGGTAAAATAATAGGTAAGTAAGAAGACTGTAACGTTTTTAAATGCCATCCTTGGCCAGTTGAAAAGGGCTTAAAGAAAGTCCTGTGGTATGGAATCCTTTGGTAATTGTATAAGTCATATCCTGAGTATTGGTAAAGGTCCAGTGATTTAACCCCATGTCCGTCGTCCACGAAGGTCTACGTAATTATGAAGAGTATGGTCGGTTAAGTATTGTATCAACCCCAGAGTACTGCCAGTGATTGGCCAAGAGAGATCACATGGTTCTTGCCGAGTCTATAAGTAGGAGCGGGCGTCTAGCACACACCTTATATATATATATAAAAAGTCAACAAAAACGAAGGTATAAATTGTTCTGGTTGGAATGCGGTCATATTTACTGATTGTGATATAGGTGAAAAGAGAGTCCGCCCTGTCGACTGGGACGTTAGAATGCACCGACTGCACCTCTGCAGAGGGGTAAGACTCCCCCAATGGGGCCACCTGTTGGCCGTGGGTGGCGACCCGTGATGCTTAAGGATAGAGCCCAGGTGGATGAGCAGTTCATGACATGCAATACTCCACTTTGGCCCTATCTTGGGCTAGATGGGCGGTCGGAGAGGCCCACTCCGATCAATCGGCTGGTCACGTCAAGCCCTAGCACCAATATGATTTTCCCAACCCTATTGCCCTTATGGCAAGCCCCAGCCCTTTTTTATCATATGGGTGCTAGAAGGCGGTGGCTGCGGGTCTACATGTCCTGGGAATGACGTTAAACTCTATCTGATTGTGAGGTTCAAGTTCTGGAAGTTTGGGAAATGTGGAGCACCCCTTCATCACCATTGCTCCCTGGTCCACTCTGACCCGGAGTGGTAGTACCTGTTAGGGTCCCATCTATGGGTTAAATAGAAAAATGTATTTATAAAAAAATTGTATTATCCATTAAGAATTGATTTATTTCAAAACTTTATCGGCATTAAATGACCCACTGAGGTTGATATGCCGTAAAACAAAACAAACCAAACCAAACCAAAAAGAGAGTGTTGTAAATCAGTTAAACATTATATAAAATTAACTTCGGGAAAATATCTGCTACTTACAACGGTTAGTCTATCAATTGTTGTTTTTCATGAGAAGGGTTTCTGAATCAATAAACAATAATCAAAGTGTGCTTATGTTACTGCAAGACATAAATAATCATACATAACTTAAATCTATAGACGTCTATTCTCATTTCAGTAAAAAAAATACTAATTAGTTTTATATGTAGTTCAAGCTGGAGTAATAAGATAATTACATAGTATTATTGCTTAGTTAGGAGTAAATATCGATACAAAACCAAGTTGATTAAATCAATAGATCACTTTAGGGCTCGCCTACTTAGTTTTTAATGAAACAGCATTTATCTATTTATCTATCTATCTATGTCTGTTCATATCTCTATATATCTATCTATGTTCATATCTCTACATATCTATCTATGTTCATATCTCTATATATCCATCTATGTTCATATCTCTATATATCTATCTATGTCTGTTCATATTTTTATATATCTATCTATGTCTGTTCATATCTCTATATATCTGTCTGTTCATATTTCTATATATCTATCTATGTCATATCTCCATATATCTATGTCTGTTCATATCTCTATATATCTATATATGTCTGTTCATATTTCTATATATCTATCTATGTTCATATCACTATATATCCATCTATGTTCATATCTCTCTCTATATATATCTATGTCTGTTCATATCTCTATATATCTTTCGATGTCTGTTCATATCTCTATATATCTATCTATGTCTGTTCATATATCTATATATCTATCTATGTTCATATCTCTATATATCTATCTATGTCTGTCCATATCTCTATATATCTATCTATGTCTGTTCATATCTCTATATATCTATCTATGTCTATTCATATCTATATATTTATCTATATCTGTTCATATCTTTATATATCTATCTATGTCTGTTCATATCTATATATATCTATCTATGTCATATCTCCATATATCTATGCCTGTTCATATCTCTATATATCTATTTATGTTCATATCTCTATATATTCATCTATGTCTGTTCATATCTCTATATATCTATCTATGTCTGTTCAATACTCTATACATCTATCTATGCCATATCTGTATATATCTATGCCTTTTCATATCTCTATATATCTATCTATGTTCATATTTCTATATATTCATCTATGTCTGTCCATATCTCTATATATCTATCTATGTCTGTTCAATTCTCTATACATCTAACTATGCCATATCTCCATATATCTATGCCTGTTCATATCTCTATATATCTATCTATGTTCATATCTCTATATATCTATCTATGTCTGTTCAATTCTCTATACATCTATCTATGCCATATCTCTATATATCTATGTCTGTTCATATCTCTATATATCTATGTCTGTTCATATCTTTATATATCTATCTATGTCTGTCTATCTCTCTCTCTCTCTCTCTCTCTCTCTCTCTCTCTCTCTCTCTCTCCCTCTATCTATCTATCTATCTATCTATCTCTGTCACTTTATTCGTATATATTACTCTATTCATATCGCTCTTTCTCTTGCGCTCTCTAATTGTCTATATTTATCTATCTATCACTGTTCATACTATATTGGTATGTTCATAACTACCTATCAATCTATGTCACTTACTTGAATATGTCACTCTATTCGCATCTATTTACATATACCTCTACATCTATCTTTGTCAGTCTTTTAATATCTATCTATGTCTATATCACTCTGTTTATATATATATATATATATATATATATATATATATATATATATAAAGGTTTTATCATTATCGTTTTATCATTTTATCCAATCATAAACATCCCATGTCTATTAATTTTCTGAATATTTTAGAGTTTTTTTCGATTTTCCTTGCATTTGAAACATCTTCACCTGATGATTGCCTCGAATGAAACCAATATGGTCGTGAATGTTCCTTTGTCACCTAATAGATAGATATGTAAAACCTTTATATATTTATTTTATTATATTATATAACAGCTCTATTTTATATTGAGCACTCTACCAAGAATACTGCCTTTAGTACACCATTCCAGCAAAAGCTGAAACAGTGACCATCTCACACAATATATATATATATATATATATATATATATATATATATATATATATATATATATATATATATATATATATATATATATATAAATGTGTTCTGGTTCTAACGGGAAAAAATTCAATATTTTATTAAAAAAAAGAAGGTCTGCAAAATGTATAAAAGACTAATGTTAAAATGAAATTCCTTTCCACTCCCAAAAAAACAGGAAGAGGAGGTGAAAATACTCATGTGTATGTATATATATATACACATGCATGTAAAAATTCATTTTTATATTATCAATCAAAACCTGAAGAAGATACCAGAAGATCTGAAACACGTGTTGCATATGTAAAACAAAAGAATTAAAACATTTTTTCTGAGAAACAAACATTGCGGACCTTCTTTTTATAATATATATTATATATATATATATATATATATATATATATATAATATATTTATATAATTTCCTACCTATTTGACTATTTAGAAATTAAATAGTTGTTGTAGAATAGACCCGTGTTCAACGGAGGTCAGTTTCTATATGCTAACTATCTTGGGAGGCATATTCCCGAAAACCTTTTAAGTAATTAGTGCTATATGAACAATAAAATTGTCGCTCTCCAGGCTGAAGAATTACATTTTCCCTCTTACACTCCCACCCTCCCCCATATACACACATATATATATATATATATATATATATAATATATATATATATGTGTGTGTGTGTGTGTTATGTGTGTGTGTGTCTGTGTGTTTGGGGGAGGTGCATGTATATGTATATCCAGGCAAAAGCATAGATTTAAGATCTAGACGAAATGATTCTTATAATTAAATTTCTATAATATAGTTTTCCCCCGAATTATGAAGAAGTCGAGTTAAATCACACGGTGCCGGGTGAAGAACCCTAGCCAAGTGAATCTACGAAAGCCGGAACATAGACGTTGGACGACGCACAGCCGCCTCAACTGTTTGCAAAGGTGTGAACAGCCGACTGTTTCTCATTCAACTCGCGTTCTTGGCGCAACTTACCTTGCCGCTCCCGATTCCTTTGTTTTCACGTAATATTGTTACGCGAAGTCTCACAGGTGTGAAGGCCGACCGCTTGCCATTCGCCTCGATTGTTCTGCTTGTAATAGTCGTAGTTGCAGAAGAGCTGGTAAGAGAAGAGGCCGTTATAGTAGCGATGGAGACAAAGGCAATGGCGGTCTGCACCAAGGCTACAATCGATAGATTCTATAACACAGTTTTCATCGACAAAGTGCTTTTCCCAAACCATTGTGCATGCCGTTCGCCTCTATATTCTTGTGAGGTGGTAATGAAGGGGACTCTATAGCAAGCTTAGTAAGAATTTTGGACAATTTATTGGAGTGGAGACAGTCGCTATGCTGCAATTATACGACACACAAAGGAATCTGAGGTTTGCACTCAGTTAATTACAATATTATCATTGCTACTATGACAGCAGTAACAACAACAACTAGTGTTTTTTTTATGTTTTGCATTTGACGCAAGTAAGACAAAAAAATTCCAATTCCGATGAATATGAAGTGGGAGATGAAGAATAAGTTCCAATTACCGTCGAACTGGGAAGACAAGGCAAGAAACTATTGTAACTCAAATACAAACTCGAATGCTACAAAGTCCACTGCAAAATAACAAAGTATATATTCCACTCCTTGGGTTCTGATTGGCTGCTTGACTGCTTGATTTGAATGACATTGTGGAGTCTTATATATACATTTTCATTTTGCAGTGGACTTTGTAGCATTCGAGTATAAGACTCCACAATGTCATTCAAATCAAGCAGTCAAGCAGCCAATCAGAACTCAAGGAGTTGAATATATACTTTGTCATTTTGCAGTGGACTTTGTAGCATTCGAGTTTGTATTTGAGTTACAATCGTTTGTTGCCTTGTCTTCCCGGTTCGACGGTAATTGGAACTTATTTTTCAGGCAACTGGATCCAATATGTTTAGCAACAAAAAGAAATATTCTAACAGAAATATATCAAGCGATAACGTTTCTTGGTTTTATTTTGTTTCATCATCATCATCATCATGTCGCGCTGTTGGCACGGATATCCATGACAATCTCTTCTCCATCCGTCCTATCGCTCATCATTCTCGGGGGGGGGTCCTCTATGCAGCATCCTGTATCCGCACAAAGCTGTGAATGTTACGTCTTTGCTGGTCGGCCCACACTGGCGTGCCCATGTTCTGGCTTCCACAGGAGGACGTCGCTTATGAGTTCAATTTATTTTCATAAGACATATAAAATTCACAATCGCTAGTGCTATGGTTGTTTCTTTTGTCTTATAGCATATCAACCCGTTTTTCGGTTCATTTAATGCCGAACAAAGCCATTTTCATAAACAAACAGAGGCTGGTTGCTTATAGTACCTGATGTTGTTTAAGAAGTCACCCAATTAAGTATTGAATAGATTCATTGCTGCTTAACTTTTTTACTTTATCCCAATATTATAACTGTAACTATGAAAACAGTATCAACCACAACTACTTAATGATATGAAGTGTAATAAAAAGAATTACAGAGATTGTAGATTTATATTTCTGATTTTTTAGAATATAAATGAAGACGTGTGTACAGCTGGTTAAGTTATAATTGTTTTATTTTAAGGTATATCAACTCTTTTGTTAAAAGTCATGGGAAATGGACTCGTCGCCCCGAGTTCAAATCCTGGATGTGGTAATTGCATTTCACTTTGCGCTAATACCCTTGGGAAAGGTATGAATCCTACTCTCTCTCCAAGTATGGGTAAATAGTAAGGTAGACTGGACTCTTTAACCATGGCTAGGTAACCAGTCTAGGAGAAGGAAAACTCTGAATTTAAACCTGTTAAACTTCACCTAAGAAATTGACCTTGTGTCACATCCAGCTCGTGCGGAGGGGTTTGGTAAATATATATATATATCAACTCTTTTGGGTCATTCAATGTTGAATGAAATCATGTTGACATCAGGTTGCTTAGAATATCTGCTATTGTTTAAGTTGTACCCCACCTAAGTATCAGAACAAGGTTACCGCTGCTTAATTTCGGGGATCTTGCGGGATATAGTGCCATGGTTTCTATTTTGATAGGTGATATATGTCTTTGAAAAAATACAGACTTATATCTTTGATTTTTCAAAATCTTAATGAAGATGAGTTTATAACTGGTTATATTACTATTGATTGTTTTGTTTTACGTCACATCAACCCTTTCCGGGTTATCAAATGCCGAATCAAATCATCTTGATATCAGGTTGCTTATATTACTTGTTGTTACTTAAATGAGCACACATCTAAGTATTAAACAAACAATTTCAGAGATCTAACGGGAACCGGTAATTTCAGCGTAACTTAACCGTAAGCCAGCTGTCAGGATTGAACCTGAAATCTCCAGATAATTGTCACTTTGAACTAAGTATGTATACATATATATTGTTTGGTTGTTTTGTTTTACGACATATCAACCTTTACGGGTCATTTAATGTCAAATCAAATCATTTTAATATCAAATTGGTGTTGCTTCAATGATCACCCATCAAAGTTTTAGAACAAGCTCATCACTGCTTAACTTCGATGATACAGCGGGAGATAGTGCTTTGCTTTCTATTTCCATGGGTGATATATGTCTTTGAGAAAATAATTACAGAAAATTTTAAATCCTTCACTATCGTTAATGCCTTCTATCAGAGTCACATCTGCGTTTATGAAATCCACAATATGTTTCCTTACTTATCATTTACTTATAATCGAATAAATCATTTCCAAATCCCGCGTGGATAGAACATTGGAATATTATTAATGAGATCGGAGTTGTAAGCTTACTACCGGATTGGAAAGGTGATATGTAATTGACTCGACCACTGAGCCCGCTTCATTGAAGCTTACACCTGCTGAACCCGGAGAAGAAAACAGGGAGGCTGATTGACAGGGAGGGGTCAGGAGATTATACCAGGTTATGAGAAACAATTACTTGATAAAATAAGGTGGGATAAAAAGAATCACACAGACTAAAGCTTTGTATTTTTATCATTCAAAATCTAAATGAAAATGTGAGCATAGCTGGTCAAGTCATAATAGATTGGTTTACGGCATATCAAGCCATTTCGGGTTATTTAATATCGAATCATTTTGATAAAAGATTGCTTACAGTACCTGCTGTTGCCTAAATCTTTCATCTCGCGGCACAGTGAGCCGGACAATGAATTGATCGAGGTACACCATCATATATAAACATTTTAAAAGGAAAGGAATAGTGAAATTGTGCTATAAGTGTTGTATAATTAAAACAAAATGTATTGAATTAAACAAAAAAAAATATTAAAGTAATAGAATAAAAATATAAGAGGATGATCAACCGTCCTCAACACTCACAGCACACCCCACGGAAGCTTCACGGTTGAAAAACTCTGATATATATATATATATATATATATATATATATATATATATATATTATATATATATATATATATATATATATATATATATATATATATATATCAGAGTTTTTCAACCGGGAAGCTTCCGTGGGTGTGCTGTGAGTGTTGAGGACGGTTGGTCATCCTCCCACTACCAATTGATATTACCTCCCACTAATTCCTTGCTTCTACTTGTTCTCGTTAAAAACGAGACATGAAAACTATTCCATCGTTTCCCACCTGAGGATGGCAAAGTGTATTGCCGAAAGCGCTAGTGTTGAAACATTCGGTGGACTGGTATACCAGTTCCACCCTGACACCAGAAGGATGGCCCGAAGATTAGAACGGATCAATGAAAGACTTGTCAGACAGGAATTGTCTGTTCAATTCAACGAAACCTGTATAAAAGAAAAAATGCTGCCTAAATACACTATATGGCACTACGTCAGGTCGGTTTTACGACATGTCAAACCTTGCTAGGTTATTCTATGTCAAGAGCAGTCTCATATTTTACAATTATATTGTTTCAATTCATCATCATCATTTTTGCGCTGATAGCACGGAGCCCTGACCCCCCTCTCTCTCTTTCTCTCTCTCCACACGTGCCTATCAATCATCGTTCCTGACCCCCCCCCCCTCACGAATCCAGTATCCGAACAGAGCTGATCTATGTAAGTTTTATCTGGTCGGACCACTTTGTGTGTCTGTTTAAGTGTCCACAGAAGAACGTCACTTATGTGTTCGTCCTTACCTTTTCAGCAGTATCCGGTGTCTTCTTACTTGAATGATTTGTGTGATAGGAGGCCTTACAGCGGCTTTTTGTGGATGTTTAACTTCTGTGATCCAGTGGGAATCGGTGCTTCCAACGTGACAAAGTGTTAGATTATAAAATTAAGTAATTTGTTCTATAATGTGGTCTCAGTAACAACTAAAGAATGAATAGATTATGAAGACAGTTTTGACCCCTTGAATTAAGTTTCTTTGGTGAAACATGGGTTTTCGCAAGTGCAGTGCTCTCTATCTTTATCAGACCAAGCTCTGAGTCACCTTTTCTTATAATTTTTAATCTGAAAATGCACGTCAAGGGTAACATTGGATGACGTAAAAAAAAAAGTAAAGTCGTCGGGGCGGCCTAAAGTCGGTATCAGCCAATCAGCGAGGGAGTCTATCCCCTTTTCATTAGCGCTAGACCAAGAAGATTGTTTTGGCATCTGAGGTGGAGCGCCACACCTACCATCAGCTCCTTACTTTTACCGCACAGATCCCTGTGCTACTCATACGCTGAGTTGGCGAGGGCCGGTATCGAACTAGTAACCTTGTGGTTTCTAGCCGAACGCTCTACCGACTGAGCTATCCAGGTCATTAAAAGTTTCTAAGGTGTTATACTGAGTAGCAAACTTACCGGAATTAGAGTGATGAATTGCAAGAGGACTATTTTTAATAGAATTAACGTTTATTCATTGGTAATTGGTGTCTTGGTAAATGCAGCTTCGGTCTTGATACTTTTTGAACGCACCTTGTAATGTAAATATCTTAAATATACAAAAGAGATGGGTTGCGTTAAATCACATAAACTATTCCCTTACAGAAAATTTAAAAAATAGTTGGCATCAAATATCATATTCTATAGCCCCAGCCAACAGGGTTTTGTAAACAATTATAACTTCAAGTAACTATTCTTAACTCAAGTAATTTGCATGTAGTTATATGGTTTCAAGTATTCCGATCTAATAAAAATAATTTTCAAACATGCATTTGACACATAGGCTTCCTACACTGGTTCAGAGTGGACCTGGGAGTAATGGCCATGAGTGAGGGAGTCCATGCTCCCTAGAACTTCAGAACTAGGGCCCCACCACCAGATGCAGTTTAGTGTCATCCCCTCGTCACTTAAACAAAATTTATTATAGATACTAGCAAATATATGCACCCTCCGGGTGCACGTATTTAAGTTTTAATGTAATAAAATATTGTATTAAATTAGAAAGGCTAATGAAACTAAATAAGAATACGGATAAAAAGATTTGAAACGAGGGAGTATAATAAAGATTTGAAACAGAGGGAGTATAATAAAAATGGAACAACTGAAACTTACTCTTCCATCACTCTCGTCTTTCATTGTTATTTTTTCTAATTTAAGTATTTAGTTATAAGAGGAAGTAAAGAATAAAATGACAGTTATTTTATCTTGTTAATGGATTTCATTTAAGATTCATTGAGAGATTTTGCTTATATTCATTAAAATAAAACCAAACAGTTAGAAATCAATAATACTAAGCACATATCTATTAAATTCGATTTTTTAATATTAATATGCAAATTAGCCTTCCCGTTCACATTGTAAACCGCTATTTTGCTGTATATATAAATACAATTGCATGTTATTAGTACGTAGATATGGTCAAACAGTATAAATAATGTAAAACAATTTTTATTAATAACTGAAGGTTTAAAAGAATGAAATCATGGAGAATTTGACGTAAATAATTAAGGGAATTGTGACTTGAGTAGTAATATAGTTTCGGTTACAGACAAAAGAACCCACAATCTCCATTATAATAAGATTATATCTCTATAGTAAAATGGAAACAATCAAAATGTGCACTTTAAAAGGGTGTATGGTATTGAAGAGGTTAATGGGTTTGGAGTTAGGCCATGTAAAGATAAATAACCTCTATGAAATAACTTTGAATTTGGGTGGGAACACTTTTCATTAGTTTTAAAAGAACCTATTTTGTGTCTATTTATTTTACAAGAAAGCGACAAAGAGCCTCTCTGCATAAGGACCATTTTATAACTGAATTTTCTCAAATATTGTGGTGTAAACATCTGCTTCTCTGCATTGTCTATTTATTACTGCTACAATATTATATGGCAAATGGGTACAAGCACAAAATTTGCATAAAATTGCAAATATGTAAGCCAACAAAATGTGTAGATAACCTTTGATAAAATATATAATTATAAAGTCACATATTTTCAGAACTATGAAACAATTTATTGAAAATACTTATTTTATTTTTTGTTTAGAAAAATATTTAAACTGTAAGTAAACAAATAACCCTCAGTGTTGATGTGCCATTAAACAAACCTAACTAACTAATTAAAACACTTAATTGATATTTATTTTAGCTTTTATTCTATTGTAATAATTTAGAATACCCGACCGCATAGGTAGCTTCCTTGGGGAGTGTAGAATCAAGGGAAGAGAACCAGCCAGGTCCTTCTGCAACAAGGGTGTGATTTTGCGAAATCGCTTTTCGAAGTATTTCTAACTACTGACTTTGAAAGATTGTTCCACTACTATATCACATTCCATCATCACAATGTCGTGCTAGCATCAAGTATATCCATGACAACCTCTTACCAACTATCCCCGGCAGTCATAGCTCCCGGGAGGTCCGCCGTGCAGCATCCTGAATCCGCGCAGAGTTGATCAATGCAGGCCTCTGCAGGGCAGCCCACACTGGCGTGACCATGTGCAAATATTCACAGGAGAACATCATCTATGAGTTCGTTCATACTCCTCCAGTAGTTTCCTGTATATCTTCTTACTCGGATGGTCTATGTGATAGAGGGTAAGTGGCCGTATAACTGTTTTTTGCGTGATTGTGTTTCCACGATGTGCACGTTGCATTCTTGTGCAAATATCAACTTGCTTATTCTCGAGGCGCATTATTTGGGATCTAGGTGGTGCAGCCGTACAGTAGTACTTATACAACTACGGCTTGGAAGAATTATCGTTTTAACTTATCATTGAAATCAGATTTCCGTATCACATTTATTACCTCTGTTACATAATCTATGCGGTTGCATAAGATTATTGTCAATCCCCTGTAATTCTGAGGGGATGACCCCTTTCATACCATGGCCGGGTCCTTCTATGGAAAATTACAGAAGCCCGCCAAATATGTGAAGTCACGTGGGACCTTTTTCAGAGTCCCCAGTTTGCAGTTAGGCGTCAGGCAGAGCAGCGGCCATTTTAAGGAACTCACGCGCGCTATGTTAGTCAGATATTTAGTTACGTGAAATGTATAGTTAAGGAAATAAAAGTTTATATAAGTAATATGTTCTTGTTGTTGATGAATGTCTTGGTAACAAGACTAAGAAATGAATCCAGGACGACCAGCCAGCAGGAACATAGCAACAGAAGACCTTAGAAGATTTCAGACCAAAGACGATCAGAATAGCAAAGCCAGAAGAAAATACGACTAGAAGTAAGAAGTAAGAAAGGGTATACAACATTATATCGATTTGGTACCGTGATAACCTCAGTACGTAACACCTCCATGTCACATTTATTACAGCTCGTTCACTATTTAATGGGATAGTTATGATTACTGTGACTTCATAAACTCGAGCGCTCAATATTAAATATATTTTGGCCGATATGCGAAGTTTTACAGACCTTTTGTTGCTTTGTTTTAATTATGGTCGATTTATACTTTTACGTGCCTTACATTGTTATATAATGGTTATTGCCGAGTTCAAATCCTGTGCGAGGCTGTTGTTGCATACTGACGTTTTCACAGTACCAAATCGATATAATGTTGAATACCCTTTCTTACTTCTAGTCGTCTTTTCTTCTGGCCGGCTTTGGTTCTATCTTCTAACATCTTGCGTCTGGAGTTGTCTTGGGGATTCCGGTCTGGTCTTCTATGGGGATTTCTCGTTACCAGAAGCCCTGTGTCATTGTTAGTTTTTAGGTAATAAACACAATACTTCGATTTACTTTTGATCTTACTTTATTTTCAAATCCCCAACCAGACAATCTGCGCAGATGAGGGACCGCGTGTATAACACGACTTACCCCTTCGAGCTCGCTGCTACCTTCTAACTGCTCTTACTTACTTAAACCGGAAGACAGGGTTTTCTATGTCTTCCGGTTCTCACAATTCATCCCCAGAAGGCAAGGTGAGAGTAAGGTCAAGCGCCGTCACTCACTCTCAAGGCCATGGGCTGCACTAATCGCCATTATGTTTCTACACTACCTTAAAAAAAGTATTAGGGGTCCAATAATTATGTAACACTGTTAGCATTTCAAATAGCGTTTATATTTTTGGGAAAGGTATTCATCAAACTCTTTTCCCTCCCGTTACGGTTGAATAGTAGGACAGACTGAGCTCTTTAACATTGGTATGCTAACCGGTGTAAGAGAATATATATATATATATATATATATATATATATATATTATATATATATATATTTATATAATTAACAAAAGGCACGACTCCTGTTTAACAATTTTATTAACGATCTTTTCGGGCTTTCTGGCCAACTTTTTTACATTTGGATGGAATCCGTAGATTAGTCCACCAAAGTTCTTATCCCAAGTACTTTCAGCACTTCGAATCTACGGATTCCATCCAAATGTAAAAAAAGTTTGGCCAAATGTAAAAAAAAGTTGGCCAGAAAGCTCGAAAAGATCGTTAATAGAATTGTTAAACAGGAGACGTGCCTTTTGTTTAATTCTACATGTATGAATGAAAGAATGCTGCCCCCCTATATATATATATATATATATATATATATATATATATATATATATATATATATATATATATGTGTGTGTGTGTAATTGGTAATTTGCTTGAAGCATTGTTAAGTATGTAACATGCACACTAGCCAACTGCCCAATAAAAGACCCTAACATATGTCACAAAACCTATACAGTTTACCGTTTAACTTGCTCCAAATGCCTTAATTTCTATATAGGAAGTACAATTAGACCCCTCAACATTAGAATCAAAGAACATATCCACACCCGTGCATCCTCATTCCATAAACATTTAATCAAATGCAAAAATAAAGACAATAGTTTTTCCGTTAAGATAGAGACAATAATACGCAACATTGGTAATCTCAGAATTAGAGAAAGTTTATTAATAGCCAAATTAGGTCCTAGTATAAACAATAGATTAGAGCTAAACACTGAATACATAATTAATTAGAATACACGTTCCTCCTCATAGTATATAGTACATAGTATGTACATTTCATTATACATATATCAAAGATGATAATACATAAATATATAATAGATGAAAATAATAAAATTGAAATTGAATGAACGGCTAAATGACTATCACGGCTTTCCACGTGGCGTTTAAAAAAAAAGAACAGCACGAGACGCGTGTTTATAACATTAAAAAAATAATGACATAAAAAAAACTCGTCCATTTCTGGAATTCGTCTCTGAAGATAAAGTTCTACTTTGAAATCGATAAGATAAAAATAACATCTTTTTGTTTTTTATTTTTTATGTGCATTTTAATTGCTTTCAAATTATTAATATATATTATATATATATATATATATATATAATATATATATATATTATATATATATATAAATTCTGGTCTGTATCTTCAGTAATAGAATAAGATAATAAATCCGTCTTTTGAATTTGTCCTCTTAATTAGTATTTAACGTTGAAACTCATTGCAGTATCAATAGTCTAAAAGACTAACTTGATAAGCACAGCCCCAAAGCAAGGCGCACTTGTCTAGTTTAACACGTTATAGCTCTAAACGATTATCCCCTCCCCCGAGCAAGGAACGAACTCATTACAGTCGCAATATTCGGAGAGCTTGTTAATCATTGCAACAAAGCCAAGTAGCCTAGATTTGCTAAATATGATATAATGCTACAAGCGTACCCCACAGCTAGGAACAAATTCAATGCATTTGCTACAGACTGTGAGAAAATGGAATAAGTAAATGATTTGTTACAATGTTATATAGTTGTTCTAAAACTACACGCTGTTACGACGCGTGGTGTAGCCATGCCAGATGCAAAAAAACACAAACCCATGCAAAATCTACATAATAATAATAATTCTATTGTAGTAGAACATTTGACAAATTCAGAACTGATATATCCGTATTAAGGGATATATTATGAAGTTGGTATTTGGTATATTATCGCAGTAGTAGCTGATACGTCGAATAGCAGTACGTATTCCGAGCAGTCGTGGGGTAGTCTGGCGAGTAAGTTTAGGCTGGTAGGCTTAGGCTTAGGCACTTGTACTACCTGTGTCGAATATTTATACATGACACTGTCCAATCAGATTATAGTGAGGAGGTACCAAGGTATTTACATATTCATTACATCAAGAACATAAATTTAACTTTTATATTTTATCCTTATACAGGGTAATTGGGTAGTAACCTCCTTCCCTATTTTAAAAATCTTATAATCTATTTCTGAATCATTATATTTTACAAGGAATGAATATGAGAAGAACACACATGACATGGTGTTTTATTTAAAATTGTATATGGGCACCAGCATTCGCCTCCAGCCTCTCAAGCCGCTCGCGAATTGCATCAACTGATTTTCTCAGGAACTCTTTGGAAATGGCAGAAATGAATTCTCGTATTCGTCCTTCAAGTTCTTTCAAAGTCATTGGTATCGTAGAGTAGAAGTAGACTTGCTTCTTCAACCAACCACAAAGAAAGGTCGCAGGGTGTTAAATCGGGGCTTGTAGCTGACCACTCATGCGGACCACGTCTACCCACCCATCTCCCAGGAAAATGGTGATTCAGCCCTTCAAGAACAACAGTAGCAAAATGTGGGGGAGCACCATCAAGAACAGATTTGATCGTCAAATATTAAGGAACATATATTAAAGAATGGAGAAAAATTTAACTGCATATAAAGGAATTATAAATAGTCCAAAATAGGGAGTTACTTTTCAGTCTCCCTCTACAATATTATTATTGATCTTGTAAATCCTTTAATAAAAGTTCAACTAGAATTTCTTTTCAATGCGAAGAAATATTCTCTTTTATATACTTTGATCATGTTTTGGTGACCTATATCTTTTTGTTTTATTCGTAAATAATAAAGCTTAGCCCCCACCTAAAAAAGTTAAAATCAATATTTTTTAATATCAGTCGAGAGTATAAAGTAGGAAACTAATGAAAAGTTATTTATTGATACATTTGGGATTTTTTGACTTCATACTTTTAGTTCATAGTTCAGTAGGCAAAAAGGAAGCTTTAATGGTTCAGTGTTTCTACTTTATATTCATAAAGTATGGAAAACAATGAAAAAAAAAGAAAGAAAGAGTATAGCGTTGCAGAATCTATTTGAAAGGAATTGTTTACAATAGTAATAATTCTATATTTATCTTCTTACTGTTCAAAAATTCTCTTAGTTGGATCGGAGTTGGACTCGGTAATTCTAGATTGGAGTAGCTGGGTCTGTTGGTGGATCTGTTGTTGAGCTGGATGACATTCTCGCTGTTTTTCGAATCTGGTAAAGGTTAGCAAGCTATTATCACAGTCTGGGAATGGATAACAAGCTATCATCACAGTCTGGAAATGGTTAGCAAGCTATATCACAGTCTGGAAATGGTTAGCAAGCTATTATCACAGTCTGGAAATGGTTAGTAAGCTATTATCACAGTCTGGAAATGGTTAACAAGCTATTATCACAGTCTGGAAATGGTTAGCAAGCTATCATAACAGTCTGGAAATGGTTAGCAAGCTATCATCACAGTCTGGAAATGGTTATCAAGCTATTATCACAGATCTGTTACTACGAAAAGCGAGTTCGATCCTCGTTGAATGCCCCATACTTGCGACCTTGTATTATGGGTAGGAGCATTTTGGCGAAACTGTTATAAGTAGAGGGTTCCTTGTTAGGTGGAAAAAACATTACTATTCAATTCGAGTCTCACTGTGTGCCGCATACTTCTGAGCATGTGTCAAATTAAGCTTACCTGAGTAAGTGAAAACTAGTGAGTTTGATTCTCACTGGGGGACTTTGCCATTGAGTCAAACTAAACTAAGTTTCATAACTAACTTCAATGTATTTGTTTGTGTCAAGCCTTTGCACCTATACTACTGTCCTGACCGTACTATGGCAAACCCCAATGCTTTTTATAATAAATGTGCTAGAAAGCAGTGGCTAAGGGTCTTAGTGTCCTGGTTATGACGTTAAACTGCATCATGTGGGGGAGATTCCATTTCTGGAGCTCTGGGGCGTGTGAAGTACACCTTCGTCGCCATTATTTCTAGGTGGGTTAAATGGATCAAAATATGTTAAAGAATAAATGTGTTTAAAATGAAATGAGTGAAAATCGAACAAGAATGAATAAAACAAAACGTCTTCGGGATAAAATAACCCAACAAACGTTGATACGCCGTCAAAACCAACCAACCAGCCAATCAACCAACCAGCCAACCAACCATACCTAATTACCAATAAGAGCAAAAACTAAAATGATATGCAAATAGCTACACACATAACAAAAATATCTAACAGAGAAGAAATGAAACAAAAACTTCTTCAGTATAATATAACCCAACAAGTGTTGAAATGCCGTAAAAGCCAACCAACCAATCAAACATATTGGTTAAGATGTTTTTCTAGCGTACAAGAAATACGATCGCTTATATTTGATCGTCAAAATCATTTTCTTCTACCCTGGGTAGATTGAATTTAGAAATGAAAGAAAGTGCGAGTGATAAGAGAGAGAAAGAGAGAGGGAGAGAGAGAGAGAGAGAGAGGGGGGGGAAGGAGAGAGAGAGAGAGAGAAACAGACGAACAGAGAGAGGGTGAAGGAGGGCGTGTGCTGCTGAATCAATATAATATGAAATGCTCAATAAATGAATGATAAGATCAAGCAAGAAGAAATGCGTTAAGCCATTTTGACGTTATTTTAATGAGCAGTAAGATTAAACTATCGCCATTTGTGTCAGCACGTTTGCGCATGCGTAGAATATATATTGGGTCAGAATGGGTGTGTCTATTGATTCTCTAACTTTTTCAGTTAAACGCAAATTAGTGCATTCAGGAATAATAATAATAATAATAATAATAATAATAATAATAATAATAATAATAATAATAATAATAATAATAATAATAATGAGAATGAGAATGAGAATGAGAATGATGTCTTATTCTTATTACTATTATTATTTTTTTAATGCACTAATTTAGAGGAATTGGAAATCATAGGAAGAATTGAGACCATCCAGACAACAGCATTGTTGAAATCAGCTGGGATGCTCAGAAGAGTTCTGGGGAACTGAGGAGACTTGTCATTCATACTCCAGTGAAAGACTATCAGCTAACGCTGGTGTGAAAAACTTGAAAGGGGTGAAATAATAATAATAATAATAATAATAATAATAATAATAATAATAATAATAATAATCCATGACAGCAATTAACCTCATAGCTGATATGTTTATTATGATGAAGACTCAAGTCTTTTGAATGAACTGATCTTTTAGAAATGGGGCCCGGCTTTGTCACAGATTCTCCGAACTAAATTCTTCAGGTTTTGAATTTAGTTTCTTCTTTTTCCTAGAATGGTTACCCAATCAAAGCTTAAAAGTCTCAAAGAGTAGAAGGGGTCGATTCGTCAAGCCCTTTTCATTGGGGCTTATAATACTCCGACTGTAAATTCTTCATAGGGATAAGAATCACCCCCAAAGTGGTGTCCTTTGTATGAGCCTAAATTGCATCTGATTGTAAAGTTTTCATTGTAGACACATGGAGAGTGTAGAGTACTCCATCATTGCAATTACTTCCAGGCCTACTGTGACACGGAGTGGTAGTACACATTATGGTACAATCTATACATATATAAAGGGCAGTTTGTGTGCGTGTATGTGTGTATGTCTAGAAGAAATTACGAAAATGAAACAATTAATGACAAAATGAATATACATACACATTCACTATCACCAGATCTTGTTTTTTTTAGGAAAAATTCCTGAAGATTTGATTTATATTCGTGAAATAAATAAAAACATTCAAATGATAGCAGCATCGATTTTTTTTGTATTTAATATTTTAAATAGGAGACCTTCATTTTTATTTTCACGATGTCTGGATCAAGGTAAGTTTTTTTTACAGAGGGATTTTGATGGGGCACAATGCGATCAATAATGGATCTGCAAGCCTACCTTTTTTTTAAACTCCCCTCTATCCAGACGATACCGGGTAGTTACTTCTAGTCAATAATAGATCTGTTTAAAATTATTGGCATTAGAAAACATGATTGTGTATAAATTATTAGTATTTGATAGAAATAATCTGTCTGCAAATCATTTGTATTAGATAGAAACATTTGATAACTGTAAATTATTTGTAATGAGAATAATTACTAAAAGTTATAATTGTTATAATTAGTTGCTTGAAACTATGTGAAAACATGTGACTTTTATTAAATAGAAATAATTACTAATAACCATGTAATTATTAGTATTAGATAGGTATACTTGAAACGATACACCTGTTTTTTAAGTTAATTTTAGTGGATAAAGATCAAGGAGGAGTCTCCATGGCTAACGTACTAGACTGCGACATCGTAGTAGACGGGTTCGAACTCCAGTCGCGTTGTTATGTTTACTTTCAAATTTATACCCTCGGGAAAAGATAGTCCCTCATCCCCCGTGATATGGGTTAAATCGAAGCGCTATTGTTCTTCTACAAGGATGGCTTTAGCATTAGATAACCCACAAAGGGTTATATGCCATTAAACAAATAAACTAAATCAAACCATAAAAATCAATCAAATTATTTATAAATATACTTATAATGATATGTGGAGAAAATTTAGAAAACAAACACAGGATGTTATGATGGATGGAAAATTCATTGTCGATACTTGGGTATTTCGGTTTTACAGTGGAAATCTAAGAATTTTTGTGGATAGAAGATGAAGGATGTTTTGTATGCCTTGAATTAGAAAAATGTGTAGAAAGTTTAATGTCGATACTCGAATATTTCGGTTTTACAGTGGAAACCTTTAGGACTAAGGATTTGTGGTTGATAGAAGATAAAGGATGTTTTGTATAATGATATGTATTCATGAGATAAGGCTTGATATAAATAATTTTGATATTTCAGACTGTTACACTAATCTTAATTGTGTATAAATACACAATGTTCTGGTCACAATAAGCACGAGCTCTGTCTTAGTTTTCTTTTTTTAATTACCTTATAATTAGCCAGCATCCGAAAAATACCCATAAATTCAATCATGGATTCTGAGCTACAATCGTTACCAATGTCTGGTAGCATTTATGCTGCTTGGAATCGCCTTGAATGTGTGGTAACGGTTTAATTCCAAAACCACATTTGAATTCCAGGGTACTCATCTGAAGATGATTTATTTTAAGGTAATTTAATAATAAAAAAACAACACCGGAACAAAAAATCACCCCCACCCCACGCTTGACGTTACTGTGGCCTGAACGTTGTATTTAAACACAGTCCGAAATATCAAAATCTATACATATATAAAAGGGCAGTTATGTGTATCTGTATGTCTGGGGGAAACTTCGAAAATAAACTAATTAACCACAAAGTAAATATATATACATATTAAATATCACCAGGGCTTGGTTTCTGAGCAAAAACAATGAAGATTTCATTTATATTCATGAAGATAATTAAATAATAAAATTTAAATGATAGCAAAATGGATTTTTTTCTTTTGTATTTAATATTTTAAATAGGAGACATTAATTTCTTTTCAGAATGGTTGGATCAAGGAAATGTCTTTTTTACATAGGGATTTTAATGGGGCATCCTGCGAGTATCCAACCCGTGATTCAACAATAATGGATCTGTGAGACTACCTTTTTTACCACCATCCGCTACCTAGACGACGCAGAGTAGCTGCTTCTAGTAATTAGATAAAGGTAATTATGCCTTTCTAAGTGCACTAATTAAAACTCAAACAACCTCGTCCATGATTTGAACCCGGCTCACCGAGTTCGTTTTTCTCAATGATGATCACTACACCGGGAGCATTCATAAATAAGGGTGCATAAATCGACAAAGAAAGATAAATATGTACCGAGGAATTGTTACTTTAGGTTTGCGTACCCTTTTAAATATCTGTGTGTTCTTGTAAGGGTGTGAATAGAATTGATTCTTGAGTCGGCTTTTGGCGTAGAGTGTCTGCCGATAGTCGGAATTGTATAGACTAGATTTGTATTTCTTTTCTCTTCTTCTTCTTCTTCTTCTTCTTCTCTTCTTCTTCTTCTTCTTCTTATGAATACTCTTGCAGCATTCACCCCCCCCCCGCTGCTGCTGCTGCTGCTGCTTCTATTGGCGTCAGAAATAGTCGTTACACCTTCTCCACCATAACTTTGTATATTTATTATCTTTAGGTAACACATGAAGGGAAAGGTGTTTTGGCGGTTTAAGGTATTTTTCCTTTTCTGATAACGGGTCGTATTGAGAAATGAGAAAACAATTACTTGAACGAGAGAAAAGATTTTCACAAGTTTATTTCGAGCAGAATCGCCAAACATGTATATCAAGAATTGAGAAGAGTTTATTTGTCTGTCCTCTTTCTATGGCCAAAGGTATCTTATTATAATGGAGATTGTGTGTTTTTCTGTCTGTAACCGAAACTATATTACTAATCAAGTCACAATTAACATAGTTATTTTCATCACATTCTTCATGATTTTATTTATATTTAAACCTCAATCATTAATAAAATTGCTTCACCTTTTTATTAGTGTTGTCCATATCTACATACTAATAACATGCTATTGTATTTATATATACAAAAAATAGCGGTTTACAGTGTGAACAGGAAGGCTAATTTGTATATTGATATTAAAAATGTGATTTTATTAAATATGTGCTTAGTATTATTGATTTCTGTTTGGTTTTATTTTAATGAATATAAGCAAAAATCTCTCCAATGAATCTTAAATGAAATCCATTAACAAGATGAAATAACTGTCATTTTATTCTTTATTTCCTAATTTAACTAAATAGTTAAATAAGTAAAATTCAGCAATGAAAGACGGCAGTGAGGGAAGAGTAAGTTTCATTTCTATTTTTCTATTATACCCCCACTCTGTTTCAAATCTTTTTATTTGCATTCTTATTAGACTTTCTAATTTAATACGATATTTCATTATATTAAAACTTAAATACTTGCACCCGGAGGGTGCATATATTTGCTAGTATAAATAAAGAATATAAAGCATTTTCATTTTTACACTTATGGGAATCTAAGTATTAAATACTACTTTAGGTTTTACCTATATATGAAATAGCTTACTGTATCAGTTGATCTAAACAAAAGATAAAGTTATAGAATTACATTAATAATGTTTTGAGAACTGGCATTGGGGAAAAGACAGGAAGTTGGCATCTACAAACATTAAAAATAAGAAAATTAAATAAGAATTGTATTATAAATCTTCTTATTATAATGAAGATTGTGGGCTTGTCTATCTGTAACCGAAACTATATTACTATACAAGTCACAATTCCCTTTGTTATTTACATTACATTCTCCATGAATTTATTTTTATTTAAACCTAAATTATTAATAAAATTGTTTTACATCATTAAGACTGTTGACCATATCTACATACTAATAACATGCAATTGTATTTATATATACAACAAAATAGTGGTTTACAGTGTGAATGGGAAGGCTAATTTGCATATTGATTTTTAAAATTTGATTTTAATAAATAAATGCTTAATATTATTGATTTCTAATTGTTTGGTTTTATCTTGTTGAATATGAGCAAAAATCTCGGGGATAAATTTGAAAAGAAATCCATTAACAAGAAGAAATAACTGCAATATTATTCTTTACTTACTATTTCAACTAAATAGTTAAATTAGGAAAATTTATCAATGAAAGACAGGAGTAATGGAAAATGATGGAAGAGTTAGTTTCAAAGTTGTTCTATTTTTCAATCATAAACCCTCTGTTCCAAATCTTTTTTATCTGCATTTTTATTCAGTTTCATTAGCCTTTCTAATTTAATATTTTATTATATTAAAACTTAAATATTTGCACCCAGAGGGTGCATATATTTGCTAGTCCATATAATATGTAAATATTAGCTGTTAAATTTTTTCCCATAGGATATAACAAACATCTTCAAATACCAAAATAAAAATATACAAAGAATGTGAATATTAGACTTTAAAACTTTGGGAAAGATTTTGTGCATTCACCTGTTTAAATTAGGAAGGGTTAAAATAAAATAAAAGAATGCAATAAAGAGATGTTCACATAGTATCAGACTGTCAGACTCTTATAAACAAGATCACTGGCTGGTTGGTTAGATTTTACGGCATGTTGGGTTATTTTATGCCAAAGACGTTTTTTTATTCATTCTTGATATCAAAGAATTTTTCAAATCAATCTAAAAAAAATTTCTATTTAACCCATATATAGGACCCTAACATATACTATCATATCGGGCCAGAATGGACCTGTGTGTAATACCGATAAATGGGGAATTCCACACACCGCAGAGATTTGAGAACTGAAACTTTATCAATAGATGCAGTTTTATGTTATACCCAAGACACAACTAGGTTTGGTTTCTTTGTTTAATGCCAAAGCCGCCCTTGTAGAAAGAGAGTAGTGGTACTATTTAACCCATAGTTGTGGAATGAGGTGGGGTTCATACCTTTCCCAAAGGTATTAGTTCGAAGATAAACGTAATAGAACGACTAGATATATCCAAATGCTTTGATGAAGGGATTTACCCAACCTTTCTGTACCGGCAGGGTGTGAAACAAGGTAAATTTTTTAAAGCGGAGTTTAACAGGTGTGCATAGGGTGCCCAGTGAGAATCCCAATCACTAATAGTTATCAACTAATCTTATGATTTGACGTAATATTTTTCATTATGAAGATAGCAACTGTTTATTGCTCCAACAGAAATATCACAATATATGAATTTACTCAAACCCTCCACCCAAGTAGGATCTGACACAAGGTCAATTTTATATGCGGAGTCTAAAAGTAAAAAAGTAAAGTTGGTGAAGTGGCCTATTGTCGGTATCAGCCGGGCAGTGGGGGAATCTATCCCCTTTTCGCTAGTTCTAGACCAAAGATTATTGTTAAGGTGGAGCGCCACGCCTACCCTCAGCTCCCCACTCTACCGTACAGATCAGATTGCCCAATCTTTGCTACTCATACAATGAGTTGGCGGGGACCAGTATCGAACTCAGAACATGCGATTCCAATGCGGCTGGTCTGGCGACTGAACTAAACCGGCCCACTGAGCTACACAGTTTTCCTTCTCCTAGACCGGTTGCCTTACCAAGGTTAAAGAAACATGTCTGTCCAAATATTTACCTATAACTGGAGGGAGAATAGTTGGATGCTTACCTTTCTCAATTATATTAGCGCTATATGAAATAGAAACAACCTCGTCCAGTATTTGAACTCCATTTCTTACGACGATAACCATTACACAACAGATACCTCCGATATGGTCTGAAGTTAAGCTACCAATTTCGTGTGCAAACTTATTCGATTAAGTGTACGAGGTTTTAACGTAAAAAGTGTATCTTGTGAGAAAAGATAGGCTATTATCGAGAGGGGGTCTCTAGTAACAAACAATGATAAACGAGTCTTTTTGCTGTAGATCGTAAATTTCAGATTTTCAAATAAAGTATTTGCAAATTATTCATCCTTTTAAAATAATTATTCACATTTAATTACACATAAATAATTAGGTTCCGAGGTAATTCAAGCGAAAATCTAAAATAATTTTAGAGCATTATTTCTAATTAAAACAAATGATTCGAAAATAATCCCTTAAATATCACATTCAGAATATTTTTCATATAATATTAAATTCAAAAGATAATACCCATCTATCTGTCTATATATGACGATCTATCTAATCGATTTCTCCCTCTCTCTCTCTCTCTGCCCTCTCTCTCTCCCCCTCCCCCTCTCTCTCTCTGTATATATATAGTGTGTACTGAATATATAGTAATATATATATATATAGTGTGTACTGAAATAATCTACTCGGGTTTCACCATGAGGATCTTCAAGGTGAAATTCACGTAGGTTATTTCTGTACACACTATAATACTAAATCCGCTCTACGTACGAATTGAGCACTTTATATTTGTTATAACGCTCACTTATCCGAGCAATACTTATTCCAACTCAATATTGAAACCAACCCAATATTTTTTACCGGTAAGTCACTCCCTTGACACACACACACGCTCTCTCTCTCTCTCTCTCTCTCTCTCACACACACACACACACACACACACACACATATATATATATATATATATATACATATATATATATATATATATATATATATATAAAGTAATGGTAGCATCAGTTTTCGCCTTTGTGTAGATCAACCAAGAGACACTTTGTATCTGAGATATATATGCTCTATCAACTGATATTGAGCACTTTTATTTGATTGAATAACGCAAACTATAATTATCAATGCACACACACACACACACACACACCACACACACACACACACACACACGTATGTGTGTGTGTCTATCTATCTATCTCCAACTGTTCATTATTTATGCATGTTGATTTCTCTTATTTCTATTATACCCCACAGTCACACATATGCGGCAACCCAAAAATTTACCCCTAAACTTTATATATGTATATATATATGTGTGTGTGTATGTTTGTATGTGTATATATATTTATATATATATATATGTGTGTATGTATATAATATATGTGTGTTTGTGTGTGCATATTATATATATATATTATATGTGCGTTTGTGTGTGTGCGTGTGTGTGTATAATATATGTGTGTGTGTGTGTGTTGTGTGTGTGTGAAGAAAAGATACTGGAAAAGTGAATAACGAACACAATCAGTTCAATTAAAATTTCGTTTAGGTAACAGATTAGAACATGAGTAAGGCAAGGGTAAAATGTAGTAGCAGAGGGAATAGAAATAAAGTTAGGGGAATAATACCAATCTATATAAACAAATAAAGAAATGTCTGAATTAATTTTGATGAAATATTTATTAAACTGATTGTTTGTGTTCGTTATTCACCTCTCCACATATTTCCTCACGTTTTGTCGTATATATTTCTTAATCTGATATTTTCACACACACACACACACACACACACGCACACACACGCACACACACACACATATATATATATATATATATATAATATATATATATATATTATAGTAACGTAATAAATTAATAATTTGATTTTGAGCAAAGGTTAACCGATATATAATTGTGTCATTTGATAAGCAAGAAAAACATGATCTCGTCGTATCTGACAAGAAATATGATAACACTTTGTCACTACGGGTTTTACCGCTTTATTCCGTTATGGTTAGTAAACTCAATTTCATACACTCAATCAATAATTGCCTTTGCGTATAATTCTATCTTGATGGCGATAATTCTCTTTAAATTCCTTATAGTTTATTTTATATTACATATATATTATATATATATATATATATTATAATATATATATATATATATATATATATATATTGAAATTATAATTTAATATACGCACATTTATTTTGAAATTATAATATATATATATATATATATATATATATATATAATATACACGTTTATTTTGAAATTATAATATAGTATAGCCTAGCATGAACTTTATTCCATATACAGTCTACCTACATTTGGTTATATATATAATTACATATATATATATATATATATATACATATGAGAGAGAGAGAGAGAGAGTACAATTACCTTTCCCTACCTACCTATATATATATGTGTGTGTGTGTGTGTATACTCACCTAATTCTGTCTAGACTAGTGCTGAAACGACAGCGATTCGAAAGCCCTTAGAGAAATGTTTTCATCAGCGTCCTGTTTAGAATAACTGGTGATTTTGTAGCCGTTAGAAAATATTTCAAATCAATATAAATTTAGATTTAAATCCATCAATTGTCTGAAAAGTTATAAATTAATAGCTAAAATTATATCAAATATATACGAACTAGAGTACCTTATGTTGTGTAATGGTTAGCAAGCTAGGTTTGCAAACCATTGTTAGTGAGTTCAATTCTCATTAGGCGCCCCATACTTCTGGCCTTGTGTCACATTTATCCTAAACTTAGTAGATAACCATATATGTACTAACTATTTAATATATATACTAATGATAGCCAAGCCGTATGAAGCCTGACTAAGGATAAATCAATCGGGTTTCTATCATGACTGGAGGTAGCCCGCAAATTTCTAGCCACACTGAAGAGACGTGATACGTCGAAACACAATGCCTTTAAATGATTATATATATATATATTATATATATATATATATATATATATATATACCACATTTGATGTGTATATTCACTAAATCCAGGAGGTGTTCGTCGTTTAATGTTTACCATCGTAAGAAATGGATTCGCTGACACGAGTTCAAATTCTAGATAAGGCTGTTTGCATTTCACTATTTTCTGATGGACACAACATAAGGTTCCCGTTTATTATCATAATTACATTTCACACAGAATCTCGCGCTAATGAAACTTTGCATTGGTGTAATGGTTACCTTCGTAGGAAATGATATCGCTTACCCGATTTCAAACCCAGCACGGGGCGGTTTGCCTTTCACATAACACTAATACCCACGGGAAAGGTATGAATCCAACTATTCTTACTCCAGCTATGGGTAAATAGTAGGGCAGACTAGGGTCTTTAAACTTTGTATGGCAACTGGTATTAGAGAAGGAAATATTGAATTAGATCCTGTTAAACTTCACTTAAAAAATTGACTTTGTATCACATGCTGTTCGAGAGGACGGCTCAGTAAATACATAAATATATGAGAACCCGTATTGTTCATGGTTCATGTTTTTAAGCCTCTACCTGTTTGGTTTTGATAGGACATTGATCATCAGCACAAGGAAAAATGCATGCCTTCTCCCAAATTTAGAAATGTTTTTCTTTTTCTATATCTCTGAATGTTTGAGATGAGGCTTGGTGATTAGTATTATCTGCGTTATTCGGACTATTGTCCCCATCTTGATTGTTATTTGTACAACATTTCGGCCGATATGCCCTCCGGCCTTCTTCAGGTATTTCTTGTCGGACTCGGGAACCTTCTTTTTGGACTCGAAACCTTCTTTTCGAACACGGAAACTTTCTTGTCGTATTCGGGAGCCATCACGGAACTTTGAACCTAACCCTTTATTTATTCCACGGGGGTATCCTGTTCTCATTCCGCTAACCAATTGAACACATAGCCTAGTGGATAAGGTTGTTATATTAAGACAGTTCTAAGTGACAGTTATCTCTGGATTCCGGGTTCAATCCTGAGTAGAGGCAGTTACATAGAAAAATAATTAACACAACTCCTACCCCAGCTATGGTTAGCGGAATGAGAACAAGATACCTCCGTCGACTGAATAAAGGGTTAAATTCAAAGTTCTGTGATGGCTCCCGATTACAGCAAGAAAGTTCCCGAGTTCGAAAAGAAGGTTCCCGAGTCCGACAAGAAATACCTGAAGAAGGCCGGAGGGTATATCGACCGAAACGTTGTACAAATAACACTGAAGATGGGGACAATAGTCCGAATAACGCAGATAATACTTTTTCTTTTTCTTTTTCAATTTTTATCTGTCCGAGCAGATGTAAGTCTAATATGTAACAGAGGAACAGATCCTTTTCTATGTCGGATGATCTGGTTTATACTTTCTTAAATAAAAACCGGGTTTGATGTTGGTCGTTATGGTGAAGCGGGGGGATGGGATGAGGGATAAGAAATGTGGCAACTGTAGAGTGAACAATCATTTACCGTTTGACGTGCAGAACCAAAGCCGACAGACAAGTGATGTAGATTTTTCTGGTCCTGGCAAAAAAAAAAAAGTTTTTTCTCCTCTTTTATGGTTTTTCTTTTTGTCTTTTTTTTTCACCACATTTAGCCGGCAACTAGTCTGGTGTCAGTTTTGTGTCATGTCCCTTAGCAACATACCTCATTTTTTTTTCCTCTGGTATTTCTCTTCTTCTTTTTTTTTCCATTTTCATCTCAGGCTCCTTTTTATCTAGACTACATTTTAGCTGACTATTTTTTTTCTATTTATATCTCAAACCTATCAGAACCCTCTTTATGGGATTCTGGACAAAGTGCCGTTCATTTCGACATGTTTGAACACCGACTACCATGGCTACAATTGTATTATCCGAATCCCAACCCAGCAACCCCTTTTTCTGAAATTTCCCATATTATCTCTCGGTCCCTTGTTGCTCGGATACTTTTTAGAGAAGATGACCCCTTATCGGAATTTTACTTGTTTATATGAATAATTCTCTTTTTCGTCTATAAAATGCTGTCTTTTGTTAACCCCTTCACTTGTCTGATCACTGCATAGCTCGTATTGCACGCCAATAAAAATCAACCCACCGGGAGGAGGTTTTTATATTGGCTAAAATTCTAATGACATTTTTTTGGGTAAATCTCTAACTTGTGCCGACAAAGTCAACAATTGTGTGCAGTGTGGGAAATCCTTATATTGATTCCTTTCAATCAATTTATAGTATCACTCCGAGATTACGGCATTACCAACATAGGTCGAGTATATATATATATATATATATATATATATATATATAATATATATATATATATATGTGTGTGTGTGTGTGTGTGTGTGTGTGCATATCTATATGTGTGTGTATATATATATATGTGTGTGTGTGTATATATATATATGTATGTGTGTATATATATGTGCATGTATGTGTGTCTATATATATATGCATGTATGTGTCTATATATACATGTGCATGTACGTGAGTATATATATGGGCATGTATGTGTGTATATATATGGGCATGTATGTGTATATATATATGGGCATGTATGTGTATATATATATGCGTGTGTGTGTATATATATGTGCATGTGTGTGTATGTATATATGTATGTGCATATGTGTGAGCATATATATATGTGTATGTGTGTGTGCATATATATATGTATATGCGTATGTTTGTGTGCATATATATATGTATATGTGTATGTATGTGTGCATATATATATGTATGCATGCATATATATGTATATGTATGCGTATGCGTGCATAAATATGTATATGTGTACGTATGCGTGCATATATATATGTATATGTATATGTGTGCATATATATATATGTGTGTGTGTATATATGTGTATGTGTGTATATATATGTGCATGTATGTATGTATATATATGGGCATGTATCTGTATATATATATGTTCATGTGCGTGTATATATATGTGCGTGTGTGTATATATATGTGCATGTGTGTGTATGTATATATTTATGTGCATGTGTGTGAGCATATATATATATGTGTATGTGTGCGTGCATATATATCTGTATATGTGTATGTGTGTGTGCATATATATATGTATATGTGTATGTATGTGTGCATATATATATGTATGCATGCATATATATGTATATGTATACGTATGCGTGCATAAATATGTATATGTGTACGTATACGTGCATATATATATGTATATGTATATGTGTGTATATATATATGTGTGTGTATATATGTGTATGTGTGTATATATATGTGCATGTATGTGTGTATATACATGTGCATGTATGTGTGTATATACATGTGCATGTATCTGTATATATATATGTGCGTGTGTGTCTATCTATATATGCATGTGTGTATGTATATATATATATATGTGCATGTGTGTGAGCATATATATATGTGTACGTGTATGTGCATATATATCTGTATATGTGTATGTGTGTGAGCATATATATATGTATATGTGTATGTATGTGTGCATATATATATGTGTATGTATGCATGCATATATATGTATATGTATACGTATGCATGCATAAATATGTATATGTATACGTATGCGTGCATATATATATTTATATGTGTATGTGTGCATATATATATGTATATGTGTGTGTGCATATATATATATGTAAATGTGTATGTGCATATATATGTAAATGTGTATGTGTGTGTGCATATATATATGTATGTGTGCATATATATGTGTGTGTGTTTGTGTGCATATATATATGTGTGTGTTTGTGTGCAATATATACGTGTGTGTATGTGTGTGCATATATATATATTTTATATATATTATATATATTTTATATATATATATGTGTGTGTATATGTGTAATATATATATATATATATATATATTATATATATTATGTATGTGTATGTGTTTGTGCATAGATATATAGTGGTGTGTAATCATATATATATATATGTGGTATGTATCTGTGCATTATGTTATATTTGTGTGCGTGTATGTCTGTGTACATATATAATATATGTGTGCATGCATATATATATATTATATATATGTGTGTGTGTGTGTGTGTTTATGTGCGCGTATATATATATATATATATATATATATATATATATAGTGGCCAGATGTCGCTTTAGCATTTACGTTGTGTGGCATTAGTGATTTATTCCAGAGTGCTAAATATTTCATAAAAATAGATCTCTAATAATTCACAATTAGACATCAAAAGCATTCTCATAATCACAGGGTTCCGTTCAATACAAATACGTAGAAAACAGGTAATCAAATGGATATATAAATAACACACACATAAATATATATATATATATATATATATATATATATATATATATATATATGAATTATCGAGTTCGTTAATTGTACCACAGTTGTCATCTTGAAACACCCTCTGGTTTAAAATGAAACCGTCTAAATCGTCAAAGATAAAATGAAAAAATGTAAATCCTGAATAGTGGTATTGCTTATCCTCCGAATACTTATTTCTCATGAATATCGTCACCTCAGCGAAATAATGGACCATTCCGTTTTATTATAAAGAAAGAAAGGGAAAAAAAGATATGTTACACGGAGAAAATATAATAAGAAGGAAAAAGAAAGAAAGAAGGAGTAGGAGAAAGGCAGAGGGAGTGCGCAAAAAAGCGATAGCGCTAATCTGTTTCAATCGAGCATAATGAAAAGATGAAAAGTGGAAAGAAAGAGAAAAAGAAGTGTTATCAAGATTGTTATACTTTTTACATATTGAATTATTTGGCAATAGATCTTAAGCAAACATATCAAATTGTGTAATAATTGCATTATCATACTATGGTATATCCACAGTCCGTTACAATGGACTTAATTCTGGTATCGGTCTCTTAAAATGATGTCGTTACTCATCATCATCATCATGTCGCGCAAGCAGCACGGATATCCATGACAATCACTCGTCACCCGTGCCTATCACTCATTGTCGCTAGGAGGTCCTCTGCGCAGCATCCAGAATTCTCGCATAGTAGGTCAATGTAGGTCCTTAGTGGACGTCCTACGTTAGCATGTCCATGTGTTGGCTTCCACAGGAGAAAGTCGCTTATGAGCTCGTCCACGCTTCTCCAGCAGTGTCCCGCATGCCTAGTCCGTCTCACGTGGATGGTTTGTGAGATAAGGGGCAGGTGACCATATAGTTGCTTCTTTGTGGGGTGCTGCTTCCACAATTTGTTCAGGACTGCATGCAACATTCTTGTGCAGGTCCCATCTAGCTTATTCTCAAAGCGCTTTCTTAGGGTCCAGGTGGTGCAGCCATACAGCAGTATTGATATAACCACAGCCTGGAAGAATTGTCGCTTTAGCTTGTCAGTGAGATCGGATTTCCATATGACTGATAGTTTGTTTGTGGACCACCATGCCTTTCCTATTCGTGTATTAACATCGCTTTCTTTGGATGAGATATTACTACCTAGGTATGTGAATTATTCCACTGGCTTAAGAGGCTTACCGTCAAATAACCAAATGAAATTAAATAATAATAATTTGGTTATGTAAAAATAATAATAGTTTGAATAATGTACACATGGATAAACTCCTAACCGAAACACGCGTAAGTAAAATTGATTAAAATCTCCTATTTCACCCATTCTATACTTTCTTTCCTTTATTTATTTTTTCAACAACCGTCGGATTCACTTCCAGTTTTTCATTTTACATATATATATATATATATTATATATTATATATATGCACACACACCACACATACACACACAAACACACCACACACACACACACACATATATATATATATATACATTCACACACATATATACATATGTATATAAAAGTAAAAAGTAAAGTTGGCGAAGTGGCCTATTGTCTGTATCAGCCGTACAGCAGCGTATTCAATCGTCTTTTATGTAATGGAATGATCCTACTACTAATATAAGTAGCAAAGACAGTTGTAGCTTGAGGAACAAGCGACACGATTCATTTCTAGACTGTATTGTCGGACGTAACTTCACCTTCCTTCTGTAAATTCTACTTTCTCTGTTCAATACACTTGTGTCAACTTTCACCAGTTCTTTGTCTTTATTTGTGACCCTTAATAACCCCACAACACTAACATTAGTCCAGGGAGATTGTTTTTCCTCAGGTAGAGCACCACATCAACCGTCAGTTCTATACCTTACCGCAGTGATCAGATTACCTGAGTTGTCGTGGTCCTGTTTTGAATACAGAACCTTGCGATTCCAAAGTGGGCGCTTTAACGACTGAGCTAAACTCGCTCTCTATATAAATCTCTAAATCTGTTGAAAGTATTAAACTATTACTATAATTAATTTTTCTTTTACAAAGAGTTTTTTTTTATTTTGCTGTTAATCAAATTCGTTTTTTGTGTGATGTGATTTTTGAGACGTTCTTTTTTATTGTTTTTTTTTAATTTTATTTTCGCTTGGCCTTTTTCTGGTGGTTTCCGTAGTGTTATGAAGCAAACGTCACATCGAATCAATGTGTGTCTGCCTCCGCACCGGAAAAGACGATGGAGAAAACACAACAGAAATAAAAGAATTAAAAAAAAAAGGGACAAGGGAATAAAAGTGAATCTTCCAATTATTATATTTAATTCTCTTTTCCATTGAAATATAATTTCAGCATTAAATCGGAAAGCATCAATGTCGGATAAAATAATGTTTTTCTCAGCGCGCTAATCCTGGCGTAGGCCTGAAGGGAGAGAGAGAGAGAGAGAGAGAGAGGAAGAGAGAGAGAGAGAGAGAGAGAGAAAAGAAAGAAAAAACTAAGAATTATAGAAATGAATGTAGCCCGATACAAATATGAGGAAATAAAAAGCCAGGATTTATGAAGTTTAAGGCAAATGAGCTTTTAATTAAAGAATACAAAAAGAAAATAATGTTTCTTAATTAAATGGAGATTTTAATCAAAATGTCATGCATTTGATCCCCGTTTATTATCATCGTTAGACAATCATTTTCATAGCATTCCTCAGATTAATATATTATTAAAATATCTTAATAACCACAAATATATTTTTCATAACTACATTGACACTTCAACTATTATAATTACTAGCAAATTAAAAAGAAACACCCTCTGGGCGATGTAAAATAAATATTGCCTGAAGGGATGGGAGTTGAAAATTTAATATCAGAGTGTTTGTATCATAAGTAAAGTAAAATCATCAAATTTATTAAAGGAGTAAAAAATAAAATAAATTTATTACAGGAGTTAAAAATATTAAAAAATTGAAATGGAAACTTAGTTCTGATAACTTTAAATATATATTAAAATAAAACAAACTATATATATAGATAGATAATACCAGTTATGTATTTATTAAAACTTGTTTTAAAAAAAACAATGCGGACTGTCTAACATTGCATGCTCAAATTTTGAGTGTATTTATTCTACGTTATGACGATTTCGGGCATAGTGAAGTGAGCAGTGACGTAGTTTTTGTTATAGACTAAAACTGGAAGCGAATATCCATTATTAATAGATAGATGAGGTTTTCAGACTTGCCGTAGCTGGTGGTTTACTAGAGTCTGAGTGACAGCAAGTCTTCTTAGGTTTCCAGGTACCTTCTGAGTATTTTAGCCAATCTTAACAGTGTTGTAGTTTGGATGGTCGTGATTCTTCATCTTATTTTCAATTCACCCAGATTCTTTTCCAGAGCGTTTGTGACCGTTCCAAGGGCACCATTTAAAATTGGTACGACCTTCACCTTCATGTCCCAGAGTTTTCTCAGTTCTCTGGCAAGGTCCAAGCATTTGTCAATCTTTTTGCCCTCTTCACATTTTCCTCAGTGGTCGGCCGGGTCGGCAAAATTCATCAGATGACAGGTTCACTTGGTGAGTTTTTCACACCAGCTGAAGCTGATAGTCTTTCACTCGAATCTGAGGTTTCCTCAGGTTTCCAGGACCCCTCTTAGTATTCCAACTGATTTCAACAATGCTATTGTCTCTATGGTCTAAATTCATCCTATGATTTCGAGCTCCTCCAGTCTTTTTTCCAAGCATTTGGGGACCGTTCCCAGTGCACAAACTACAATTGGTATCATTTTCACTCTCATATTCCACAGTTTCGTCAGTTCTCTAGCAAGGTCCAGGTATTTGTCTATATTTTGGTTTTCTTTCATCTTCACCCTGTGATCTGCTAGAACTGCAAAATCTATGTGTTGAGTGTTTTCTTTTTTTTTTCTTAATCAATACTAGGCCTGGTCTTTTGGCTGGAATGAGACGATCCGTCTTTATCTCAAAATCCCAGAGAATTGTATGTATTTCCTTCTCAAGAACAGGTTCTGGTTTGTGCATATACCATTTTGTTGTATGGTCAACATTTAGTTTTCTTGCATAATTCTCAGTGGATCACCTTTCCAACCCAGTTTTGTATTCTCGTTGTGCTAGTTTTCTGCATTATGTGAACATAACAACGAAGCTGAAGATA
>CM042153.1:34503412-34510912 GCA_023376005.1 Doryteuthis pealeii
ATAGCCAGATTTTAGAAATTCGACTATATTTACACACAACACGTCACTAGGAATTCCACTATATTTGTACATGGCAGTGTGATAGGAATTCCCATATATTTACACCGACACAGAACTAAGAATTCCACTATAATTGCACACGTCACGACACAAGGAATTGGACAATATTTACACACATCCTGTGCTAGGAATTCATATATAGTTGCACCCAGCACTTGTAGAAATCCTGCAGATTATTATTGTAAGCTATTATATACCTAAAACTTCGTTTACATGTCTTAGATTGTATATCGTGGAGAGGTGTGGTGAGGTAATGGTTAAAGTCGAGGAAAATAGACACGACGAGACGAATTCAAATCCTGGATGAGTCTGTTTACAGGCAAACAGACTCGTCCAGGATTTGGACACGACGAGTCTATTTTCCTCGAATTTATGAAAAAGTATGAATCCAACTAATCTTCCTCCATCTATGGGTAAATAGTAGGCCGGACTAGGCTCTTTAACCTTGGTTAGGCAACCAGTCTTGTAGAAGGAAAGCTCTGAATTCAAGCCTTTTAAATCCGCTTAAGAAATTGACCTTGAGTCACATCCTGCTCGTGAATATCGTGCGGGGACTATATTGCACACCACAGGACGCTAAGGATTGAACTATTGTTGTTCATAGCCAAATTTTAGAAATTCGACTATATTTACACACAACACGTCACTAGGAATTCCACTATATTTGCACATGGCAGTGTGATAGGAATTCCCATATATTTACACCCGATACTATGCTAGAAATTCAAATAGAGTTGTACCCGGCAGTAAAAGACTTGAAGAAACCCTGCAGATTTTTGTTGTAAACTAGTATATGCCAAAAACTTCGTTTACATGTCTTACATTGTATATCGTTGAAAGCCCGTGGTGTAATGGTTAAAGTCATGGGAAATGGACTCGTCGCCCCGAGTTCAAATCCTGGATGTAGTAATTGCATTTCACTTAGCGGTAATACCCTTGGGAAAGGTATGAATCCAACTCTCCCTCCAGCTATGGATAAATAGTAGGGCAGACTGGGCTCTTTAACCTTGGTTAGGCAACTAGTCTAGGAGAAGGAAAACTCTGGAATTCAAACCTGTTGAACTCCGCTTAAGAAATTGACCTTGTGTCACATCCTGCTCGTGCGGAGGGTTGGTAAATATATATATTGTATATCGTGGAGGCGTGTGGTGATGTAATGGTTAGAGTCGTGGAAAATGGACACGGCGAGATGAGTTCAAATCCTGGACGAGTCTGTTTGCATTTCACATAGCGCTAATACTCTTATGAAAAAGTATGAATCCAATTAATCTTCCGCCATCTATGAGTAAATAGTAGGGCGGACTTGGCTCTTTAACCTTGGGTAGGCAACCAGTCTAGAAAAAGGAAAACCCTCAATTCGAGCCTTTTAAATCCACTTAAGTAACTCACCTTGTGTCTCATCCTGCTCGTGCGGAGGAGTTTAGTAAATATATATATTGTATATTGTGAAAGGTGTACAAGAGTTGTAAGGGTATTTTCTTTTTTTTTTAAAAGATGGCAACGGTATCATCATCATCGTCATCACCATCATCAGCAACAACATCATTAATGTCAATAACGTAGGTGATTACCTAAGTTCACTGACTCGTTATTTTTTTCCCGCTTTAGGGCAACTAGGCTATTTTAACCTTGGTTAGGCAACCAGTCTAGTAGAGGAAAACTCTGAATTCAAGCCTTTTAAATCCGCTTAAGTAACTACCTTGTGTCACATCCTGCTCGTGCGGAGGAGTTTAGTAATATATATATTGTATATTGTGAAAGGTGTACAAGAGTTGTAAGGGTATTTTCTTCTTTTTTTTAAAGATGGCAACGGTATCATCATCATCGTCATCACCATCATCAGCAACAACATCATTAATGTCAATAACGTAGGTGATTACCTAAGTTCACTGACTCGTTATTTTTTTCCCGCTTCCTTTATCGACAAAAGAAGAAGGGAGAGCTGGTTGGTCGACATTGTAATGCAGAGCGTCTGAGAGGCGCCCCGTCGTACCAGTCGAGAGGGGGGGGGCGAGGATCCATAACGTTTCTTTTGCATTTGCATCTTCCTAGTCAGACGAGGATATTGATCATTCTTTTTTTTCTTCTTTTTCGTAATGTTTGAAGATTTCTTATCAGGGCTGACATCGAATCCTGTGATACATAGAGGATTCACAGCAGGTAGCGTTCGCTTCAATAAAGTAATGGACGGTGCGAGCCGTGTGCCATTTCTCAGACTGCAATATTTCGCTGCGTCTCTTATTAATGAGGCAGCTGCTCGATGAACTGGTAGGAGGGATTCATCCGCGAAAAGAAAGTGGTGAAATATCAAGTCATATTCAGAGGAAATCACACCATCATAGGGGGGGAATCAAATATTTAATATAGGATGCAACAGAATAGACTAAGGCATTATATACTGTAATTATATATATATATATATATATATATATATATATATATATATGTGGGGGGGTGTAGGTATATATATGTATATATATGTATATATATACGTTCATAGACAGTTCAAAGGCTGCTACGTTATTGAAGGAATTTTTGATACTTGGCACATAGTTTATGGACGGCGGTATGACTGTATAATACGCATGCTGATCATAAAAACGTGACATTATTAGCTGCAGTATATTGATTCCACAGTGATATATGTGTGAGCATTTATCAGCTAAAATCCTGCTCGCATTCTGTATGTGACGATGGCCGAGTGGTTAACCAGCATAACTGATACTGAATCGATCGGGTTTCAATCCCGGCGGAATTTAGCCTATAAATGTCTAACCACACAGATGAGACGTGATATATATGTATATATGTCAGCTAAATTTTCTCCAGAGAGCTCAACCAACTAGGAGTTGAAAGCACACACACACACACTCATATATATATATATATTTCTGAAAGTACACTCTGATGATAAAGCTTTGCTTTGAAATCGATTAGACATATAAAACATCTTTTTGTCTTTATTTTTTACGCATTGTATTGCCTTCGAATTTTATTATTATTATATATATATATATATATATATATATATATATATACATATAAGGAAAATGTTGCTATGATATAAACAGACTGTGATAGATGGATATAGGCAAGAAAAATAGATGTGAATCCAATAAAAATTAAACAGAATAATGAAACTTGAATATTGAGGATTAATCCTTATGAAACAAAATAAAACATACCCACAAAGAAATGGCGAATTGATCTATATTTTTTGTCTATACACCCACGCATATATGAATAATGGATTCTTGTAAGATACGACATTCAATAACTGACGTATCCGTCTATACCGAAGAAGAGGTCAAGATCTTGGACACAGATAGACTATCAGATAAATGTCAAAAATCTCTTCTCCTGGCTTTTCCTCTGTCTAAACAATATTACAATATTTGTTATTGATTGCAACTTTATTCTGAACAGTTACAAAGGGTAATCGTTGTTATTTAATAAACGTTACGTCGTCTCACACCCAGGTTTTAGGTCGATTAACTTTGAACCACGTATCTTTGAGGCGTAACACAGATTCTCAAGGATATGTAGTTCAAAGTTAACTGACGTGAAAAAGTGTAAATGTTTTCGATTAAAATAACTGGTGCATTATATATTTTATTCATTAATATATCAACACTGAAAAGTTCATTAAATTCGGTTAATTCCCTGATTTTTTGCGGGGTGACATACAATGGTGGAATTTATGTCCGTTAAGTAAGATTTAACCCTTCTTTTTATCTACTTACCTCACAGGTAAGATCCTCACAGATCCGGGTCAGAGTGAACTTGGGAGCAATGGTGATGAAGCGGTATTCCACACTCCTCAGAACTCCAGAAATGGAACCTCACCACGAGATGCAGTTTAACATCATACCCAGGAGACTAAGACCCTCAACCAACGCCTTCTAGCACATATAAAATAAAAATGTTTTGGAGTTTGCCATAAGGGAAATAGTCAGGAGAATCATATAGGTGCTAGAACTTAGTGTGCCCAGCCGATTGATCGGAGGGGACTTCTCCGACCGCCGGTCTAGCCTGACTAAGAATATTGCATGTCAAGGATAGCTCAACCCCAGGAGTCTGTCCTTAAGCATCATGGGTTGACACCCAGAACTAACAGGTGGCCCTATTGGAGATTTTTTTATTCCTCCGAAGAGATGCATTCGTCGTATTCAACTGTCTGCACTGAAATGGCGCTTAAATACGGTAATCTATCATCTATCCATATATAAACGGAAATAATGAAGATTTGATTTATATTATTTGATAATAACATTTAAATGGTAATAACATTGCTTTTAATATTCTAAATAGGAGACACTGATTTTTATTTTAGGAGTGTCTGTACATTTTATTTTGACGCCCCACCGGGCCAAATCAACGCGAGTTCTTTTATTACGTAAGGATTTTAATGAGGCACCCTGCGAGGATCCAACTCCCGATTCAGTAATAACGGATCTGCAACACTTCCACCCAGGCGACACCGGGGTAGCTGCTTCTAGTTCTTATTTAAGATGTAAATAGATGCTTGGATACACGGGGATCACATGAGAAATGCTGGAGGATACAGAGGCGAACGTTGTTTTTATAATTACCAAATTAAATGATGAGGACAACTGTCCGAAAAAAAAATATTCACATCAAAGCTATTCTAAAAAATACAGACAAATAATATTGATTTCATTTCATTTTATTACAACAGCGAGATAATTGACTGTATACAGGGTGACCCAAAAAAAAAACAACTCACAAATTTTGTAATAAAACTGTTAATTCTAACTAGGGGGCTTAGGGTTAAGATTAGGGTTAGGGGGTTAGAGTTAGGGTTGGAGTTCAGGGTTAGTTTAATGAGAAAATAAATAAATAAATTGGGTTCTGTATTTTTTTTGTTTGTGTTATCCTAATTTTCCGATCATTTTTCAAGTTCAGCCCTTATCTCGAGATTTCTTTTAATCATTTATTGACATTTTTAAAAAACTTAAGAAGTTACTTTAATTCATTCATATGAGTGTTGTCTCGAATATAACATTTATTTCGACCATTTATTCATTAGACAATCTTCCCATTTAGACAGGGGAAAATATCGGAAATTATATCATCATCATCATCATGTCACGCTTGTAACTCCCTTGTAACAACAATTTCAGAGAGAGAGAGAGAGAGAGAGAGAGAGAGAGAGAGAGAGAGAGAGAGAGACAGACAGACAGACAGACAGACAGAGAGAGAGACAGAGACAGAGACAGAGACAGAGACAGGGGGTGTGTGTGTGAGAGAGAGAGAGAGAGAGAGAGAGAGAGAGAGAGTGTGTGTCAAGAAATATGGCCGATAGTAGAATTGTAATTAGTTGAAGACATAATTTTGTAACTGATCAGTAGAAAAATATAATAAAGCAAATGATTGAAAATTAGTGTTATCTGGATTATGAATCTAAATTAACATTACATTTTTATATACATTTTTATATATGTAAATTACAATAGGTGCGATTTTGTACAAGCAACATTATTATTATTATTATCATCATCATCTAATATAATTTTCTTTCTAATTCACCTGTTTTCAGGGAAAAAAGTATTTGAAAGAACCTTGTCTCTCAAAAGAATTCACACGTTAGGGCCAGTTTATCTCAACTGGGAGAGCTTCTGCTTAGGAACCACAAGGTTCCGGGTTCAATACAGTGTCCAGCATTTCGTGTTTGTCTTATTTGGATGGTTCTTGTGATGAGATGCAAGTGGCCGGACAGCTGCTTCCAGGATTTTTCCTCATGTAGCTTTTTCCTTAAGCCTTTCATCATAGTCAAAGTGTTCAGCCATAGAGTACCACTGACACGACTACAGTTTGGAAGAATGTTCTCTTTATTTTATCACAAGTTTCATATCAACCTTCTGTCCAATCATTTAAGCCTTGCAATAACATGACTTTCCTACGATTATAGCTGATTTTTTAGACAGATTCTCTCATATTAGAACCCCCATGAGGAGCACTTGGTTTTTAAGTTAAAACCTTCCACTCTTGTAAATAAGTGTACAAATCAAAGATAAGTGTATGTTAAAATATTTGGTATTTTGTAAAAGGCAGACAGCAAGCAAATTTGATTTGATACCAAGATGCTTTAAAAATTATTCTACACTTAGAATTATTGCAATATCAATCTATCTATTCATATAGGTCTGTTTTATATCTATCTGTCTATCTATTTAGCTCAGTTTATTTTATATCTATTTAAGATATATCTAAATAAATAAATAGATAACAGGCCGAGATAGATAGATAGGTAGAAACAGACCGAGATAGATAGATAGATAGATAGATAGATAGATAGAAATGAAAACAGACCTAGATGAATAGATATATAGATAGATAGAAATGAAAACAGACCTCGATAAATAGATAGATCGATAGAATTAGATTGACGGAGAGAGAAAGAGAGAGAGAGAGAGAGAGAGAGAGAGAGAGAGAGAGAAAGAGGGACAGACAGACAGACAGACAGACTAAGGTAGATCTCAATCTGTTAATATCTATCCATCTCAGTCTATTTATATACATCAGTCTATCAATCTATCTTTCTATCCCGGTCTGTTTTTATATCTACCTCGGTTGGTTTATATCTACCTATCTATTTATCTCGGCCTGTTTGTATCTATCTATCTATCAATCTATCTCAATTGAAGACAAACTTTTTTCAAATTAATGATATAAATACTGAGAAGATTTCTCTTTTTATCCTGTTGATTTTTCTTCATTTTTTCTTGTTGTTCTCATCGGAAATGACAGAAATAATAAAAGTTTTTTTTCTTTTTAATTTTCGTTCAATCAGAAGAGAAGTCGAATTATTCTGAAAACCTGATGTGGTGGTTTGACGCAAAGACGTTGAAACGATATTCCCAATGAAAACGATTTCGAGATTTTAATAAAATATTCAGCCTTTGCAAAGAATCTGTGAATTTTTTTCTGTAGAAATAAAAGATAAAAAAATAAAAAAAAATAAAAGAAAAAGTAGCAAATAACAACTACGTTCATTGAACTAATGTAATTGGTATCCATTGTTATTCGTTTTTCTATTGGTCTTATTGATTGTAAGCAATAAGATAGAACTATTATGCAACCGATTTCATTATGGGGTAGTCACGAGTATAATAATTTTCTTACATGGTATCGATCTGTTCAGAAGAAGAAGAAGAAGAAGAAGAAGAAGAAGAAGAAGAAGAAGAAGGGGATAGAAAGAAGCAAATGAAGTAAGAAGAAGACGAAAGAAAGGAAGAAGAGAGTAATAAGAAGAAAGTGAGAAGAAGGTAAGTAAGAAGGAAAAAGAAGGAAAAAGAGGAAAAGTAAGGAGAAGGGGAAAAAGAAGGAAAAGGAGAAGAAGAAGAAGGAAAAGAAGGAAGTAAGAAGAAAAGGAAAGTGAGGAGAAGGAAAAGAAGGAATAAGAAGTAGAAGAAGAAG
>CM042153.1:34518412-34543412 GCA_023376005.1 Doryteuthis pealeii
AGCGCGTAATATTAAACAAATCCTGGAGACAGCTTCCGGTAATAAAGCAACTGTACACCTATCACACAAAAAATCACCGCCCTGTCGGCTGGGGCGTTAGAATGCACCGACTGCACCTCTGCAGAGGGGTAAGACTCCCCCAATGGGGCCACCTGTTGGCCGTGGGTGGCGATCCGTGATGCTTAAGGATAGAGCCCAGGTGGATGAGCAGTTCATGACATGCAATACTCCACTTTGGCCCTATCTTGGGCTAGACGGGCGGTCGGAGAGGCCCCCTCCGATCAATCGGCTGGTCACGTCAAGCCCTAAAACCTATATGATTTTCCCAACCCTATTGTCCTTATGGCAAGCCCCAACCCCTTTTTATCATATGGGTGCTAGAAGGCGGTGACTGAGGTCTACATGTCCTGGGAATGACGTTAAACTCTATTTGATGGTGAGGTTCCAGTTTTGGAGGTTTGGGAAATGTGGAGCACCCCTTCATCGCCATTGCTCCCTGGTCCACTCTGACCCGGAGTGGTAGTACCTGTTAGGGTCCCATCTATGGGTTAAATAGAAAAATGTACTTATAAAAAAATTGTATTATCCATTAAGAATTGATTTATTTCAAAACTTTATCGGCATTAAATGACCCACTGGGGTTGATATGCCGTAAAACAAAACAAACCAAACCAAACCAAACAAAAAATCATAGTGAGGCAAACAAGTCATGCTGGACACTACTGGAGAAGCAAGGACGGACTCATAAGTGACGTTCTCCTTTGAAAATCAGCATATGGGCACACAAGTGTGGGCCGCTAGCACAGACAATATTGACCAAGAGTAATGAATAATGGGGAGGTTTGACGAGAGAATCTCACAGATATCGGTGCTACTAGCGTGACATGATGATGATGATGATGATGATGATAACTCTAAAGGAATTAATCAATTTAAACATTTTTGTTTATTGTTTGGATTATTTGATCTAACTCAACAACGTAACCATTTCACGATTTTAGCTTTGATAGCTATCAATAAACCTAATCATTGATATTTAATTGAATATGAGATATATTTATTTCTATATTTTTGTGAAAAAGAATGTTTTATGTTAAAAACCTTTGCCTGGGTTCAATAAGTCTGTATACCAAATGTGGCTGCTCTTTATAAGACCGATTGACTGTTTACTCCAAAAAGTGGAAATTTCACTTAATTCAGACAGAATAATTGCACGAATTTAAAGTAAAAAAAAAATCAAACTCTGTTTCTATTTTAAAATATTGCAAATCAATAATAACACTTATGTCAAAGAAAAATAAATAAATCATATACCTACAATAAAAATATATATATATATATATATATATATATATATATATATATATATATATATATATATATATATATATATATATATATTTATATTTATATTATATGTAACTTGTTATTAAGGTTGTAAGGTCATAATTAATTCTTTTTAAATAACTTAATATTTGTAAGGTCACAATTGATATATATATATATATATATATATATTATATATATATATATATATATATATATATATATATATATATATATATATACAGACACACACATATATATTTGAATTGAATATAAATATATATAATATATATATATATATATTATATATATATAGCAAATCAATAATAACACTTATATCTAAGGAAAATAAATAATCATGTACTTACAATAAAAATTATATATATATATATATATATATATATATATATATATATATATATATATATATATATATATATATATGTGTGTGTGTGTGTGTGTGTGTGTGTGTGTGTGTGTAACTTGTTATCAAAAGTTGTAATGGCCATAATTAATTTTCTAAAATAACATAATATTTGTAAAAATAATTAATAATATATATATATATATATATATATATATATATATATATATATATATATATATAATATATATATATATATACAGGCACACATGTATATAATTTGAATGGAATATATATATTTATATATAAACATACATATTAAAACTGAAGGATATATATATATATATATATATATATATATATATATATATGTGTGTGTGTGTGTGTGTGTGTGTGTGTGTGTGTGTATCTAACAATCTTAGAGTAAGTGCATTTCATTTTTACCACAGTTTATTTGATCTATTAGCATTATTTCCATATGTAGGCCATATAATTTTATCACACACACACACACACACACACACACACACATATATATATATATATATATATATATATATATGTGTGTATATTGTACGCTCACATGCTGGCATCACATATTTCTTTGACATAGTCGATTGAGTTCTACAAGGAGATACGTTAGTACCATAATTTATGATATGATTGGACTTGTACTTCGAAGATCATAAAAGTAAAAGCCTCCATTAAAAAAGGCAAGAAGCAGGCGGTACCCCGCAGAGACTATTATGAACGCAGTCTGTGCAGATGATCTGGTACTACTTAAAATACGCCTGCACATGCTGAATACCTGCTTCATAGACTGGAGAAGGCATCACAAGTTTTAAAAAGAAGCAGGCCTCTCTACACTTGACGGTAAGCCTTTAAATCTAGAACAATTCACCTACCTAGGTAGTAATATCTCATCCACAAAAAGCGATGTTAATGCACAAATAAAGAAGGCATTGTCTGCTATAAACAGATTATCAGTCACATTCTGATTTCACTGTTAAAGTGACTATTCTTTCAGGCCGTAGTTGTAGCAGTGCTATTGTATGGCTGCACCACCTAGACCATAACGAAACGCCTAGATAATAAGCTAGATGGTAGCGAACTCCTGTGGAAGACAGCACATGGGAACGCCAGTGCGGGGCGTTCAGCAAAGACATACTTTAACCAGTTCAGCGCGACCGGTAAGATAATAAATGAGCCCAGTTAAGTCAGCTAGCCATTGAAAACGAAACTTAAATCATTTTTTTAATGCATTTTTTTTATATTGTAATGTATGTAACTTTTGATTTAATTTTATTCAAAATTAAGCAGGTCGGGTGAGAAACAGTAACAGAAGATTTTAAAGAGAAAAGAGAAGTATATTATATATATATATATATATATATATATATATATATATATATATATATATGTGTGTGTTGTGTGTGTGTATGTTTTAACTATTTTAACCGAAGTTTGTGATTTTGTTCTTTCTAATTGAAAGTGTAAATTTTACTCTGTATATAATTAATTTAGTAATTATCATACAGTCACATTCTGATTTCACTGTTTTTACTCTCTTTTTTTTTTAAATAATGCACTCCTATAGATTTTTAAAAAAATCTATAGGTGGGCATCTGCATTGGCATGCATTGTGGACATACGGAGAAATAGAATCATCCCCAACATATCAAGATATGATATATAATATATATATATATATATATAATATATATATATATATATATATATATATAGGAGAGAGAGAGAGAGAGAGAGAGAATGGATACTTTATATATATATATATATATATCTTTATCTTTATACACACACACAAACACACATATATAATATAATTAAGAGAGAGAGAGAGAGAGAGAATATATACTTTTATCTTAATATATATTATCTTTATCTTTTATCTTTATACACACAACACACACACACACACACACACCCACACACACACATATATAATAATTATATATATATATTATATATATAATATATATATATATATATATATATGACTTAAAGCTAAAGTAAAGCAAACACTCGGTTTTGCGAAGTAAGTATTTCACTTGTGTAGGCAAAAATATATTTATCTTATTTTTGCGAAAATTTTAATTAACTTTTCAAGACGGTCTTTCAATTTACAATGAAGCTCACGTCAGCGCTTTGCGAGAAGATTAAGATTGATTACAACACACCTTGGAGAATTATTATAAAGTCTATCAAGAAAACAATCGTTTAATAAAAAAGAAATGAAAAAAGTTTATTAAAAAATAAAATTGAAAATTAATTATAAAACGTAGTATATATATAACAACATTTTTCCTTTTTTTTTAATTAGCAATTTTAAATGAAAATATTTAAATGCAAATTAGCTGGTCCCATTAGAAGAAAAACTTCCTTAGTCAAGTTATAGAGACACTTGTTGGAGGCGCGGGGTTTATGGTTATCGTCATAGAAAGTAGACACGAAGAGATGAGTTCAAATCGTGGACGAGGCTGTTTGCATTTCATATAGTGCTAAAATACTTGTGAAAGCTATGAAACCAAATATTCTTCTTCCAGCTATGGGTAAATTGTAGGGAAGACTGGGTTCTTTCACTTTAGTGAGGCAAGCAGTCTAGGAGAAGGAAAACTCTGAATTCAATCCTGTTAAAATCCTCTTAAGAAATTGACATTTTGTCGCATCCTGTTCACACACACACACTCGTATATATATATATATATATACGGACATGATACATACATACATACATATATATATATATATATATATATATATATATATATATATGCGTGTGTGTGTGTGTGTGTGTGTTGTTGAAAAGATAAATAAATAAAGGAAAGAAAATGTTGAATGGATAAAATGGTTTAATAAAATGTCAACACGTATTTCGACCAAGAGTTTGTCCATGTACACAGTGTATTCTATTTATTAATATTTTAAATATGAAATAAAATAATCATAATAGAAAAATATAATTTTGTAAGTATACAAAGATAATGGCCTTCCTCAGGGCAGGATGTTTGATATTTTCAAAATATGATATATCAAGCCATGAGGAAGGGCATTTTATTTGTATATTTTTTAAAATTTGTAAATCTATCTATATACCTAAATGTGTCTTAAGAACGATGAGAAAGACTCAACACACACACACACACACACAACACACACACACACACACACACACACACACACATATATATATATATATATATATTGCATATATGTGTCTATATCATATATTTGTTGGGAAATTACAACCAAAAATGTATTTCCCACAAATATATAATAAAGACATGCAAGCACACGCACACACACACACACACACACACACACACACATAATATATATAATATATATATATATATATATATATATAGAGAGAGAGAGAGAGAGAGATAGATAAACAGAATTAATATATCTATTTATCTATCTATCCATATATATGGAGATAGAGAGAGAGAGAGAGAGAGAGAGGGGGAAGAGAGAGAGATGGATAGATAGATAGATAGATAGTAGATAGATAGATAGAATTAATATATCTATTCATCTATCTTACCATATATATGGAGATAGATAGAGATAGAGAGAGAGAGAGAGAGAGAGAGAGAGAGAGAGAGAGAGAGAGAGAGAATTTTTATAGACCTAACATCAGCTATAAAAACAAAATCGCGTATTTATGAGCGGTTAGTACATTTTAGTCAACTGGAAATAACGAAAGAGAAATGATCCGCAAGTGTTAACTCCCCCAAACCCGATTCTGCCGTCGTTGAATGCCGAAAAGCTGTGCGACGTGAAATTATCTCCATTGATAAATACGACGCTTCAGTCAGCTGAGCCGTTGATTGAATCTACCATCATTACATCCCACGTAAATATTTCACAAGTCATGAGAGAAGCGATCCCTCTTTCTCATGAATACATGTCCATGGGCAATATCCACTGAATACCTGATTAAAGAAAACTCCATGTTTGCTAGATGATCCGTTTTCCATAGCCAAAATATTCCCCACATGCAATTTTACATTCTCATCATACTAATCACAATACATTGTTAAAAGCATATTAATCTGGCGACTAAGTTAAACAAAAATGGAGGCAGAAGCCTTAAATTGCTTGAAGCTCTGTTAGTAAAGAAAAGCGCGCCATTCCAGTTTCGTTGATTGTCCATTGTTTGAAACGATTATTTTTGCTTTTGTCTCTCATCTTGAAGGAGAATCTTCAAAAGAGCTGTTCAACGTGACTTGAATGAAACTGTTCATTACTAAAGTTTGTCGATGAAAAAGATGAGAATGTGCGGTCGTTGAAGAAAGCTCAGTGGTTAGATCAATTTTAGAATGCGAGAATTAAAGTGAAAAGAGTTGAATGTCTACATTGAAGCCATACTTGTCATTTAGGGCTAACATACATGCACACAAATATAATTATTCTAACAATTTTATTTACATTTGTTAAATATACTAGCAAATATATGCACCCTCCGGGTGCAAGTATTTAAGTTTTAATGTAATAAAATATCATATTAAATTAGAAAGGCTAATGAAACTAAATAAGAATACAGATAAAAAGATTTGAAACAGAGGGGGGTATAATCGAAATATAGAACAACTGAAACTTACTCTTCCATCACTCTCGTCTTTCATTGTTATTTTTTCTAATTTAAGTATTTAGTTAAAATAGGAAGTAAAGAATAAAATGACACTTATCTTTTCTTGTTAATGGATTTCATTTAGGATTCATTGAAGAGATTTTTGCTTATATTCATTAAAATAAAACCAAACAGTTAGAAATCAATAATACTTAGCACATATTTATTAAATTCGATTTTTTTATATCAATATGCAAATTAGCCTTCCCCTTCACACTGTAAACCGCTATTTTGTTGTATATATAAACATAATTGTATATTGTTAGTATGTAGATATGGTTAACAGTATTAATAATGTAAAACATTTTTATTAATAATATAGGTTAAAATAAAAATAAAATCATTGAGAATGTGATGTGAATAACTAAGGGAATTGTAACTTGAGTAGTGATATAGTTTCGGTTACAGACAAAAAAGCACACAATCTCCATTATAATAAGAGATAGGCCATACCATTCTCATCTATCTATCCATCCATCCATCACTTTCGCTCCCTCACTCTTTCTATACATATATGTATATATACATATATATATGGAAACCTAACAGACAGCATCTCGAAGACAGGTGTGATGTCAGGGGGTTAGAATAAATTCATAAATTTATCTATACGTAGATATATATATTATAAATAATAATATATACTTTATTCAACAAACATCCAAAAATCTTATTTCCTTCACCGAAGCATGGGTCTGGTTTGTTGTTATTTACTCAACGTCCGCGTACCTCATATGGTAGAGGCGTGCTAGTATCATTGACAGGCTAATTTCGTAGGGATTGTACCATGCGGACTGTTAGCCGAGCGGTAAAGTCACAGACTTGGCCTGCTGGACTACCGATTTCGATTTCTGTCGGAAGGAAATCGTTAGTATACATCGCTGATGAGACTTAATAAAGTTGAAACAGACTGTACGATGTTCTAGCATCGCATAATCGTTTGCTAAATTCACTTGTGATGGTTATTTTCTATAATTATCGAATTTTATACGATATCCGCATTGTAATTGCCTTCAAGCACAAAATATAAATAATATATATATATATATATATATATATATATATATATATATATATATATATAAACTTAAATAATGAATAAATACAATTTAATAAAACAAAGTAAAACTCTTTAAAAAAATTAAATTAAAAAAAAATAACAATAAGTTATTTAAAGTTATGTTATCAAATGTGACATTACCGAATAGCGCAATGATGAGCAGTAAACATACATTTCCACATAATTAAATGCATATAATCACGTATGAATTGGTGTGTTTCAACTAGTAAAAAATGTAAACAGATCTTTAACCTCATATAGTTTTTTTAGATAATAGACTTAAAAATAGGTTTAGTGTTAAAATTCAAATAAATATATTTTCTCGCTAATAAAACCAAGTTGAATAATAAAACAGTTACTTTCAAATTAATTCAAGTACTCAAGGTTTTTATTACGGACGCCGTCAAAGGAAAATATTTGTTTTGTTTTACGACAGATGCACTCAAAACTGTTTAATAAGATATGTATTATTAATTAATATTAAGAAGATAAGCTTTTTAGCGCGAGATTCTTTTTAAAATGTAATTATAATAATAAATTGGAACTTGGCGTTAATTTCCATCTGACACAATGTTTGTTAAACATATCAATTGGTCATCGATGATTCAAACTTCAGCCAGGGATCAAACTTATCATTATTTTCCGTGTTCTTTTTCTTCTATTTATCATTTTCTGCCCCCACACCGCCCCCATTGGGAAATCAAGGCTGAAAAGAAAATGTATTTTTTATGTTGACATTTATAGTACAAGCAATAAATGGGAGCCTCACGGCGATGTTTAGTTACTTTCACAAACATAATCCGATTTTACGACCATTAGGGATAGGGAGGGTCAAGTAGTTTCATTCATTCAAACCGCAAGAACAGTAATTATCTGATAGAATTATCATGTGACTCAAACCTATATATTAATACTCGTGTTCCTTAATTTTACGACCGTTATCATCTTGCATCACCCTCTTGTTAAAAATGACACCATCCAAATAGTCCAAGATAAATGCTAAAATGTAAATACTGATTATCTCTTGTTAAATATGAGACCATCCAAATAGTCCAAGATAAATGCTAAAATGTAAATACCGATTATCTGGTGTTGCTTATTCATCGAATTTTTATTTCGTATGAGTGTCTTCCTTTCAGCTAAATAATGGACCATCCCATTCTTATCATAAAGAAAGAAAAAGAAGAAACAGGGAATTCTACACAGAAAAAATATAATAAAAAGAAAGAGTGGGGGAAAGATAGAGAGAAGGGGTGAGCGAACGGAAGCGATAAGGCTAATATGTTTCCATGAAACATAATGGAAATATGAAAAGAAGGAAAGAAAGAAAAAAAACAAATGAGAGAGATAGAGAGAAAGAGTTAAATCCAGATTATCATACTTTTTACATATTGAACTATTTAGTAATAGCTACCAAGTAAGCATATCAAAAGTTATAATAATTGAATTATCATACTGTGGTATATCCAGACGTTTTGCTTGTATAAATATATTTCTTTACCAACAAAAGATTACTAACGGATTATGTCGGGGTAAGAAAATCATCATCATGATCTTCAATAACAAAAACAACTGGTTCCTTGGTGTTTATTTTCTTTGAAAATATTCGTTTGATTTCTTTGTTTATTGGTATATCAATTGTCCCTTCCAGCTGGGAAAATTTGGCTCAAGACCGCCCTCGGTAGAGGACTGTACATGTCAGAATTCACCCTGATACAACATCATGAAGCTAAGAGGTCCATAAGAAAGCAACGGCAACAAAGCATCGGAACATCATCATCTACAGGGACAACCTACAAATGCAAAATCTGTGGTCGAGAATGTTTCTCAAACATAGGACTTCATAGTCACAGGAGGCGCTGCAACTTCAGGGGCACACAAAAACTTTTAACATAGACTTTCGAGACTGAATTGCCAATGAATGGTATATCAATCTTCCTGTATTATACATTGCCAAATCTATCCATGTATAATTACGGTGGTGGTACTATTTAACCCATTGCTAGGAAAATTAGAGGTTCATATATTTACCAATGGCATTAGTATAAAAGTTGAGATAGCTCAATTGGATTTCGAACTCACAACGATGCCGCAGTCATTCAATTTACCCATTACGTCACGGCGACTCCTCTTTGAAATAGCTGTAGAGACGAAATAATAGAACTGCAAGTAAAAATGGAATATTGTATAACAATATTTGTATTGCTATGTCTTAAGTATCTGGCCGCCATCCTTGGTTCCAGATGTAGTAAATAAGTAAGCAAGCCAATAAGAATCCGGTGTTATAGTATTCTTTGTAAGTCCGACGTCCAAGATGATCCAAATAGCAATGAGCCAAGGTTAACAATCAGACCTCTATATGTACACCAACAGCAGCAGCATCAGTGCCAGTTATTGGACAGTGGGAATCTTTCTCAGGTCACGTGGTAGCCAACGAGTTTATATTTAGGAGTGACCATTTGCCCCATGCCTTATATATCAAAAACTGCAACACTATGTAATTAAAATGATCGAACTTGAATCAATCTTCATTCCAATTTACAGATTTATAATCAAATCTGAATCCACATTCATTTTATCTTTTATAATTTTTCAAGGAAGATAACAAGTAAATACACTACTCCTTATTTATTGATTTACAATTAATCTACTTGTTTACAAGTTAGGTCGGAATGATGCTGTTCCGAATAGAAAATAGACACTGCAATGAGTTGAACATTATATCTATATATATATTGAGTGAGCACGAAATGATCTTGAGTTAGCATCCTTCCGCCTGTTAAAGACAATGGCGTATTATCCACATATTTCTAACTGCATCTGCGCGAGTAGCTCAATAGGATAATTTTTGGAGGTAATCTATGTTGCAGTGACTGCTAACGAACAGTGATGCTTGCTGGAGCTGCTGTAGTCTCTCCTTCCGTCTGGCACTCTTTTCTGTGGCGGCTTCTTTCCTCTCCCTTTCTCTCCTTTTCGTCCCTTGCTATGTGGCAATTATAAATTCACCAGTCTAAAAAACAAACAAAGAAAACATAGTTGTAGAGGGGAAGTACTAGAGCAAAACGTTCCTTGTGACGAAGTAATAATATTTTGAGCTTAGAATATTGTATTTAGAAATTGAGCTTAGTATTCGAGTGTTTATTTCTTCGACATTTCTCGCCGAATCTTCCGGTTTACCATTCGATGATTTCACGATCAGGAGCCTGGCAATCATCCCCCTTTTTTAGGGTCTACAACTCCTTGATCTCTGTCCTTATTTCGACTGTTTTCTTTAGTATGCTAACCTGTCTATTGGTTGCGCATTTGCCGGAGCCGTGAGGATTCTCAATTTCAAACGGTCAGAAGATAAAAAGAGGAAACAACCTCAGGATTTGAAATTTAAACTAGTTATGCCTTTCAGATCAAAAGGTTGTTTTGAACATGGAAAAGCGAGGATCAGAACGTTGATGTAGATGTCTCCGGGGCGGGGGGGGGGGAAGATTGAAGATCAAGTAAAGGTTTGAAAAAAAAGTGGATGAATGCCGTAGACAAAGTAGATCAGAATAATGAGGAGTTGGCCAAGAATAATTGGTGGTCAAGGAATTGTCCTAAAGGCTTGGAATTTGGAGATTTGAAGATTTGAAACTGTCTGAAAAAATTTAATTGCATAGGATAGATGGATAGATAGATAGATAGATGGATCTAAACTCGACTAGTGTTGACACAGAGTAGACGGTGATTGGTAACTGTCTCTTGTCCATGTGAAAATTATACTAAATTATTAGCCCTTTATATATACTAGCAAATATATGCACCCTCCGGGTGCAAGTATTTAATGTAATAAAATATTATATCAAATTAGAAAGGCGAATGAAACTAAATATAAATGCAGATAAAAACATTTGAAACAGAGAGGAGGTATAATTGAAACATAAAACAACTGAAACTAACCCTTCCATCAATCCCGTCTTTCATTGCTAAATTTTCCTAATCTAACTATTTAGTTAAAATAGGAAGTAAAGAATAAAATTACAGTTATTTCTTCTTGTTAATGAATTTCATTTAAGATTTATTGAAGAGATTTGTGCTCATATTCATAATATAAAACCAAACAATTAAACATCCATAATACTAAGCACATATTTATTAAAATCAAATTTTTAATATCAATATGCAAATTAGCCTTCCCATTCACACTGTAAACCGCTATTTTGTTGTATATATAAATACAATTGCATTTTATTAATATGCAAATAATTCCCACAGTATAAAAGACTATTTTATTAATAAGTGAGGTTTAAATAAAAATAAAATCATGGAGAATGTGATGTCAATAACAAAGGGAATTGTGACTTGAGTAGTAATATAGTTTCGGTTACAGACAGAAAAACACACAATCTCCATTATAATAAGATATATATATATAATATATATATATATATATATAATGTGTGTGCATGTGTGCGTGTATTTTGTGTCGGAGAAATTCAAATAAAGTGCTCGATTAAAGGTGTAAGAGCTCCATCTATTTGTTATGGTGTACTATAAAATTAAAATGCATGTGTTATCATTGCCGTCAAAGAAGCGTATTAGCCGCTTACCCTCAAGATAAAACAATTTGAGGATAAGCGGCTAATACGCTGTTTTACAACCAATGGTAACAATAGCCTTTTAATTGAATAATAAACTATAACAAACGCACAGAAACACATCTATCTCTATATATATTGGCATGATGAGAAGAGTGATCTAGTTTGTGGGGAATTCTAGGAAGGGTGGTCTTCTGCATTCATTTTTTCTTTATTGTTAAGGGAAGTTTCCTGTGTGTATATCCTCTTGGTCTAATGATTATATAGGCGAAAAAATAACAGTCACCAAGCGCCGATGTTTCTGCGTGTACGCTATTCTTAGTTGTACACATGGTCTATCACCAAAATTGAACAATCTTTATTTATGAATACAGAAAATTACATTGCACACTCACACACAATGTGGAGGTGCGCGGTGTAATGGTCACGTCTTAGGAAATGGACACAGCGATACGAGTTCAAATCTTCAATGAGGCAGTTTGCATTACAGATAGCTCTAATACTGTTGCGAAAAAGTATGCATGCACCTATTCTCTCTCCAGTTATTGGTAAATAGTAATGCAAATTGGGCTCTTTAAATTTGTTCAGGCAACCAGTCTCAGAGAAGGAAAACTCAAAATCAAACCGGTTAATGTCCATTTAAGAAATATAAGAAATATTAAGAAATATGTGTCATATCGTGCGAAGAACCACACACACACACACACACACACACACACATATATATATATATATATATATATATATATATATATATATATTATATCAAGTCTCAGTATCCATTTTATATTCAGAAGATAAAAACGAAAGAACGCAAGAGGCACACACACACATACACACACACACACACACACACACACACACACACACACACACACACATATATATATATATATATATATATATATATATATATATATATATATATCCTGAAGAAGGTGTATCATGAACACCGAAACCATAATAGAGAAAAAAATTTCTGATACTATAAATGCTCTGTATTTTACAAAATAGTTTTAGCCCTTTTTATATTAACTACTAATGCAACTACAGAAAAACATGGGAGTAACAGTTGAAGAACACACACACACACACACACACACACAAACACACACACACACACACATATATATATATATATAAATGTGTGTGTGTGTGTGTGTGTGTGTGAGCGTGTGTTTATGTTTGTGTTTGTGTGTGTGTGTGTTTCTTCCTTTTCTCTGTTTTACATGAATATAATACAAATACAGAGACTACACACTTAATACCCGCTTAGCTGCAGAGGAAACTTTTGGTTTCAGATTACTGTGCCTTGTGTCTATGTAAGAGAACGTTCTTAGTTCTGATTGGCGCAGAAAGTGCGCCAACAAATGCACCGTTCACTTTAATCCTTTTCTTAATCAATTTCATTTGAACAGCTGTCATCTGGTTCTGATTTGTTCATTGTATAAAAACTTTCGAACAATAGAAAAGAACACAACAACAGATTCTTATTTGGACGAGGTGAATTTGATATGTCGACACATTTTTGTTTTCGTAGGGGGTGGGGAGATAACATTTGACTTCCGTTGAGACAGAGACACATGACTATCAGCCATGGAAATCCTCTGTTGTATATTCGATCCCAAAGAAGAAGAAAAAAGATTCTGATTGAAAATAGGTTAACAGTTAAACAATCTATCCAGTGGCATCAGCTAATTGACTTTCAGTTCGAAATAAGCAACAGCAGACTCTTTGTGTAAAATAATGACATGTGAAAAAGAGGAAAGTAACTTAGATTTGGGGATGACGTATGAAAGGCTACCTGTCGGTTTGCAATTGGTCAGAATAAGGCGAGTACGAGAGTTAGAGAAAGAGAGTGAAGAGTTTGGGAGTTTGGACTGTGTGTTTGAAGAAAACAAACGCAAGATCAGTGACTGTTTTCCAAGGCATTTTACTTGGGGATTAAACAAAATATGAGACCTAAAAAAAAAGAAGGTCTTGTGTTCATTATCAAAACCCAAGCTATGACATGAGATGAAACATCCTCAAAACGATCAAAGTAGTCCCAGACCACTCCAAAAACAGCGGGAATGCCGTCCAGCCCAACAATAGACACACCAACGGACACAGACAGACCCAGCTACTCCGATACAGAATTGCAGATACCCAACCAGATCCAAACCAGAAATAATTAGAACAGTAAAAGATAAGTATATGACGAATATTACAATTGACACTCCTCTAAATTGACGATACACATATTTCTAAATGGATCCCATGACGTCACATAAAGAGATTAACATACAACGTCATTTCTTTTAATGGAACCCGTAATGTTACATTTATCAAAGTTAAACTCTAAGCTACAAAGTGCGAAGAAAATATGTATATTAGTCATATATCTATTAATAATGGAGATTGTCTGTATTTCTGTCTGTAACAAAAACTACGTCATAGCTCTACGTCACAGCTTACGTCACGATATTCTTATGCGATATACACCCAAAATTTGAATAAGCAATTTTTTAAATTGTTTTTTTTTACTCTCGTGCTTTTTTTGTTTTTTACAGTAACAAGAAGTTAACTAAAAAGTTTACAAATAAATAAATACCTACGATTTTGTGTAAAATTGATGTGGAAAATATTCAAAATAATTTTTTTTACATAACATTTTATTTGAGTGGACGGAGCTCAGTTTTCATTTCAAATTGTTTTATTTTTTTATTTACCTACTTAATAAATCTTGAATTTGTAAAATTTTTATTTATCAAATTGACGTCAACTTCAGTAAAAATCGCCGAAAACAAAATTGATAAATTAAAAAAATCAATTGAAATCTTTTTTTGCTTAAGGAGTCAGCCTTAAATCCAAAATGATATGAAATGTTGGACTACGTCTCTAGTAAAAGTAAAGTCGACGGAGTGGCCTATTGTCAGTATCAGTTAGACAGCGAGGGAGTCTATCTCCTTTTCACTAGTGCTAGACTAGGGAGTTTGTTTTTTAGGCGAAGTGCTACACCTATCACCAGCTCCCCACTTTACCGCATAGATTCTTGTGTTACGGCTGCGTTGAATTGGAGAGGGCCGGTATTGAACCAGGAACCTTGTGGTTCCGAGCCGAATGCTCTATCGACTGGGCTAAGCCGGCCCTAAAGATTTGACACACTGACATTTGCATTTATTATTAGAGATTAGGAAGAATATAAAAGTCGTCGGGGCGGCCTAATGTCGGTATCGGCCAATCAGCGAGGGAGTCTATCCCCTTTTTAATAGCGCTAGACCAAGGAGATTGTTTTAGCATCTGAGGATGGTGCTACACCTATCATCAACTCCTTACTTTACCGCACAGATCCCTGTGCTACTCATACGCTGAGTGGGCGAGGACCGGTATCGAACTAGGAACCTTGTGGTTTCTAGCCGAACGCTCTACCGACTGAGCTAACCCGGCCCCTAGGAAGAATATCATCATCATCATCATCATGTCGCGCTGTTAGCACGGATATCCATGACAGTCTCTCTCCATCCGTCCCTATCGTTCATCATTCTCGGAAGGTCCTCTATGCAGCATCCTGTATCCGCACAGAGCTGATCAATGTACGTCTTTGCTAGTCGGCCCACACTGGCGTGCCCATGTGCTGGCTTCCACAGGAGGACGTCGCTTATGAGTTCGTCCTTGCTTCTCCAGCAGTGTCCCGCGTGTCTTGTCCGTCTTACTCGGATGGTTTGGGTGATATGTGGAAGGTGGCCGTGCAGCTGTTTTCTCGTGAGGTGCTGTTTCCACGTCTTGTTCAGGATCACCCGCAGCATTCTTGGGCAGCTCCCATCTAGTGTATTCTCTTGTCGCTTCGTTAGGGTCCAAGTGGTGCAGCCATACAGCAGTACTGAAATCCAAAAGGAAGAATATAGATGTCTTCAATAGACGACTAATCTGTTTTATAAAGCATTCAAAAATTCTAAAGGGTGATTATTGGTATCATGGGAAGATTTTAGCGTAAAAAAAAAGATATTATTAGTCACCGGGAAAAAGTCAGTTCTGATCGAAATTGTGTCTTTTAGAATAAACGATGATAATGAGGAAACCATGTTGTTTGGTGATGCTATTACTAATTCAGAATCTAAAATTATAAACTCGAAAAGAAAAACATTCAGTATTTGTCATGTTGAGATTTATATTTAATTAAATATCAGAACTAAGTTTTATAAATCGAGAAATGGCGGTCATTTTGGTTCACATACGAATCAGCCATTGTTAAAATAGGAAGTTGTTACGATTTTTCTGATATTTCATAAAAAGTACAATATTTATTCTTTGCTAGCAGGACCTGTGGATATACCACAGTATGATAATTTGACTATTACAACGTTTGATATGTTTACTTAATAGATATTGCTAAATAGTTCAATATGTAAGAAGTATAATAATCTTGATTTAACCCTCTCTCTCTCTCTCTCTCTCTCTCTCTCTCTCTCTCTCTCTCTCTTTCTCAAAAGAGGGTTTGTAAGATATTTACATTGATTTGCCAATAAAGTTGTTTAAAATATCTTCATTAATTTTCCCACAAAAAGCGACGAAAACAAGACTCAGAAAATATCTAAGTTGGGCCGGGAATTCAGCCGACGCTGGCTCGCTAAAACATAGCGTAAATTAAGGCTGGAGACCGGGACGATATAAGATCAAAATTACCAGAATGTATTCCGTAATTCACAATTTCAATATTATGAAAAAAACAAAAACAAAACATTATATCTTTGTTTTATTTATAATATTGAAATTGTGAATTACGGAATGTTCCTTTTAGTTTTACTTTGGTCATTTAAGCGACACAAGACCATTTGGAATGTTTCATTTTTAAAATTGGGTTAAATAAAAAGGAACAAATAATAAATCCGCGATTAATTGACACCAGACAATCTGGATTTTCATTATTGCATTTCATATTGAACAATTGGAACGGTCTCATTTTTAACCAGAGAGTGTAGCGGGATGCTAACTGATGGAAGATATAGGAACACGCATATATAAACATTACAGTATTTAAGTAAACTAACATTAAGAATGAATTTACAAATTAAACTCCCAATATAAATGCTGTAATACAAAGGAAGGGATCCACAGTATCACTTATCTATATACTAATACTCGTGTTCCATAATTGTACGACCGTTATCATCTAGCAAATCCCTCTGATTAAAAATGAAACGGTCCAAATTGTCCAAAATGAAATGTAAAAATGTAAATCCTGATCATATGGTGTTACTTATCCACCAAATTCTTATTTCTTATGAGTGTTGTCACCACAGCTAAATAATGGACAATTCCGTTGTTATTATAAAGAAAGAAAGGGAGAAAAAAGGAAATGCTATATAGAAAAAATAATAAGAAAGAAGGAAAAAGAGTTGGGGAGAGATAGGGAGAAGGGGTGAGTACGCGGAAGCGATAATGCTAGTCTGTTCCCATCGAACATAATGAAAAAATGAAAAAAAAAGGAAAGAAAGAAAAAAGAGTAAGTGAGAGTAAAATCTTGATTGTTAAATTTTGTACATATTGAACTATGTTTATCCACAGGTCCTGCTAGTATTGAACTATTTAGTAATATCTCTTATGTAAATGTATCAAACGTTGTAATAATTATATAACCATGGTGTGGTAAATCTACAGGTCCTGCTAGTATTGATCTAATGAATTAAATAAAATTTAAATTACAGGATTTGAACGACAGAAATGCTGGTAGAGAATTGTTTACTGATTATTAAATTAAAAAAAGATGATACAAAATGTGTCTTTCTTTATCGAAATGGAACTGCCAATTTTTCTTTTTCAGTTCGATTCTGTTTCGTGATTCTTGTTTAGATTAATTCTACGAAAGACTCTTCCAATTTTATCTTTTGAAGAAGGCAAAATCTATATTAGAATTCGAATATATGCTTAAATGGATTAGCCCCCTTATTAATACGCACCCTTTTTCTTTTATTCATATCCACCCCACTCAAAAAATGATCAGTATAAATTTTGATTATTTTTATCGACTAAATAAATTTTGTCGGCAGAAATAGAGGTAAACAGAAGTTTGCGAGTATCACTCTAAAAGTAGAGGCTATCAGACTTCTCTTTACCAACAATTTCCTTTTTATACAGACGATGGCCCCAACGATGGTTTTTATAAACGAACGGAAACGCTATAGCGTCGGCTTGATAAATATCACTCATTCATGAAACTTAGTTTTTCATTTGCATAAAATTGCATATATAATAATCTTCATACAATGACTGCTATTTACACAGTAGCATTGCAACCAACAAAGCCTTCATCAGATGATGACTCTCGGTTCATGCATGGTTTCGGGGCCGAAGCATCATTACCACTAACCCAGAGCGCCCCAGCAGTATCTCACGATACCACCAGACTTTGTCGGTTTGATGTCACAATATAGGACTGCCATATCCATGCTGATGCGGTTAGAGCTTTCTCCTGAATCTTATTTAAGTATTTCCTCTTGTCTGGTAGAGAAAGTCCAAGTTTAGACAAAAATGCCGAGGTTGAGTTGGCAATATACCCCCGACATCCGACCTCAATGGAAAATACATCCGTTATCCATCCGTTTCTGGCGCATTGTTCACGTAGGTCTTCATATTTTTCCAAGCACATCTTTATTTCTAAGCACATCTTATCTCAATTTTATTTAATTCTCAATCAAAAAAAAAAAAATGTAAATACAAATTCAGCGAAGATATAATTTCTTTCTTGGTTGTGTCGAGAACTGTTCAGTACCAGTTTGTAAAAACCTAAAAAAAAAAAAAACAGTTCCTTTTTCCGATGGAGACATGATCTGCGTTCATATAGATATAATAGTTTCAAACTTGGCACAACAAAAAGAAAGAAAGAAAGAAAAAAGAAAAAAGAAAAAGAAAAGCCGTTAGATTCATTTTCTAAAAGTGAAATCGTTCATAAATAATTTATAAAGGGTTAATCTTTCTGGTTAAAATTTTCTTTTTGCTTTCGGTGATGAACATTGAAATTATAAAAGATCAGAGAACAAGAGAGGAGAGAGGTGAGATTGATCGATATTGAGGAGAGATCAGTAGGCACACTCATTTTGGCTGACTCAATAAGCCTACCTCAGATGTTCTTCAAGTGCACGGCGTCGGTGGTGGTGGTGGTGGGGGGGGGTTTACGGTACAGCGTGTCAGCACTCCTAAACTCTTCTTGGTATTTTACCCTCTTCGTATCACACATTTACAGACTTTGAATATAAATAAAAAATGTCCAGTCTTTGCCGAATCTCAACCACCTGCAAACATTCAAATTACCTAGTTCACCCTGAGAAACAACCCACGCCTCACCCAGAAGAAGAAAAAAAAAAGAATAATTGTTGTTGAATATATAAAAGGATAAAAAATGGAGAACACAAAGAAAAAATCATGAAGGGGTAAATAAAATGAAGAATCACTAGAAAATAAATGTCTGAGAAGCCGAGAAAAAAGGATTGTATAATATATATATATATATCTTATTATAATGGAGATTGTGTGTTTTTCTGTCTGTAACCGAAACTATATTACTATACAAATCACAATTCCCTTTGTTATTTACATCACATATTTTTATTTAAACATCAATTATTAATAAAATTGTTTTACATCATTAAGACTGTTGATCATATCTACATATTAATAACATGCAATTGTATTTAAATATACGAGAAAAGAGCGGTTTACAGTGTGAATGGGAAGGCTAATTTGCATATTGATCTTAAAAAAATTGATTTTAATAAATATATGCTTATTATTATTGATTTCAAATTGTTTGGGTTTTTTTTCTTATTGAATATGAGCAACAATCTCGGGGATAAATCTTAAAAGAAATTCATTAACAAGAAGAAATAACTGTAATTTTATTCCTTACTTCCTATTTTAACTAATAAATTAAATTAGGAAAATTTACCAATGAAAACGGGAGTAAGGGAAAATGATGGAAGAGTTATTTTCAAAGTTGTTCTATTTTTCAATCATACCCCCTCTGTTCCAAATATTTTTATCTGAATTCTTATTCAGTTTCATTAGCCTTTCTAATTTAACATATTTTGTCATATTAAAACTTAAATACTTGCACCCAGAGGGTGCATATATTTGCTAGTATATATAATATAATTTAATATACCAAGCGTGGTGGTAAAACCTCGCGGTGAGAAAAAAACCAGCAAATAGTTTGATTGTAAAAATATACTACCAAACATCAACCGGGAAGAGAAAAAAATTGGAAAAAAGAAAAGACCAAGATAGTCGTACCAACAAAAAGTAATCTATTGGTACAGTATTTGGCCAAAAGAAAAAACAATTTGTATGCATATATATGTATATAAGATATATATATATTCATACAACCGCTAGGAAAATAAGCTAATAAGTAAAAAGTGCTCAATACCTAAGTAGAGCAAATAATCTATCTTTATATATATATATATATATATATATATATAAAGATAGATTATTCAATAAGAAAAAAAACCCAAACAATTTGAAATCAATAATAATAAGCATATATTTATCAAAATCAATTTTTTAAAGATCAATATGCAAATTAGCCTTCCCATTCACACTGTAAACCGCTCTTTTCTCGTATATTTAAATACAATTGCATGTTATTAATATGTAGATATGATCAACAGTCTTAATGATGTAAACAATTTTATTAATAATTGATGTTTAAATAAAAAATGTGATGTAAATAACAAGGGAATTGTGATTTGTATAGTAATATAGTTTCGGTTACAGACAGAAAAACACACAATCTCCATTATAATAAGATATATTATATATATATATATTATACAATCCTTTTTTCTCGGCTTCTCAGACATTTATTTTCTAGTGATTCTTCATTTTATTTACCCCTTCATGATATATATATATATATATATATATATATATATATATATATATATATATATATATATATATATATATATATTAAATATAACTGTTTATACAAAGGTTTAGTAGGCATCTACCTAAGGTTTCAGGCTTTTGCCTTCGTCAGGATACCTTTAATCCCTCTGGTGTGTCTGCAAAATCATTTTTTGCGGTTAAGTATTTGTGAATGACTGCACTATCTCGGTTAATATATTTTTGCAGTTATTCACAAATACACAACCGCAAAAAATGATTTTGCAGACACACCAGAGGGATTAAAGGTATCCTGACGAAGGCAAAAGCCTGAAACCTTAGGTAGATGCCTACTAAAACCTTTGTATAAACAGTTATATTTAATAAATAAAGCTCTTACATTTGTAATTGAGCACTTTATTTTTCTTATTTATCTCGGAAAAATTACCTATAATATATATATCTCTCTCTCTCTATATATATATATATATATATAATGGATATAAAAGAAACCTCCTCGAGTTTCACCATAAGGATCTTCAGGGTTAAATCCACTGAATTAATTGAGGTACCGATTAATTATATATATATATATATATATATATATATATTATATATATATATATATAATATATTCATCAAAAAGTTACAACCACGTTTTCATTGTAGTAGCATAAATAGTTAATCCAAAAGGGCTCAATATATTTCGTAAAATAAACACCGAAACCAGGGTAGAGAGTAAAAAGTTTTTTACATATTTATATATATATATTATAATAATATATAATATGAAATGAATTTTATATAATATATATTATATAATGATATATAATATATAATATATATATATATATATATATAATATACTAATATATAAATAGAATAAATTTGGGCATGTGCCTGTCTAAATAAAGATATACGTGGTCTGAAGAAGCTTGTGGCCCTAGATACCCACGAGTGGAAATGGTCCATAACCACGATACCCATGGTATATAAGGCCTTTTTATTCACAAATATATATATATATATATATTTCCGGTGAGAGGAAAGTGTCTTACCAAAGGATTAATTTACCTAGCATCAGTAACATCTACCCAGAAACCGGACACTACCAAATACTATGTAGGATGCACGAAATCTGAATTTAAAACCAGATTCACAAACCACAAACACACTTTCTCTAATATTAAACGAAAAATGCAACAACGTTAGCTAGCTACATTTGGGATTTAAAACATCAAAACATAACACCGATTATCAAATGGGATTTATTAAAAAAAACGAGTGCTTTCCGAGGTCTTATGGACCCATGCTTCTTGTGTCTACAGGAAAAATTGAAATAAAAATGACTTAATTAATAAAAAGGATGAGTTCCTAGGAAAATGTATGCATAGATTACGCAATGCATTAGAATACCAATAAGATATAATTGATCAATAAGGGCATAATACAGTAAAATTGTCATAAAGCAATAACAAAGAAAAACTACTAGAAGAAATAAAGAAATAAAGAAATAAATTAAAATAAAAACTTAGCCATACTCCAGACTAACTGACCCCATAAAGGTCAATAGAGTAAGTTGAAGATAGTGGTAAGGGTAATAAAAGTATAAGTTTACCACGTAGGTCAAGATAGTAGGAGTTTAACCCCAACTACAAACTAGCAGCCTACTAAGATTAAATTTCAGGAAGAATTAAAGAGATATCAGTTTAGCTATATAAAATAACCGAAAAAATCCACTCAATCCCCCTGATGAAGGTGTTAGAGTAACACCGAAACCGCGGTCGGGAAATAACTTCTTCTACGACTATATATATATATATATATATATATATATATATATATATATATATATAGATAGATAGATAGATAGATAGAGATAGATATGTGAAGAAAAAGGCTTAAACACCATGGGGTTTAAATTATGGACCATTATTTAAGGGCTTTTTTATTCACAAATAACTTTGCTCTGTTATTACGAATAATTAAACATGAGTCTCATACGGACCTGCACTGATTCTCTATAACAAAACTACTGTAGGAATAGGACCAGCCTAATCACCTTGTACAAGAAACTTGTACCACAACAAAGAATATTATATATATATTATATATATATATTATATATATATATCTTATTATAATGGAGATTGTGTGTCTGTCTGTAACCAGAACTATATCACCAACAACATGACAATTCAACAGCCCATATCATTTAATATTAATTAACATCTTATTTATTAACAATGTCTCTATTATTGTTTGCAATTAATTATAATGTACATTTATAAAAACGGGAGAAGCGTCTTCATTGTGGTGTAAGTAGTCTCACATGTGGTATAAGTATGTCTCCCATATCCATAACTACTTAATAGCAAGTTTGTTCCCCGCTGGATTCCCTATATTTGCGACCTTGGTCACATCCTACCACGGCGAACGGGTTGGTACATACCTACATTCTATAAACTAGCAAAATAAAAACACCCTCCGGCGATGAAAAAATTACATTTTGAAATATATTGCCTGAGGGTAGAGTTAAAAATTCAATGTCAGCGAGTTTGAACCCTAAGTAAGTAAAATCATCAAATTCATTAAAGGATTAAAAAATAAACAATTTGAAATGTAAACTTTAAAATATGTATAGAATATATAATACCAGTTATATATTATTAAAACTTGTTTTAAAAAAACGATGAGGACTGTCTAATGTTGCATGTTCAAATTTTGAGTTATTTATCTATGTTATGACGATTTGGGTAATGTGACGTAAGCGGACGTAGTTTTTGTTACAGACAAAAAACAGGAATGCGAATCCCCATTATTAATAGAGATAGGAAAATACTCTTGATATGAAACTTATTGGCAAGCGAAATGAATCCCAATAACTACAAAATTACTTTTGCGGAAAGGTTTTTGATGAATATTCATAATTTCAAACAACCAAACATTCATTATTTTAAAAATGAATGCAATCCATGTTATTGGCCAATTTTATTGAACTTTTAAAATTAATATGAATATTTTACACAGCTTATATTTATTGTATTAAATTTATTCATGTTTAATAATGTTATTTTCAAAGCTGCAAGTTATTATTCAGCAAAAATATGTAATGATGGATGTTTATGTATTTACCAAATCCTCCGCACGAGAAGCGTTTGACACAAGGTCAATTTCTTAAGTGGCGTTAACAGGTTTGAATTCAGTTTTTCCTTCTCCTAGACTGGTTGCCGTGCCGAGATAGAGAGCCTAGTCCGCCCTACTATTTACCCGTAGTTGGAGGAGAATAGTTGGATTCATACATTTCCCAAGAGGTATTAGTACCATATGAAATACAATTAGCTTCGTCCAGGATTTGAACTTGTGTCACTGTGTCCATTTCCTTCGACGACAACCATTACACTACGGACACTCTCAAAAATAATGAAAATATTGTATTTACACCTTTTTTGAAAAAAATATTTATTTTAGCGTGAGACTAGACACTTACCTCGAGGACGAAGTACGGTGTAGATCTATGGTTTAGGTGAGATGGTGAAAAAAAGAATACCTATTGCTTACCTTTGCTGCAGAGAAAAAAATGGTTTACCCTCTCCGTTGAAACAAAAAGCGTGATAAAAAAAGCGTTCAGAGAAAGACTAGTCCATTTATATGATTAATGGCTCATCGCTGATTGCCTGACCAACAATCAGAAACGAACGCAACGGCAATATAAACGCGGTATTGTTTGAGATCGCAGTCTGATTTTGGGGATGAAAGTGGACAAGTGGAAAGTGTTGGTATAAAAATATCCCGGAAAAAATTGATGTCACCGAAATAATAGATCAACAACTTATTTTATTTTCTATTTTCCTGACTGTTTCAGATCGAGGCTTGATGATTAGTATGTATCTGCGTTATTCGGACTAGTTCCTCATCTTCATTGTTATCGTAAACATTTCGGCCGATATTCTCCTCCGGCCTTCTTCGGGTAATTTCTTGTCGGTCTCGGGAACCTTCTCGGATCGGGAAACTTCTTTTCAACTCGGGGAAAACTTTCTTGTCGTAATCGGAGCCATCACGGAACTTTGAATCTAACCCTTTAGTCAGTCCACGACAAGAAGTTCCCGACGTTTCGAAAAGACGGTTCCGAGTCCGAGAAGATTCCCGATGTCCGACAAGAA
>CM042153.1:34547106-34614606 GCA_023376005.1 Doryteuthis pealeii
ACACGAAAAATGGCAAAACAACGTTACTAGCCTACATTTGGATTTAAAAATCAAAATACATAACACCGATTATTCAAATGGATTCTTATTTAAAAAAACGAGTGCTTTCCGAGGTCTTATGCGACCATGCTTCTTGTGTCTACAGGAAAAATGAAAATAAAATGACCTTAATTAATAAAAAGGATGAGTTCTAGGAAAATGTATGACATAGATACGCAATGCATTAGAATACCAATAAGATATAATTGATCCAATAAGGGCATAATACAGTTAAAATTGTCATAAAGCAATAACAAAAGAAAAAACTAACTAGAAAGAAATAAAATGAAATAAAGAAATAAATTAAAATAAAAGAGCTTTGCAGCTCCTAAACAATCCGAAGACTAACGTGGACCCCATAAAGGTCAATAGAGTAAGTTGAAGATAGTGGTTAAGGGTATTAAAGTATATAATGGTTTACCACGTATGGCCTTCAAGATAGTAGGAGTTTAACCCCAACTACTAACTAGCAGCCTTACTAAGATTAATTATTGCAGGAGATGAATTAAAGAGCATTAATTCAGTCAGGTTTAGCTATATAAAATAACCGGGTTGATCAAAGATCGCACCTCGGCTCAAATTCCTACCCATGATTGGAAAGGTGTTAGAGTAAACCACCCGAAAACCCGCGGGTCGAGGAAAGCAATGAGACGGCTTTTGAATAGATTTCTACTACTCCGGACCTAGTTACCTACAGCAGACTGCTCTTAGGTCTAAGTTATTATATCACATGTATACTCCTCAGCTAATTACTGAGTGACAACTGAAGAATAATGTACCGTAAAATCACTTATGGAGTAGCAGGCGACTTGTGTCAAATTAAACTATAAATAGATTAGAAATAGTATTAAAGTGATTACTTATACGGGTTTATTGTATGAAATAGAAAACTAATTTATGCAAGAAATATAAGAACGTAGGTTTAACATATTTAAAGAAATATATCAATTGGACCATTATTATGTTTAAATGAGTATAATAATGTCATAAAAAACACAATATATTAAAGAATAGGTTTACAGAGATGAGGCTCAATTTAAGAAAAAAATACACACTAAACTAGAGAAACACAGAATGTCGGGATTTTCCCTCTCCGTTTGTTCTAGGGTAACCTTGAAATTTATGACGAGCGTGATTTTAAAGTTCATATGTAATTATAAAAAAAATTTGATCTAATTGCCATTAAAGATAGAAAAAAATTCATACACCCTACATTAATATTTCTACTTTTAGTATCATATAATTTGGTTATAAGATTACTGTAATAAATTTATATTTCTTTAAGCTGTTTTATATTCACAAAATAACTTTGCTCTGTTTACCAATAATAAACATTGAGCTCTCATACGGCACCTGAGTGCTCTATAACAAACTACTGGTTAGGGAATAGGACCAGCCTAGAATCACCTTGTACCAAGAAAACTTAAGGTACCCCCAACAAAGAATATATATATATATATATATATATATATATATATATATATATCTTATTATAATGGAGATTGTGTGTCTGTCTGTAACCAGAACTATATCACCAACAACATGACAATTCAACAGCCCATATCATTTAATATTAATTAACATCTTATTTATTAACAATGTCTCTATTATTGTTTGCAATTAATTATAATGTACATTTTATAAAAACGGGAGAGCGTCTCATTGTGGTGTAAGTTAGTCTCACATTGTGGTATAAGTATGTCTCCCATATCCATAACTACTTAATAGCAAGTTTGTTCCCCGCTGGATTCCCTATATTTGCGACCTTGTGTCACATCCTAACCACGGCGAACGGGTTGGGTACATACCTACATTCTATAAACTAGCAAAATAAAAAACACCCTCCGGGCGATGTAAAAATACATTTTTGAAATATATTGCCTGAGGGGTAGGAGTTAAAAATTCAATGTCAGCGAGTTTGAACCCTAAGTAAGTAAAATCATCAAATTCATTAAAGGATTAAAAAATAAAACAATTTGAAATGTAAACTTTAAATATGTATAGATATATAATACCAGTTATATATTTATTAAAACTTGTTTTAAAAAAACGATGAGGACTGTCTAATGTTGCATGTTCAAATTTTGAGTGTATTTATTCTATGTTATGACGATTTTGGGTAATGTGACGTAAGCGGTTACGTAGTTTTTGTTACAGACAAAAACCGGAAGCGAATCCCCATTATTAATAGAGATAGGAAATACTCTTGATATGAAACTTATTGGCAAGCGAATGAATCCCAATAACTACAAAATTATTTTGGAAAGGTTTTTTGATGAATGATTTCATAATTTCAAACACCAAACATTCATTATTTCTAAAAATGAATGCATCCATGTTATTGGCCATTTTTATTGAACTTTTAAAATTAATATGAATATTTACACAGCTTATATTTATGTATTAAATTTATTCATGTTTAATAATGTTATTTTCAAAGCTGCAAGTTATTATTCAGCAAAATATGTAATGATGGATGTTTATGTATTTACCAAATCCTCCGCCACGAGAAGCGTTTGACACAAGGTCAATTTCTTAAGTGGCGTTAACAGGTTTGAATTCAGGTTTTTCCTTCTCCTAGACTGGTTGCCGTGCCGAGATAGAAGAGCCTAGTCCGCCCTACTATTTACCCGTAGTTGGAGGGGAGAATAGTTGGATTCATACATTTCCCAAGGGTATTAGTACCATATGAAATACAATTAGCTTCGTCCAGGATTTGAACTTGTGTCACTGTGTCCATTTCCTTCGACGACAACCATTACACTACGGGACACTTCTCAAAAATAATGATAAATATTGTATTTACACCTTTTTTGAAAAAAAATATTTATTTTAGCGTGAGACTAGACACTTACCTCGAGGAGCGAAGTAGGTGTAGATCTATGGTTTAGGTGAGATGGTGAAAAAAAGAATACTATTGCTTACCTTTGCTGCAGAGAAAAAAATGGTTTACCTCTCGTGAAACCGTGATAAAATAAAGGTTCATGAGAGAAGACTAGTCCATTTATATGATTAATTGCTCATGCTGATTGGCCTGACCAACAAATCAGAAACGAACCACGGCAATATAAACGCGGTATTGTTTGAGATCGCAGTCTGATTTTGATGAAAGTGACAAGTGGAAAGTGTGTAAATAATATCCCGGGAAAAACATGTATTGTCACCGAAAATAATAGATTAACAACTTATTTATTTTCTATTTCTCTGACTGTTTCAGATGAGGCTTGATGATTAGTATTATCTGCGTTATTCGGACTAGTGTCCTCATCTTCATTGTTATCTGTACAACATTTCGGCCGATATTCCCTCCGGCCTTCTTCGGGTATTTCTTGTCGGTCTCGGGAACCTTCTCGGACTCGGGAAACTTCTTTTCGAACTCGGGAACTTTCTTGTCGTAATCGGGAGCCATCACGGAACTTTGAAGCTAACCCTTTATTCAGTCCACGACAAGAAAGTTCCCGAGTTCGAAAAGAAGGTTTCCGAGTCCGAGAAGATTCCCGAGTCCGACAAGAAATACCTGAAGAAGGCCGGACGGCATATCGGCCGAAACGTTGTAAAAATAACAATGAAGATGAGGACAATAGTCCGAATAACGCAGATAATACTTATTTATTTTGTTAAAAATGTTTTTACTAAAATTATGAAAACTTTGCGAATATTTCAATGAAGACTATTTTTATCAAAGTCCTAATAACTTGTACTTTCCTATTGTTATACTATTGCTTATTTGTTACACAGAGTTGCGTTCTTATCGATTAGAGATTAATATTTGATTCTTTATCTGTAAATAGGGAAAGAACATTAAAAGAAGGAAACTGAGTTTGTCGTGTCCATTAAAATACTACATAAACATTAAAACACGCCCCCCAAATATTTATAAACCAATAACACAGAGAAGTGCTTACATCGTAAAAACACACCAATCAACTTGTACAATAGAAAACTATTGAATACAAATCAGAAAGGTTGTTTTATGAATCACTATAATTTAAATAAATATCGACAACATAATGTTCAGACATAGCAGTAAATATACCATTAAAAATCTTCCCACAATCTCTTAATGATTGGGGAGAATTAGAATTTGCTTTTGTTGCTAATAGAAAAAGATATTTCAATTGAATTGGTTGGTTGGTTGGGTTTTACGGCATGTCAATCCTTGTGTTATTTGATGCCGAAGACATTCATTCTTTATGGGTGCTTAATTCAGGAAGTCCTCTTCGTAGCATCCAGTATCCGTACACAGATGGTTAATGTCGGTCTTTGAAGGACGGACAACACTAACGTGCCCAATTGCATGTTTCCACAGGAAAACGTCAAATAGGAGTTCATCCTTACTTCTCCAACAGTATCCAGCATATTTTGCTTGTCTTACCCGGATGGTTTGTGTGATAGGGGGCTAATATATATATATATATATATATATATATATATATTATATATATATATATATATATATATGTGTGATAAAGAAACAGATAAAGAAGATGAGTTACCGGGGAACAGAATATCGAGTTAATCGCGATGTCGACGGTCGATACAAATATTAACCGAATAATTCAGTGTTATAAAGAATATGAATTGCTCTACGTCAGTAGAGCGGATTTAGTATAAAGGTATGTATAGATAACCAACTTAAGTTTCACCAAAAACACTCATCAGGGTTAATTATGATGAATTGATTAAGAAACTGATTAATTAAAGACAATTGTGGAAGTGAATAATACAATTATGGCCATAATTGTATTATTCACTTCCACAATTGTCTTTAATTAATTAGTTTCTTGATTAATTCTTTATAATTAATCCTGATGAACGTTTTCAGTGAAACATAAGTAGGTTATCTATATATATACTATTATATATATATATATATATATATATATATATATATATATATTTTAGTATAGACTGTTGAAATGTTGATGTTTTTTTTTCTTTTTTTAGAAATGGGTGCTCGATGAAACAGTATATGTTCTATGAAGTCAATCAGTTATACTCTGATTAAGACCGTCCGCGACATCTGGTGTGCAAACGTCTGCAAGTCGTCCACACGTCCAAACAAAAAAAAAAACAACAAAAAACATAAACATTTCAACAGTGGATACTAATATATATATATATAATATATATATATATATATATATATATGGAAAAGAGACATACAATAACTTAGACTTTTATATATATATATATATATATATATATATATATATATATATATATATATAGATAGACTCCAGAAGACCTGGCCTTTTTATAGTCAACAGGAAAAGTCATCTAGTAGACGTCAAATTTCTAACATGAGGGTAATTAAAGGAAAGCAAAGATAAATACCAAGAACTTGCTGGAGAAATTTGAAACATTCATAGAACGTGAAGGTGACCAATCATATATATATATATAAATATATATATATATATATATATATGTGTGTGTGTGTTGTGTGTGTGCGTGTGTGGTGGTGTGTGTGTCGGTTCCATAATCGGATCTCATTACAGAGTAATGACAAAAAGAAGGAAGTTAGATAAAATAATCCCATAATTTCAAACTGTTATTATGTTAGTTATACAATGAATTCTACAAATACTATGTGGCTTAATACTAAACTTAACGGCCGATACAGAAACGTAAATATTAAATGATAATTTTAGCCAAGAAAAGAAAAAAGACAAGAACTTTTTGATAAATGTAAGACTACAATATATAGAGCAAAGCAATTTGTTAAACCATTTTTTGAAAGATAATTTCCCATTCCTCCTTTTCCTTCCCTTATCTTTTCATTTATCAAGAAAATAGAAAAAAAAAAAAAAAAAAAAAAAAAAGAAAAAGTTTTTGAGCACGCGATATTTTCATAAGTTGTGTTTTTGATAGGTCGCCATTTTATCACTTGCTTACATGAGCCGATCTGATTATTATCGATCTGGCCAACTAACAAAGTCTTCATCTGACTGATAACTCTGTTGGGCGACCTTTTTTTTTTTATCAGACGAATCGATCGGCCACTGACTGGGAGCCTTTCTCAGTGTGGCAAAGAGATTCCTTTATCAGAGTGAGATACCCTTGGGGCTACCCTTTTTTCATGTTACTGACAACGTTGGCGTTGATGTACTGTCATCAAACAGATAACTTGGTTAGAAGAAGAAGAGGAAGAAGAAGTGAGTAATGGCGACGGTTTCCATTAAAGAGATTGCTGTTGTAGTCGAATGTCTCTATTTAACAGAGAACGCTTTAGGTCATTGTCTTTTTCCAAAAAGATCTGAACAATGTTCGCTTGTCTGTTCTTATTCACCGCAAAGAAGTAAAAGTGAATATATATATATATATATATATATATATATATATATATATATATATAATATACAATATTTTTTGATTGTTTAGTCTTATTCCCAAACTGTGTATTTAGTATGGTTATATTATTACGTTATTTTCATTTTATAATGGTGAAAGGCTTGATATACTGTATTGGACAAAAGAAAACGACAGTTGACAAAATAATCTGTCTGTCTGCATATATATATATATATATTATATATATATATATATATATATATATATATATATATATAATGTTGGGAAGATTATGTGCATAATTAAAGTCATACCTAATTTGGGAATTAATTAATTATAATTAAATGAATTAGGCTTGCATATGTTTGAATGTAGGCGTAAACAAACCGCCTAATTCATTTAATTTTAATTAATTAATTCTCAAATTAGGTATGACTTTAATTAAGCACATAATCTCCCCAAAATTGTCGGCCATCGCCATCTCAAACACTTCATATATATATATATATATATATATATATATATATATATATATGGTTATTTTATGCCGTTGACGTTTTGTTTTATTCATAATTGATGTTTATTCAATTTTTTCAAACTTAAATTTTTTAAACACATTTTTTCTATTCTAGACCTATCAATCTGATCCTAACAGGTACTGCCACTCTGGGTCAGAGTGGATCTAGGAGTAATGGGGATGAATGTGTACTTCATATTCGTCAGAGGTCCAGAAAGGAAACTTCCTCATCAGATACAGTTTACCGCCATACCCAGGATACCAAAACCCCCAGCCCCCGCTTTTTAGCACATATATGATAAAAAGAGTTACGCGATTTGCCATAAGGGCAATAGGGTTAGGACAATCATAATGGTGCTAGGCTTGATGTCACCAGCTGATTGGTTGGAGGGAGTTCTCAACGACCACCCATATATCCTAAGTAAGAGCCAAAGTGAAGGGTTGCATGCCATGATCTGCTTTGCTACCAGGGTTCCATCCTTAAGCATCTTGGGTTGCCACCCACGGCCAACAGGTGGTCCCATTGGGAAGATCTTACCCCTCTGCAATGGGGAAGTCGGTGTATTCGTCTGTGCCAGCCAACAGGGCGAATAATTGTTGTATGATTCAACTAATTGCTGGGGAGGTGAGGCGATTCATACCTTTCCCAAAAGTATTAGTCCGAAAGCTCGGTTTCCAAAAGGAATAAGCACATTTTACTTGGTATCCAGGGAACTGTTTGGTTTGGTTTATTTACTTTGTTTAATGGAATCTCAATATTCATGGATGTCCTGGGAATGACGTTAAACTCTATCTGATGGTGAGGTTCCAGTTTTGGAGGTTTGGGGAATGTGGAGCACCCCTTCATCACCATTGCTCCCTGATCCACTCTAATCCGGAGTGGTAGTACCTGTTAGGGTCCCATCCATGGGTAAAATAGAAAAATGTATTTATAAAAATATTGTATTATCCATTAAGAATTGATTTATTTCAAAACTTTATCGGCATTAAATGACCCACTGAGGTTGATATGCCGTAAAACAAACAAACAAACAACCTTTATGGTTGATCTAATCGAATGTCTCTATTTAATAGAGCACGCTTTAGGCTGGGTACCTTTTCCAAAAGATCTGAACTATGTTGGTATGTCAGTTCTTATTCACTGCAAAGAAGAATCATTGTTCTAAATAGATCAAAATATTCGTTTTGTAATCTAAAATGTTGAAAAAAAATCTTGTTTAAAATCTCTGACTATTGTTTATTTTTAGATTTATTCAAAGTCGTAGGTATCTCATTCAATTGTTCTAGCTGTTTATAATCGCCTTCTTTTCTCAAATTCGGTGATCTGTATATAAATATTATATACAAAACTTCGTTATTAGAATTAGTTATTCTTAAAACCTAAAGATTATATTTTTAGAAGGAATACAATTTTTAAAGGCTTATGTACATAAATAGAATTTCACCCTATGTTTCATATCTTTCTGTGTTAATTTAAAATTTGGTATTTATAAGTTTGCTTATTTTATATTTTCTGTAGATAAATGTGTTTCTGTAATACATATTATTTTATTTTTGCTAGAAAGCAATTTTTGTTTCTTAACGAATTAGTTTTTGTATAGAATATTTCAAAATCGTTTAAATTTCCATTTACGTTCATAGCGTTTCCTTGTTTTGTTTTATTTTGTATTATTTCTTTTTCTTTCTTATCTCTCATCTCATTTCTTTTTTCAAACACAGCTTTTCTTTCTATTTTGGTTAAGTCTGGATTTATCCATATCTTCTCCTTTATTTTCGATTTTTCTTCCAATTCATAGTTGTGAAGAATCTAGATTCTTTTTCATGTCATAGTATGACGATTCTTAGTCTATTATTTATTATTATTATTATTATTATTATTATTATTATTATTATTATTATTCACAGAAGTACAGTTCATATAATATTCTTTCTTGATGTTTCTTTTTCTGAAGAATAATCAAACTAAGTTCCAATAACCATCGAATTGGTAAGACATGGCAACAAGCGGTTGTAACTCAATACAAACCTGTCTTGTTGCAATTCTACTGCAGAATGACTGGGTATTTATAAAACTCCACAATATCATTGAATCCAAGCAGCCAATCAGAACTCAAGGAATGGAATCACCCGAATGAATGAATGGATCATTCTTGATTTCTATAAATACCAACTGTCTTGGACATTGCTTCAGTTGTGCTTAGCTAGTTGCTGTTATTCAAACCATCAGTAGACTTGCCAGTTCTTCATACCAGTTTTGACTGGGAGTTTTTTTTTTTTTTTTTTACTGGAGTCGAATGATACGTTTTTTAGTCCTCTAAAACTCATTTAAATATCTTAGCCCATTTTGGCTGAACTTGCAAATCGGTCGGAAAATTAAAACATATTACAGGGTGACCCAGAAAAACAGAACCCTAATCATTTATTTATTTTCCATTAAACTAACCCTAAACCCCAACCCTAACCCTAACCTTAACCCTAACCCTAAACCCTAACCCTAACCATAAACCCCTCTAGTTAAAATTAACAGATTTATTACAAAATAAAGAACACTTTCATTTAGCCTTTCTTTTCCTTCCATATTAGAAATTATTTCGTTGTTTCAACGATTTTTCTGTTCTCTCAAATTTGTTTCTAAAATATTCATACATTTTTGTTTTTTAGAAAAAAGTTTTTTCAGACATATCTTCCATGATTTCATTTACTATTTCCTTATATTCTTATGTCTATTTCTTTTTATATCTTCCCGGTTTTTTTTTCTTCCTTTTGTTTATAAAAAAAGTCTTCACTCTTCTTTGTTAATGGCTTTTCAGTTACTTCCGGTAAAAAGTTTATAATTCTTTCTGTACTTCACTTTTAATTTTTACATTGAAATTTATTTCCTAATTTTTATTTTTATTTTGTTGCGAATTCGTCGGAAGGAAATGCTACGGAGAGTCGGGTATTCTCAGTAAGAAGGAAATAAAAGGTAAATCACTGCAGACCAAACAATGGCAACTGACAGAGATGGAAAGAAGATAATACCTTGATTTCTCTCTGAAATAGGCTGAATTAGTCTTGCAAGAGATTGCCGGTGTTTGCAACCTCGGGTCGGAATTAGGTACCACGTGTTACATAATCTATGCGGTTGCATAAGATCATTGTCAATCCCCTGTAATTCTGAGGGGATGACCCTTTTCATACCATGGCCGGGTCCTTCCATGGAAAAGTACAGAAGCCCGCCAAAATACGTGAAGTCACGTGGGACCTGTTTGATCGCCAGTTTTGCAGTTAGACATCAGGCAGAGCAGTCAGCCATTTTAGGTCCTGCCTTAAACTGGAACTCAAAATGTTCTTGTGGTTAATGAATGTCTTGGTAACAAGACTAAGAAATGACGACCAGCCAGCAGGAACATAGCAACAGAAAACCAGATCGAGGTCCCCAAGTCAACACCAGACGCAAGATCTTAGAAGATGCCAGGCCAAGTCAAGATAGATGATAGAAATACCAAAGACGATCAGAATACTAAAGACGGCCAAGAAATAGAATTAAAGAAAGAGGTATGCAACATTATAATTATTTAGTGCCAGTAAAGAAGAGACTATGCAACACCACGGTCTACTAGTCTAAGATCAGTGTAGTTCTATAAGCACGTTCGAAGTGTTTTAGGTAGAGTGGTTATAAAACTTTGACTTTTCGGTCTGTTGATGAACTATTCAAGTCGAACTATTCAAAAAGATTTTCCTCTTCGTCACGGGTAGGATATGACAAAAAGTGGCGAGTATGAGCATCCAGCGAGGATTGAACTCACTGTTTAGTCGTAATGGATGAAAGAAATGTGATATTTTTTACATCAAGTCTTATCTCAAAACTTTAAACAAAGCAGATATTTACCTTACCGGTTCGCCATGGGTAGGATATGTCAAACAATTGCAGTTAGGATTGAACTCACTGTTTAGTAGTAACGGATCAACGAAACATTGTCTTTTTACATCCTGCAATAAAGATGAGAACAACAGTCCAAAAAATCGCAATAATAAATATCTACTTATTTTGGGCTTTTGTTCTAATCGATACAAGTATAAGAACTGTTTTTTAGGAACTCTTTGTATGAACTCACATTACTTCCCCCCCCCATCATGTTTAGATTGAACCAGATTTGACACGTGATTAATATCTCAGATATGTCCAGTTGAAACCTATAACCTCGACTCATCGTTCACGATACCAATATCGGTTATAAAGGAAAATCGAAATAAGAACACAATAAGAGAATTTTAAGAGACATCTGACATCCGATTCTTTGAGATGCTCTTAGCCTCTGGTTTATTAAATCAATATAGAACATTTTGTTGGACTAAAACGATGGAAGAATTCGGTTGGATGGAAGAATCCCATGTGACCAACTCAAGTGGATTTAGTTGGCCTTTCAACTTTGAACTCAAACATCAGTTTTCTTATTTTCGGTTCAATAAAAAAAATATCCGCTTTCAGTTTTTGCGTCACATTTCCTCTGCGAAAATCTTCACTTTTAGCCATTGGAATCCCCATCCATCATGTGCTATATTGGAAATTTATTAGGGGACATGTGCGAGTTCAAATCAGCCTATGGCGGCCCTTCTGGAGATTACGTGGGATCACTTATAAAAGCAAGACCCCAACGCCCCTCACCCTCTTCCGTCCCACACGGAGACGATAACGTAAGGCATGCAGCTTAGCATCGCTAAACCCACGACGGTAGATAAAGCAGTGCTTCTTCTTCTTCTTCTTCTTCTTCTTCTTCTTCTTCTTCTTCTTCTTCTTCTTCTTCTTCTTCTTCTTCTTCTTCTTCTTCTTCTATTCTTCTTCTTCTTCTTCTTCTTCTTCTTCTTTTCTTCTTCTTCTTCTTCTTCTTCTTCTTCTTCTATCACCATTCTTCTTCTTCTTCTTCTTCTTCTTCTTCTTCTTCTTCTTCTTCTTCTTCTTCATTCTTCTTCTTCTTCTTCTTCTTCTTCTTCTTATCACCTTCTTCTTCTTTTCTTCTTCTTTTCTTCTTCTTCTTCTTCTATCACCATTCTTCTTCTTCTTCTTCTTCTCTTCTTCTTCTTCTTCTTCTTTCTTCTTCTTCTTCTTCTTCTTCTTCTTCTTCTTCTTCTTCTTTTCTTCTTCTTCTTCTTCTATCACCATTTTCTTCTTCTTCTTCTTCTTCTTCTTCTTCTTCTTCTTCTTCTTCTATCACCATTCTTCTTCTTCTTCTTTCTTCTTCTTCTATCACCATTCTTTTCTTCTTCTTCTTCTTCTTCTTCTATCACCATTCTTCTTCTTCTTCTTCTTCTTCTTCTTCTTCTTCTTCTTCTTTTCTTCTTCTTCTATCTTCTTCTTCTTCTTCTTCTTCTTCTTCTTCTTCTTCTTCTTCTTTCTTCTATCTTCTCTTCTTCTTCTTCTTCTTCTTCTTCTTCTTCTTCTTCTTCTTCTTCTTTTCTTCTTCTTCTTCTTCTTCTTCTTCTTCTTCTTCTTCTTCTTCTTCTTCTTCTTCTTCTTCTTCTTCTTCTTCTTCACCTTCTGGGACCAGATAGAGCTCCAACTAAAAACTACTTGAATTACTACTATTCGGACTCTATACCAGAAGATCAGTTACAAGGAGAATATAATTCATACAAGCCAAATTCCCAAGCAGACATATTTTTCTGCAAACCATTCCTCTTAACCCGTACTAACCTAAATAAAACGTAAATAAACTAAAACTGGAAGATTATTTCTTTGCGAATACTAACATTCACTTTCTATTTGTGACAATTATATATTCGTTTTATTTGTCTACTATTGTACATTTAGGCCTTGTACATTAAATGATTTTTGTAGTATATTTGATTGTCGTAACCTTTCTTCGGAGCAGCACCCAGCTTTTCTTGAAACCATTTTGTAATTGTATTCATTCTCCTACATTCCTCAGTGGTTTAAATTCTGTGTTTTTTTTATTTTCATATGGGTTCATAGGGGGGGTTTCGGGACTTCCATTATGTTGGAAGACCCGAAACCCCCTATGAAGCCAGCCAATAATATAACTGACGAAGCCGCCCTGCGCTAAGTAAGTTTGGCGTATTCTTTTTATGAAGTTCTTCCCAATGTCAAGTACGATCAGAAGAAAGAATTTTGCTGCTCTACCAATGACACATACCGTATATTGCAGAAAAACAGATATACATTAGAATAATTCTGATCCGTGATTTTGATACATTATACTCGATTTAGAGGAGGTACTCGTGGTGTAATGGTTAGAAGAGGCCAAAAGTTACATAAAAAAACTTTGACGTTTTATTACAAATGTAACCTTGCTAAATACACAACCAAAAGATTCATTTATTTATATGTACTAACGGTCCTTAAGCACCACAGATTGAATGAGGTTCGAAAACTACTTTTCGACGGAACAATTTTCGTGATTAAGATTTTCCGAAGACTTTGTACCTATAACCTGACCATGTTTCTCTTCAGAGGATAAAATGTACTTTGATATTTTAGTCGCTTTCACTTCAAGATCAAAAGCTGGAAAGTAGAAATAATTCAATTTTATATGCATTTAAAAATCTTTCTTAATGAAAACGTGAGTAAAATCTGCAGATGTTTGTTTGAAAGATTTAAAGACTTTATAGAAAATTAACACACAAAACAGAACATGAGGAATTGTTTTTGTTTGATAACGTGAGAAGAATCTATATAAAATTCGATTTCTCATTTGACAACACATAATGGCGTCGAGGGTGTACTTAACATAAGAGACAACTAACACGCACTACAGAATATGAGAAAAATTTTTATTTTGTTTCATAACAAAAGATGAAATAGATTTGTCAACTCATATTGGCATGAGGAAGGGGTACAATACACACAAATAGAAAATCAGAGAAAACGTTAAAGAGAGGATTATTATATAAACATAAATTATTATTGTTATATTTTTATATGTGAAAGTGTAATGGTTACCGTAGTAAGAAAATGGACATGGCGTTCAAGGTTCAAATCCTGAACGAAGCAGTTTGAATTTAACTGAGGCTCTTTGGGAATGTAGGTTTCCAATTATTCTCTTTCCAGCTATGGGTAAATAGTAGGGCGGATTGGGCGCTTTAAAAAAGGAAAACTCTAAATTCAAACTTGTTAAACTCCACTTAAAGAATTGACCTTGTGTTACATCCTACTTTTACGGAGGGGTTGATAAATACATTTTTTTGACGAAAACAAATGCATTTACATCAATAGTAGAATACTTGTTGTCCAATGTAATCATATTCACGATGTTAAGAAATTATTCATCTCACTATTATTTGGATTATTCAGACTATTGTCATCATCTTTATTATTATCTTCATCTAGGATAAAATATTAACTCATTGGCAAATTCTTTCTCCTCAGAAAATCTATATTCATGGTGACTCTGTCAGAAGATGCAATTAAAAACAAAGCCCTCTACCAAAATCAAACAAAACTTTTCAAAGTTCCGTGAAGGCTCCTGAGTTCATAGAGAAGGTTCTAGAGTCCAAAAAGAAATACCTGAAGAAGGTCAGAGGGCACATCGACCAAAATGTTGTACACATAACAATAAAGATGAGGACAATAATACAAAACTTTTCTTGATAGAATTTTACCAGGAAACCAGTGGTGGTATATATATATATATATATATATATATATATATATATATATATATATATATATATATATATATATATATATATTCCTGTATTGTATCACTAAATAACTTGAATAAATGTTGGCAATCTCAAGATATTTATTGAAATGAACATTTAATTTATTATATAAAAAAAAATATCATTATACATATAATTTTGTAAGCATATACTGATTCTGATAAAACTAACCGTTGGTCATTCTAATTGAACTTAATTTATATGCACAGGTTTCAATGTTTGATCTCAACACTAAAACTTATGCAAATTCATCATAATAAAACTTAATGTTAAAAAAAAAATTCCAAGATGGTTAAATAAATTATCAAGCAATAAAACAATTAGAATTTATCATGTTAGGGATCTGATAAAATATGAATCTATTTAGTTTTCTCGTAATCCACAAAGAAATTTAAAAAAAAAGACTATCATTGGCAGACTTATAACTCATCAAAGCCAGTGTGTAAAATTATTTTGACAAATACAGTATTGAAATGATAAAAAAACAAATTCCCATAGGGAAATTTTAATTTCGGGGTCACAAGCAATCAAATTACCAGTTGTCATAAGAGAAAGAAAATGGGGGGGGGGCTAAGGGGATTAATTCTGATGAATTTGAAAATTTAATAAATTTACATATTGAGCATTCTGGTCATGAGCACCACTTAAATTAATGATAATACTGTTGATGTTGCATCTCACTCTGTTTCAAATACGTAGGAAATAATTTAAACCTAAGGATTTCAATATTCAATAAGGCATCACATGGATATGCATTGGATTGCTGCATACTTTTTGCGTCAAATTGGTTATAATTCGGTCATCGTCAGCTTTGTTCTTATTGGATACTTCATGGGGGAGGGGGCACACAGGCAATATCCATATTTTTCCCAAGCTTTTTCAGACGAACGATGGTCGAATTGTCCACATTGAAGTCTTTGGCTAACATTCTCGTTGTCAAGCTTTTGTCCTCTTCCACGGCTTCCGAGTGCCTGGTCGTTGCAATTTTATGGACACGCTCTTCCGTCTTCATCTCCGAGGTTTGTATTGTAATTGAACCTCCTGAACCATCTTTCAACTTTGGCTTTTACATTGAAATTGCGAAATGATTGCTGCATTTCAGCCTTTCTCGAAGTGATACAGCATATCATCACGAATGTGGATATGATTTTATATATGCATTCTGAAAAGAAATGATTATTTTAGGAAACAAATGAAACAAACCGTCAATTGTTATTGTTTTTGTTGAATAACATTTATTGAAAAAGAAGCCGCAAAAAGTAGGCAACAACCCAGTGTAACATTGTAAGCAAATGTTACCAGTGTTTGACTGGGTAAGTTATAAAAAAGGCTGGAAAAAAGGAGTTGACAAAGTTCAACATTATTTTTCAGTGGGCTAGGTGTAACAAGATATGCTTGATCTAGCACCCTGGACTGAAAATAGCTGTTAACCAAGACTTGTCAGAGTAACCAGACTCGATCGGCCATCAACGTGGTGGCGCGTGGGTGGGGTGCTGGCCGGACCATTCCACTCACCCACATGAGGATTCAAGCAGTCGCGTATGCGGAGAGCGAGTGAATATCTTAAAGATACTAAACACGTCGGTTTCTGCTAGAATAAAGAATCTACCCAAGTGTATTAGTCCAAAAGCACGACTGGAATGACGCAGTCCAGCACTTTAGCCACTACGCCACAGGGACTTCCACCCCTCCCAAACAATATGCTTATATACGAGGGAGATTAGAAAGTTATCCGGACTCTTGTTTTATGGAAGCCGAGCTCATCGTGGATGATTTGATAGGTAGAACCATGACTAATCTGCATAGAACACGTCACCTCACCAATGATAATTTGCCAGTTTGTCATCATTATCTCTCAAGCTTGCTGAATTGTATCAGACTAAACGAGAAAAATAAAGCAACAGTGGTACTGACGCTTGAAATGATTTGTGATTCTTCGTTCCTCCTCCCCATCCGAGGATTAACCAGCACCGATGGAGCAGTCGTCGGTGACTACTCTACATTGTCTCGCAACTCATTGCTCATTTGTCTTATTCTTAATTAGTCCTCCAATGTTGTAGCCTTGTGCCATGTTTGATAGATATCTACAAATTCAAATAAACCAATGCAATGGAGTGAAAGAAAAAGTAAGGAAGAAAGAAAGAAAAAAGAAAGGAAGAAAGGAAAAGAAGAGAAACAAATATAAGAAATACAAAAATAGAAAGAAAGAAAGAAAGAAAGAAAGAAAGAAAGAAAGAAAGTAAAGAAATACGAGGAAAAAATTTGTGGTCATTATAAGAAAGAAAAAACAGAAAGAAAGAAAGAGAGAGAGAAAAGAAAAGAGAGAAAGAAAGGAAGAAAAGCAACAAAAGAAAGAAAAGAAAAGTAAGAAAGAAAGAAAGAAAAGAAAAGAAAAAGAAAGAAAGAAAGAAAGAAAAAAAGAAATGCAAAGAAAAAAGTTGTGGTCATAATGAGAAAGAAAAAAAGAAAGAAAGTGAAAGAAAAAGAAAGAAAGAAAAAAAAAAAAAGAAAAAGAAAGAAAAGAAAAGAAAGAAAGAAAGAAAGTGAAAAGAAAAAAAAAAGAAAGAAGAGAAAAGAAAGAAGGAAATGAAAAAAAAACAGAAAAGAAAAGAAAGAAAAATAAACCGATGAAATAGAACGAAAAGAACAAAAAAAGGAAGAAAAGAAAGAAAAATAAATTAATTAACACATTGCAGATTCAGACTTAGGAATTTAAAAGATCAATACTCATGTTAGTCTCAGACAATAATTGTATTAAAGTCAAAAATATTCGTTGACGATTGTTATATTTAGTGTTGCCTAATCTATGCGGTTGCATAGATTATTGTCAACCCCCTGTATTTCTGAAGGATGTCCCCTTTTCTTATCACGGGTGGGACTTTCCATGGAATATTACAGAAAGCCCGCGAAAGACGTGAAGTCACGTGGGACCGAGTTAACCCATGAGTACCTGCTTGGACGTCCGATGAGAAGCATGGGCTCATTATGCACACGCACGTTGTGTTAGTTAGAAGAAGAATTTTAGTTAAGTAAATAGAAGTTTAAATAAATAATATGGTGTTCTTGATTGATGAATGTATTGGCAACAAGACTGACCAAGAAGAAGGAACGGATCAAAGACGAACAGCCAACAAGAATTTAGAAATAGAATTCAACATGGAGAGAAAGAATAGAAACCACTAGAGATCACCAAATGGCCAAAGAAGTAAGTTATACAAAATGCATATGTATCTCTCTGTCTACCGATGTCTGCCGCTATAAATAAATTATTGGTCATATGGAAATCCAATCTCACAGACAAGTTAAAGAGACAGTTCTTCCAGGCCGTTGGCGTGTCAGTGCTGCTGTATGGCTGCACCACCTGGACCCTAACTAAGCGACTAGAGAATAAACTAGATGGGAGCTGCACAAGAATGCTGCGGGTGATCCTGAACAAGACGTGGAAACAACACCCTACGAGAAAACAGCTGTACGGTCACCTGCCACATATCACCCAAACCATCCGAGTAAGACGGACAAGACACGCAGGACACTGCTGGAGAAGCAAGGACGAACTCATAAGCGACGTCCTCCTGTGGAAGCTAACACATGGACACGCCAGTGTAGACCGACCAGCAAAGACGTACATTGATCACTCTGTGCGGATACAGGATGCTGCATAGAGGACCTCCCGAGAATGATGAGCGATAGGGACGGATGGAGAGAGATTGTCATGGATATCCGCGCTGACAGCGCGACATGATGATAATGATTATGTAACATTAGTAATTCTGAACAAATTTCTTTTTATCTGTTTATAAATGGTCAGTCAAGAATTATTAGTATTAAAAACGGTTGTTTTCTGAATAATCTTCTTCCAAGGTTAAAAGAAATCTTCACCAACTTCGTATTGTCCTTTTCTCTCTTAATACAATCAGTTTGTATTCGAGTGCTGACGTCACGGTTAGAACACACAAAACGGCCAACGTTATTCTTTTTGGACTCTTTTATATATATTTACCAACCCCTCCGCACGAGCAGGATGTGACACAAGGTCAATTTCTTAAGCGGAGTTTAACAGGTTTGAATTCAGAGTTTTCCTTCTCCTAGACCGGTTGCCTAACCAAGGTTAAAGAGCCCAGTCTGCCCTGCTATTTACCCATAGCTGGAGGGAGAGTAGGATTCATACCTTTCCCAAGGGTATTAGCGCTAAGTGAAATGCAATTACCACGTCCAGGATTTGAACTCGGGGCGACGAGTCCATTTCCTATGACTTTAACCATTACACCACGCGCTTCCTATCTTTGGACTTTTTTATATATTAGCAGTAAGAGCGGATTTAGGCGCAAGTTCCTCTCGAAAGATTCACTTCGAACATGAGACCAGTTTTTATAGGTTTTGACTCTGGAGGTGGCCATGTTTTCTTATTTCGGTTATCTTGCATGCAAGATACGTGTGACCCAGCTTCACCCCATGAGGTAAATTGTTTCTCTTCAAAAACTCTGAATGATCTGGGTTCCCCATCATAGCAAGCTAGTCGTGCAGATATAGTACTACTAAGTAGCAGGCTTGATCCCCTATGGATGCCCCGCATTTGTGACTTTTGTCCCATCCTCCCCGTGTTGAACGGGTTGGGTAAATACCTACTCTGTGGGAATGAGTTTTTAATTCAAAATAAATATTTCTATGATTCCTTAGAATCCTTATTTTCTTGGTTCTAGTTTTTGCGACTTCCCTGCTCATAAAAATCCAAACCTTGCTCCATAGTTACCGTTTCGAAACAATTCATCATCTGTATCGAGTAATGACGAACTAACAGAAGTCAATTTCAGTTTAACATGTTCTAGCATGGTTTCCAAGAGTAGAAGATGATTTTACTTGATACCTGGCTTCCCAAGGGAACAGTTTTTTAGTGACATATCAACCTTTGTGGCTTATCTAATGTCAAAACCTCGAAGAATAGGAGAGGTGCTATTTAAGCCATAAGGGAAAAGATGGTTCATGCCTTTCCCAAAGCTATTAGTCCGAAAGTAAACATAATAGTGCCACTATAACAAAAATTAACTAATGGTCAAGTTCCCATTTTAGAGCTCTGGGGAGTGTGGAGTACCCCTTCATCGCCATTACTCCCATGTCCACTCTGACCTCGAGTGGTAGTATCTGTTAGGGTCAAATATATGGGTTAAATAGAAAGAAATAAGTTTTTTAAAAATGTGTTAAAAATTGAGTTTTAAAAGAATGAAAACCCAAAAAGCATGAATAGAAGATGAAGCACGAAATGACCCAACAAGGATCCTCGTGTCGTAAAATCCTACAAACCCAACTTATAATAAGAATTATAGGACGAGTCTCATTAAGATCAAAGTTTTAGGCTGCAAACTAAATATTAATCCTTATTCTGTTTTGAAATTTTCATTGAGGTTCTTCCTAATCTTATCCAAATTAGTTTTGTGGTGTTAGTCTCCACTTTCAGTGAGGCATTTTTGATGAATATTTGTTTTCTCCATGCAATATGGTTTATTTTAAATGGGACCCTAACAAGTCCAATCACTCTGGGTTACAGTGGACCAGGGAGTAATGGCAATGTAGAAGTGACTTCACACTCTCCAAAGCTACAGAACTAAAACCTCACCACCAAATGCAGACAAAATCTTTTTTTTTGGGGGGGGACTCTTTACACCTCTGCAGATGTAGTCAGTGCATTCTAGGCCTCACAGACAGAGCACTGTTATTGTTATTTATAAGGTAATTCTGATAAGTATTTTTCCTATTACTGAACCCTAAAATTTTGTTTAAAACATGGCTATCAATATCCAAATAATTTACTATTCTGGAAAGTGTACCTGGAAAAAAATGAAAAAAAAAAAAAAAGAACAGAAAAATAAACAGTCATGACATTCTTTAAAAATAGAGTTTGTTTTTTGTTGTTGTTTTTTGTTTTTTTTTCATTTTTTTCATTTTTTTCCAGAAATTTCGTGCAAAACTAAAGTGCCAATCTAATATGATTTTCTGATAGAGTTCGATGAGAAGTATCACATAGTAAAAGATGGTTGAATTCTGTTGAGAATTGGGGGAGATATGGGGCTTCAAAGTTGCCCCCAAAAGGACATTTTTCAGCCATCATAAGTCTATATAATATTTTGATAAAAAATATTCAGTTTGGCATTTTTGAATACTGAATGAATAAATAAATAAATAAATAAACAGTCATGACATTCTTTAAAAATAGAGTTTGTTTTGAGTTTTAAAAGAATGAATACCTAAAAAGCATGAATAGAATAAAATAACCCAACAAGGATTCTCATGCCGTAAAATCCAACAAACCCAACATATAATAAGAATTATAGGACCAGTCTTAAGATCAAAGTTTTATGCTGCAAACTAAATATTAATCCTTATTCTGTTTTGAAATTTTCATTGGGGTTTTTCATAAACTTATACAAGCTAGTTTGTGGCGATAGTCTCCACTTTCAGTTTGGCATTTTTGAATACTGAAAAAAAAAACAAAAAAAAAAAACAACAACACAAAAATAAAGAGTCATGACATTCTTTAAAAATAGAGTTTGTTTTGATAACGTTATGTTTTACAGCATATCAACCATTTTAGGGTCATTTAATGTCAAATCAAATCCTTTTGATATCAGGTTGCCTACAGTACCTGCTATTACTCAAGCGGTCACCCATCTAAGTATTGAACAGGCTCATTGCTGTGATCTAGAAAAAAACTGGTGCTTTCAATGTGATTTGATTGTAAGCCTACCAATCTCTGGTAGGATCCGAGACATGTCTCTTCTGTCAAATAACAGTTGAGAATAGGTTTCTGTGACTGCCATGTGACACACCACAAGGCACCCAACTGATGTGCCCATTTTCTAAGGGAGATAATTATGTATTGTTTTCCTACACTATGGAGGGCAGTTTTTCACTATATATACAACAAACACAAATCAGTACAAAAAGCAGATACCAGCAAGGAGAAATTTGTGGCGTTAGTCTCCACTTTCATTTTTCAATACGGAAAGAAAAAACAACAGAAAAATAAACAGTCATGACATTCTTTAAAAATAGAGTTTGTTTTTGTGTTGTTTTTTTTTTTTTTTTTTTTCATTTTTTTTCCAGGTACACTTTCCAGAAATTTCGTGCAAGACTAAAGTGCCAATCTAATATAATTTTCTGATAGCGTTCGATGAGAAGTATCACATAGTAAAAGATGGTTGAATTCTCTTGAGAATTGGGGAGATAGGGGGCTTCAAAGTTGCCCCCAAAAGGCCATTTTTCAGCCATTATAAGTCTACGTATTTTGATAAAAAAATATTCAGTTTGGCATTTTTGAATACTGAAAAAAAATGAAACAAAAAAAGAAAAAAAAAAGAAACAACAGAAAAATAAACAGTCATGACATTCTTTAAAAATAGACTTTGTTTTGATAAAGCTCAGTTGCCATGTTTCTTTCCAAAGAAATACACGAAAGAATTTCGAATTTGGTTTTGTGTGATTCTAATTTTATTCTTTCTTTTAGTTCCAAAAATAATCCCCTTTTCCTGCCATGTTTGACTGGTCTATTCGGAAACATCTACACGGACACATGTCAAAGGTCATGTCAAATGTTTATCTAAAGGTTTATTCAAAACTGACAGCTATAGACAAAGTAGATAAATAAATGACAAAGATTCTTTTTCGATTCAACTCAGAAGTGGATGTTCGAAAAAAAAAAAAAAAGATTGATCGATTAATCTTAGAAATTTCTACATTCCTTCTGCAAAAAAAAATTGAAGAACTTTCTACCAATATTGTGTAAAGCCGATTTCTATATGAGTCAGTATTTTTGAGGTTTGATGTCAATAATTTTGATATTTTGGACTGTAGTCCTCGTCTTTATTGTGATATGTATAATCACAAAGTTCAACCACCCTGTCGGCTGGGGCGTTAGAATGCACCGACTGCACCTCTGCAGAGGGGTAAGACTCCCCCAATGGGGCCACCTGTTGGCCGTGGGTGGCGACCCGTGATGCTTAAGGATAGAGCCAAGGTGGATGAGCAATTCATGACAGGCAATACTCCACTTTGGCCCTATCTTGGGCTAGACGGGCGGTTGGAGAGGCCCTCTCCGATCAATCGGCTAGTCACGTCAAGCCCTAGCACCTATATGATTTTCCCAACCCTATTGCCCTTATGGCAAACCCCAACCTCTTTTTATCATATGAGTGCTAGAAGGCGGTGACTGTGGGTCTACATGTCCTGGGAATGACGTTAAACTCTATCTGATGGTGAGGTTCCAGTTTTGGAGGTTTGGGGAATGTGGAACACCCCATTCATCACCATTGCTCCCTGGTCCACTCTGACCCGGAGTGGTAGTACCTGTTAGGGTCCCATGTATGGGTTAAATAGAAAAATGTATTTATAAAAAAATTGTATTATCCATTAAGAATTGATTTATTTCAAAACTTTATCGGCATTAAATGACGCACTGAGGTTGATATGCCGTAAAACAAAACAAACCGAAGCAAACAAAGTTCAAGCCGCTGTATCCTCAGACTTTGCTTGGTGTTTCTTATTCAACTTAGAATAAAGTCATCATCAGAGAATACCCTTGAACTTGTGTTAACGATAATAATACTCCGAAACCACGCTTGAACTCGAAGTTATCGTCTGATGATGACTTTATTTTAATATTTTGGACTGTAGCCATCTCCTTTATTGTGACTAGAAAAATAAAAAATACCCTTTGGGCGATGTAAAAATAGATTTTTGAAACATATTGCCTAAGTGGTGGGAGTAAACAATTCAATGTCTGCGAGTTTGTACCCTAAGTAAGTAAAAACATCAAATTCATTAAGGGATTAAAAAATAAAACAATTTGAAATGTAAACTTTAAATATGTATTAAAATAAAACAAACTATATATAAATATATAATACCAGTCATGTATTTATTAAAACTAAACAATGAGGACTATCTAATGTTGCATGTTGAAATTTTGAGTGTATGTATTCTATGTTATGACGATTTGGGGTAATGTGACGTATGCAGTGACGTAATTTTGTTACAAACAAAAACTTATTTAAGTAGTTAAAAATATAAAAAAATTGAAATGGAAACTTAGTTCTGATAACTTTAAATATATATTAGAATAAAACAAACTATATATATATATAGATATATAATACCAGTCATGTATTTATTAAAACTTGTTTTTATAAAACAATGAGGACTGTCTAATGCTGCATGTTCTAATTTTGAGTGTATTTATTCTATGTTATGACGATTTTAGGTAATGTGACGTAAGCAGTGACGTAGTTTTTGTTACAGACAAAAACCGGAAGCGAATCTTCATTATTGATAGATATGTATAATCACAAAGTTCAAGTCGCTGTATCCTCAGACTTTGCTTGGTGTTTCTTATTTAACTTAGAATAAAGTCATCATCAGACGATACACTTGAACTAGTGGTAACGATAATAATGCTCCGAAACTACGCTTGTATGTATACAGCGGCCTGAACGTTGTGTTTATACATGCCAGAATAAAGATGAGAGCAACAGTCAGAAACATTAAAATTATGCGTTTTTCATATTATTCTATTTATAATGAATGTAATGTAAATGAAAGTAATGTGTATCGTGAACATGTGTTGATTCGTCTCTTCAGTAAATGTTTCTTTTTTAAAACAACATCAGGGAATTTTATAGATAAAAAATAATAAAATTAGAGCAAATTTTGTCTTCTAGCTGATTTATCTAAATGTTTGTTATTGCTGTTTGCAGTATAAAGAAAAACTTTTGACTTTAGTTTCGTTCCCGACGGCATGTCAAGCCCGAGTAAAGGCGACAGTAAAATGTTCTGTGTCACTAAATATAGTTAAAGATAGATAGATAGATACGCATGATACTGATACGTTTTACAGGAGTTCGTATAACGAAATACCTAAAAATAAATTTTAAAAGAAATAATAGGCATGAGTGATTATGTTTGTGTTTTAGATTTGAGAATATCATTGAAAATATTTTATTTATGTAGATGACAATAATAAGATATTGATGTATTTATATAAGACTTGTATATTAACTATTCTACTGGACTTAGAGGAAGACCTAATATTGATTTAAATCACAAATAAACGCTAATTCAATTCTTAGTAATATGAAAAATAGCATCGTAATATACGTATAAGTTTAATAATGAGATTTTTTTTTTGGTTTGGTTTGTTTTACAGCATATCAACCTCAGTGGTCATTTAATGCCGATAAAGTTTTGAAATAAATCAATTCTTAATGGATAATATATTTTTTTTATAAATACATTTTTCTATTTAACCCATAGATGGGACCCTAACAGGTACTACCACTTCGGGTCAGAGTGGACCAGAGAGCAATGGTGATGAAGGTGTGCTCCACATTCCCCAAACCTCCAAAACTGGAACCTCACCATCAGATAGAGTTTAACGTCATTCCCAGGACATGTAGACCCGCAGCCACCGCCTTCTAGCGCCCATATGATAAAAAGGGGTTGGGGCGTGCTATAAGGGCAATAGGGTTGGGAAAAATCATATAGGTGCTAGGGCTTGACGTGACCAGCCGATTGATCGGAGGGGGCCTCTCCGACCGCCCGTCTAGCCCAAGATAAGGCCAAAGTGGAGTATTGCATATCATGAACTGCTCATCCACCTGGGCTCTATCCTTAAGCATCACGGGTCGCCACCCATGGCCAACAGGTGGCCCTCTGCAGAGGTGCAGTCGGTGCATTCTACCGCCCCAGCCGACAGGGCGGTGTGATTTTTTGTTTGTTATTTTTCATTTTAAATTCTTTCATTTATAATTAATTCAATATAAACGAAAGTGATGTTTACCGTTAACATGTGATGGTTCGTCTCGTCAGCGCTTGATTTTTGGAAAAAACATCATTACAACATTTTATGGTTTGGTTTGGTTGATTGGGTTTTACGGCATGTCAACCCCTTGGGTTATTTTATGCCGAATACTTCTATTGGTAATTAGGTATTCAAAAATATATAGGGGTTTATTTGCTGTAATCAAGTTTTCTGTTGATAAATTTAACATCAATTGAGTGAGTGGGTGATTTTTGTAAGTCTGTGGACTTACATCCTTGATAAGAGGCCGGTTCTTTTCAAAACGTTTAATATCCTCTTGGGATCTATTTTTCCAAATAGTTTGTCCATGCTGTCAACATTGTAGAACTTTCTTCAAGTGTGGGAGAAGTGTGTGCATTCAAATCTGTAAATCTAAAGAAAAGTAAAATAAAACAAGTTTAATCTATTTGCCGACTTCTTTATCTAATTCTTTGTTGGTTGGTTTTACATGACAATATTAACCCTGGTGGGTTATTTAATACCAAATCTTGTTTTTTTTTTTTGTTTTTTTTTTTCATAATCTGTTTAACTTCATATGTATTAAATTGGTATGAATAATTTTTGTTAAATATTTAATTAATTTTGGATTAGTGGGAAAAAATACAGGAGCATCGGTCGACTGATATCCTCCAAAAACACCACAACAATCAGAACAAGAAAGTAAGTAAAAAATAAGTTAAAAGGAAAGAAAAATGAAAAAGAAAGAACACAGGGACAGACACAGACGCATACAGACACACCCACACCCGCAAACACACACACACACACACACACACACACACACACATATATATATATATATATATATATATATATATTATATATACTGTCATCCATAAATAATTATTCCCATCATTTTTAAATTAAGGTTAAATCTATTCTAAACTAAATATACCAACATTTTATCAGTCTATTGGAAGATTGTAAAATCAAAATGGATATTATTAGATATTATTATTTACCACACTCTACATCACTGAAACCGAAAATATTAATATATAGCAATCCACAAATAAATACAAGGTGGGGGCAAAATGTTCTGATACATTTGTAGTAGGTAACGATCTGGGCTGTGACATCGTCGTAAATGAGTTCGAACCCCAGTCTCGCTATTACGTTCAATTTCGAACTATTACCCCTGAGGAAAGTTATGGACCCCAGTCTTCTAAGCTAATGGTTAGATCGTATCACTATCACATAATCTTGTAAAGGAAGTTACTTCTCCCACAAGATAGTTGGACTCGTCCAACGGAACACATATAAAGTTACGAATACCCGAGGTTATACGTAGTCGAGTCACTACTAATCGAGTAGCTAATAATACTGTTAGAGAATTGAGTGTTGTCTCTATTATTTATACTAGCAAATATATGCACCCTCCGGGTGCAAGTATTTAAGTTTAAATGTAATAAAATATTAGATTAAATCAGAAAGGCTAATGAAACTAATTAAGAATTCAGATAAAAAGATTTGAAACGGGGGCGGGGGATAATCGGAAAATAGAACAACTGAAACTTACTCTTTCATCACTTTCGTTTTTCAATGATAAATTTTTCTAATTTAACTATTTAGTTAAAATAGGAAGTAAAGAATAAAATTACAATTATTTCTTCTTGTTAATGAATTTTTTTTAGGATTTATTGAAGAGATTTTTACTCATATTCATTAAGATAAAACCAAACAATTAGAAATCAATAATACCAAGCACATTTTTATTAAAATCAGTTTTTTTAATATCAATATGCAAATTAGCTTTACGTTTACACTGAAAACTGGTATTTTGTTGTATATATAAATACAATTGCAAGTTATTAGTATTTAGGTAAGGCCAACAGTATTAATAATGTCAAACAGTTTTATTATTAATTGAGGTTTAAATAGAAATAGAATCATGGAGAATGTGACGTAAATAACTAAGGGAATTGTGACTTGATTAGTAATATAGTTTCGGTTACAGACAGAAAAACAAACAATCTCCATTATAATAAGATTTCAGTAAAAACTTAATGAGCCTTTTCCGGATTGTCAATGTTGTTATTTGATTAATTAAGTCACGACAATTAACCCCTTCCGCACGAACAGTTGATACAACAAAGATCATTTTACTCCACTTTTATGTAATTTTATTCTTTTTATTTTTGGTTATAATTTTATTTCGATACTTTTTGATCAGACTTTGTATATGCTTCGTATGTCTCGAGTCAAACAAAGGAAATTCGGCAGGTGTCAAACTTTCCCAGAAATGTTCGGAGAGACAAGAAATAAAAAAAAAGAAATGTGTTAGGATGAGCATCAATTTTTCTGTTTTATTTTCTAAACTTTTGGGAAAAATGAATAATAAATTCAAACAAGAGAGCACATTGCTCACGAGAATAGATTTTATTCCCAAACCATATTGCATGTTTTCAGATGATTTTTTTTGGGTTTTTGTTTTATATCTTCTCTTTTATCACTTTTCCTTTACTCAGTCTTGATAGTCTTTTTTTATTACCTGTGCTTTTTATACTCTAAGTCATTGGAAGTAAAACCAGTTGGTCTCTATAGACAAAGAGATAACAAAGTAGGAATCCAGACTTACACAGCGAAAGACTTATTAACCCTTGGACTTTTATAGTCCAAGGGTTGTAGCCGGAAGGAACACATTTATGAGACAGTTTTGATCCGTAGAGCAGATATTCTAGAAAAGAAGCTGACGGAATGGTTAGTTGGTACTAGTTAGATTTTACGGCATGTCAACCTTTGTGGGTTATTTTATGCCGAAGATGTTTTGTTTTATTCATACTTCATGGATACTCAATTTTTTTAAAACACAGTTTTTAAACTCATGTTTCCTATTTAACCTATACATGTTACCCTAACAGGTAGTACCATTCCAGGTCTGAGTGAAACTAACAGTAATGATGATTATTCCCCAGATCCAGAATTGAAACCTCACCATCAGATTGAGTTTAATGTCATACCCAGGATATCAAGACTCTCTACCTTCACCTTCTAGCACATATATAAAAATGGGATGGGGATTGCCGTAAGGGTAATAGGGTTTGGACAATCTTATAGGAGCTTGGGCTTGATCTGACCAGGCGATTGATCGGAGGGGCCTTTCCGACCCCCCCCCCACGTCTAGCCTAAATTAGGGACAAAGTGGAGTGTTACATGTCATGGACTGCTCAGGCACCAGGTTACCTTCCTTAAGCATCATAGGTCGTAGCCCTAAGGATAGGGAAAAAGATTTACTAAGCAAAGGTACAAGGTGAAAAGATTAATTAGCAATTAGTATGTTGAATCAACAAGTCCTGTGATGTTTCGTTGTTTCATTATTTACGATATTATTCATAGGTAAAATAGACGATTACACTCTCGTTATTTAGGTACTATATGACAACGTCATTTATAGACCAAAACGAATGTAAAATCCTAAAAATAGCAAACGCGTGTAATATGGGTAGGGCAGACTGGGCTATTTAACTTTGGTTAGGCAACCAGTTTAGAAGTAGGAAAACTCTGAATTCAAATTCATTTAACTCCGTTTATGAAATTGACCATGTGTCGCATACTCGCCATCCGGGGAAGTTAGTAAAAATGTATATCCCTTTAGAGATAGATATATTTTATGTCTTCTTCAGGTTTAGTTTGATACTAATAGTATAATGATTTTACTACTCCAGCTTAAAGTATACATTTTAGGGCTTTTGTTGTGTAATGGTTATCGTCATAGGAAATGGATACAGCGAACCAAGTTCAAATTTTAGATGGGGTTGTTTGTGTTTCATATAGCGGTAATGTTCTTAGGTAATGATAACCAAAAGAAATATTGTAATACGAAATATTTTGTATTTCAAATTCTTGCCTTCTTTTTGTTGTAAAGTCAAATTTGAAATTCTTAGTTTCTTTTCATTTTAAGGACACATTTTAAGGACACATTTTAAGGACACATTTTAAGTTTTTAGCTTCTTTTTAATGTATGGAAACATTTTAAAAATCTTAGTTTCTTTTTATTGTAAGGGCACATTTTAAATTTTTGGCTACTTTCGAATGTAAGGACACATTTAAAATACTTTTTTCATTGTAAGGGTACAATTTTAATTCTTAGCTACTTTCGAATGTAAGGACACATTTAAAATACTTTTTTCATTGTAAGGGTACATTTTAAATTTTTAGCTACTTTCGAATGTAAGGACACATTTAAAATACTTTTTTCATTGTAAGGGTACATTTTAAATTTTTAGCTACTTTCGAATGTAAGGACACATTTAAAATACTTTTTTCATTGTAAGGGTACATTTTAAATTTTTAGCTACTTTCGAATGTAAGGACACATTTAAAATACTTTTTTCATTGTAAGGTACATTTTAAATTTTAGCTACTTTCGAATGTAAGGACACATTTAAAATACTTTTTCATTGTAAGGGTACATTTTAAATTTTTAGCTACTTTCGAATGTAAGGACACATTTAAAATACTTTTTTCATTGTAAGGGTACATTTTAAATTTTTAGCTACTTTCGAATGTAAGGACACATTTAAAATACTTTTTTCATTGTAATGGTACATTTTAAATTTTTAGCTACTTTCGAATGTAAGGACACATTTAAAATACTTTTTTCATTGTAAGGGTACATTTTAAATTTTCAGCTACTTTCGAATGTAAGGACACATTTAAAATACCTTTTTCATTGTAAGGGTACATTTTAAATTTTTAGCTACTTTCGAATGTAAGGACACATTTAAAATACTTTTTTCATTGTAAGGGTACATTTTAAATTTTTAGCTACTTTCGAATGTAAGGACACATTTAAAATACTTTTTTCATTGTAAGGGTACATTTTAAATTTTTAGCTACTTTCGAATGTAAGGACACATTTAAAATACTTTTTTCATTGTAAGGGTACATTTTAAATTTTTAGCTACTTTCGAATGTAAGGACACATTCAAAATACTTTTTCCATTGTAAAGGTACATTTTAAATTTTTAGCTACTTTCGAATGTAAGGAGACATTTAAAATACTTTTTCCATTGTAAGGGTACATTTTAAAATTTTAGTTTCTTTTTATTGTAAGGGCACATTTTAAATCCGGTTGATACTGAGCTAATCAAGTAGGGGATAGATTCCCTCACCGTCCAACTGATACGAACAACAGGCCATTCCGCCGACTTTACTCCCAGCTGGTTTGAATTCAGAGTTTTTCCTTCTTGATCAATTGCCGTACCAAATTTAAAGAGTTTTTTCTTTCCATAGCTGAGGGTAAAAGAGAGGGATTCATTCCTTTCCTAAGACAAGCGTGACGCACGAAGAAAGACCAGGACTCCCTTCAACCTCCACCACTGATGAGAATATTCAGCAAGATCGAGAGATGGTAATAGAGAATCGATGAGTTATTGATGATGTAGCTTGTTCTTTGCAGATTAGCCATGGTTTTGCCTACCATATCATCTACGATGAGCTCGGCTTCCATAAAATAAGTATACCGATAATATTTAAATACCTCTCGTATTTATGGAAAGAGAGTGTCTTTCTTGGTCGTGTGAAACAGAAAAGAAAGATGGTTACAATTTGTTTTGAAAAAAAGATCTTTCGAACTAAGAACGCCCATTATATCGGTTATTTCATTTTTTTTCTTACTTATGTGTGCAGCTTGTATCAATGTTTTAGGAAAAGATACACAAATCCTTTTTTTGTTCAGTTCTCTAACACCTTCAATAAAGAAAAATTATGTTGTGTTGAAATCTGTACTGACTTGACTTGTGCAACCGGCAGACCTATGTCTGTCTGTTATAGACGTTCGCCATCTTCACCCCTTAATGATGTTTTCATACAACTATCGCAAACAGAAGAGGCACGTGGTGTAATGGTTAGAGTCGTAGGAAATTGAATCTGCTACCCAAGTTCAAATACTGGACGAGGCTGTTTGCATTTCACATATCGCTAATACCCTACGGAATAGTAGGAATCCAATATTTTCCCTCCAGATATGGGTAAAACGGAGGGCAGATTGGGCTCTTCAGCCTTGGCTGGGAGGAAGAAAACTCTGAATTCAAACCTGTTAAACCCCACTTAATGAATTGACATTGTGTCACATACTGCTTATATGAAGGCATTGGTATGGAAGTCCGATCTCCCTGACAAGCTGAAGCGACAGTTCTTCCAGGCTGTGGTTATATCAGTGCTGCTATATGGCTGTACCACTTGGACCCTAGCGAAGCGCCTTGAGAATAAGCTAGATGGGAGCTGCACAAAAATGCTGCGTGCAGTCTTGAACAAGTCGTGGAAACAGTACCCCACAAGGAAGCAGCTATACGGTCACTTGCCCCCTATCTCACAAACTATCCGAGTGAGACGGACAAGGCATGCAGGACACTGCGGGAGACGCAAAGATGAACTCATAAGCGACGTTCTCCTGTGGAAGCCAACACATGGACATGCAAATGTAGGGCTCCCAGCAAGGACCTACATTCGATAACATCCCATGTTATTAGTGCGTTTAAAATCCTGCAATGTGCCTTATATATCACTAAGAAATACAGGTTTACTTAATATATGATGTAGTTAATTTGCATACTGTTTTATCAAACCGTGTTTAATAAATATTTTCCTGGTGTTATTGATCTCTAATATTATTGTTTTTTTTCTCCAGCTTATTAAAATCAATACTATGAATGATTTTATATAGAATCAATAAATATATATTTAGAATAAGTGTAACATTTTGTATGTGTTCTTATTTAATTTCGTTTGTATTTCTGATTTAATATATTTCCTTACATTAAAACTTAAATATTTACGCCCGGAGAGGGCATATTTTTGTTAGTCTATACAGGTGTTAGTATAATACAGGTATTCTTACAAAATACGACTGTTATCATCTTGCAACAAAATTGTTCACTCTGGTCCTTTATTTTGGAGTAAATAATCTAATAACATTTAAGACGCAAAATATTTTTTATTTAACAGTTGAATATTATTGCAGGCATGGCTTTAACAAATTTAAAGCAATATTCTTTTATCAAAGAATTCCCCACCGGCAGTTTATATCTCTTTTTTTTTTACTGCACGAAGTCTTTTAATGAACTATCTTTTAAAATTGTAAGCGTTTTTTTTTCTTCCTTTCTTAAATTTGCAAATAGGAAGAAAATATAATAAATTTATTTGTTGGCAGACATAATAAAGATGTTTTTTTGTAAATCACTTGGCGATATTTTTACCAAGCAATTCCCATTTTCATCATTTTATTCTTTGTTTCTCGTTTGGCAGGAGACCAATTATCAAATAGAATTGATGGAAATATCGAGATATATACGTTTGCCATCACAGACATTGGAGTAAATATAAAATATGTCTATCTAATTATATATTAGATCTAAAATATTCAAAAAAGCAAAGATGCGTATATCTTTGTCCGAACATATACATATGTTTACACTTGGTTATAAATATGCATAATCAAACCCTTCTTTTTCGATCGCATTTCTGTCACGTATATATATATATATATATATATATATATATATATATATATATGAATACAAATATATAAATATATTGATATGTAAGTCGTCGGTGCAGCCTAATGTCGGTATTGGCCAGACAGCGAGGGAGTATATCCCCTTTTCACTAGCGCTAGACCAAGTAGATTATTTTAGCGTCTGAGGTGGAGCGCCACACCTACCATCAGCTCCTCACTTTACCGCACAGATCCCTGTGCTACTCATACGCTGAGTTGACGGGGGCCGGTATCGAATTAAGAACCTTGTGATTCCTAGCCGAACACTCTACCGACTGAGCTAAACCAGAGAGAGATATGAATACATATACATATTCATATGTATGTGTGTATATATATATATATATATATATATATTATATATATATATACATACATGTGAATATATATATATATATATATATATATATATAATATATATATATATATATATAATCCAAAAGTCCAGAGAAGAAATCTTCCTTACGACACAAGAGTTTTATTTAAACAAAACCAAGTCGCAGTTTGAGAGCTCAATGTGTGCTTTTAATGTTAGAGTCACAGAACAAATATATGAGTAAAGAAATAACAAAAGACTTAGAGATTTAACATTATAGTCTATTTCAGGGAGCTCCCTGAAATAGACTATAACGCTATATCTCTAAGTCTTTTGTTATTTCTTTACTTATACTAGCAAATATATGCACCCTCCGGGTGCAAGTATTTAAGTTTTACTCTAATAAAATATTAGATTAAATCAGAAAGGCTAATGAAAGTAAATAAGAATGCAGATAAAATGATTTGAAACGGAGGGGGTATAATCGGAAAATAGAACAACTGAAACTTACTCTTTCATCACTTCCGTTTTTCAATACTAAATTTTCCTAATTTAACTATTTAGTTAAAATAGGAAGTAAAGAATAAAATTACAGTTATTTCTTCTTGTTAATGAATTTCTTTTAGGATTTGTTGAAGAGATTTTTACTCATATTCATTAAGATAAAACCAAATAATTAGAAATCAATAATACTAAGCACATTTTTATTAAAATCAGTTTTTTAATATCAATATGCAAATTAGCTTTACGTTTACTCTGAAAACTGGTATTTTGTTGTATATATAAATACAATTGCATGTTATTAGGTAAGGCCAACAGTATTAATAATGTCAAACAGTTTTATTATTAATTGAGGTTTAAATAGAAATAGAATCATGGAGAATGTGACGTAAATAACTAAGGGAATTGTGTCTTGAGTAGTAATATAGTTTCGGTTACAGACAGAAAAACACACAATCTCCATTATAATAAGATATATATATATAAAATATATATATATATATATATATATATAATGATAATAGAGATTTCTATATTCAGAAGTAAGGGGCGCTCAATATCATTGATAGAGCATGCATATCTTTTAAAGTTAAATGAGCAAAATCATGAAGTCTACGGCGTTTGGTAACTGACAGTTTCACACCTATACGATTTTTAAACCAAGTTAGTTTGAAAATTGAAATAGAACCTTACTTTTAAAATATTCTAATAAAATCGAGCAGTTTCCTGTCCAATTTGAAATTAGATTAACTTTTGTGACGTAAGAGTTCACGCTAACCTCATCTTTGGTCATCCAAATTGTCGATAATTACCAACCTCTCCACACGTGTAAGATGGAAATAAAAGATGTAATATCTTCATGTAATTGATTATTTCATCCGTAAGGCAGCATCTTGAGACAAAAAGCAAAAACATGGCTATTACTGATTTATTCCGGAATTTTCAAACTATATATAACATGTTTTCACTTGCGAGGCTAAAATGGTGCAGAGGATAGTATCTGTTTATATATATATATATATATGTGTGTGCTTAATTGGAGTCGTACCTAATTTTGAAAATTAATTAATTAATAATGAATTAGGCGGGAATACCTATTAAATGTATGGCTAAACAAATCGAGAAAAATCAATCTCTGATTTTTCTCGATTTGTTTAGCCATACATTTAATAGGTATTCCCGCCTAATTCATTATTAATTAATTAATTTTCAAAATTAGGTACGACTCCAATTAAGCACTTATTCTCCCAAAAATTATCGGCAAAAAGCCATTCTAAACAAACCGTGTTTATATATATATATATATATATATATATATATATATATATATATAATGAGGTAGGTAGAAGGATGGTGAACAAGAAATAAAAACTCAAAACAAAACTAAGAGTTGAAATGTTTCGTCCGAAATTATACGGACATCCTCAGTCAAATGGTTTTTATTGAAAGTGCGAGTATACCTGCACGAAATTTTTCCTTTCAATAAAAATCATTTGACTGAGGATGTCCGTATGATTTCGGACGAAACGTTTTCAACTCTAGTTTTGTTTTGAGTTTTTATTTCTTGTTTACCATCCATCTACCTACCTCATACTGTCGAATTCTACAACATCCATCCTATCTCCATATATATATATATATATATATATATATTATATTATATATATATATTGTATAATGGAATAGGTGACTTACCGGTGAATATGGTCACGATGGTTAGATGATGCAAAATTCAGGAAGGTAAGTCAGCGATATAAAAAATACAAAGTGCTCAATACGTTAGTAGAGCAAAATTATTACAATATAGGTACAAGTCATAACCTACTCGAGTTTCACCATAAGGACCTTCAGTGTTAAATCCACTGAATTAATCAAGATATTGATTAATTGCAGTCGACTACACGTGTGTGTCCCTCGCGATAACGAACCGTTTATCGCGAAGGACACACGCGTGTAGTCGACAGCAATTAATCAATATCTTGATTAATTCAGTGGATTTAACACTGAAGATTCTTATAGTGAAACTCGAGTAGGTTATCACTTGTACTATATTGTAATATATATATATATATATATATATATATATAATATATATATATATATGTGTGTGTGTGTGTGTGTGTGTGTGTGTGGATTAGGTGGTGGTTCTTGAAGGCTATCCCATTGCAACTGTAAAGAAAAATGAGGAAATTATAATGTTGTTTGTTTACCCTTGATTCATTCTTAATATTTCGGGATAAAGATCCCTTTGTCAGAAGATTTCTGAAAGCTAAGTCAAGTGGTGTTACCTTGTTGCTAGGATTTGTCCATTCTGTTGTATGCCGGTGATATCTTCCAAATTATCCTGCGTGTGTGTACGTGTATGTCTCTGTATATATTATATATATATATATATATATATATATATATTATATATATAATCCAAAAGTCCAGAGATTAAATCGTCCTTACGACATAGGATTTAGAAAAAAACACCTATCGCAGTTTGCTGAGCTCAATGTTTGCTCTTATTGTTAGAGTCACAGAGCAAATTTATAAGTAAAAATATAACAAAAGACTTAGAATTTTTGCATTATAGCTTAGACAAAGTTTCTAACCTGGGAGAGTTAGACACTTTGTCTAAGCTTCCTTGAAATAGCCTAATTCCTTGAAATAGACTAATTCTAAGTCATTTTTATATTTTTACCTATATATATATATATATATATATATATATATATATATATATTTATTTGTGAAAAAGGCCTTAAATACCATGGGTATCGTGGTTATGGACCATTTCCACTCGTGGGTGTCTAGGGCCCCCGAGCTTCTTCAGACCACGTATATCTTTTATTTAGACAGCCACAATGGCCAAATTCATATTATTGTCTAAATAAAAGGTATACGTGGTCTGAAGAAGCTCGTGGGCCCTAGATACCCACGTGTGGAAATGGTCCATAACCACAATACCCATGCTATTTAAGGTCTTTTTATTCACAAATAACTTGGCTCTGTTTACAATAATTAAACATTGAGCTCTCATACGGAACCTGAAATCTACAACAAACTACTGGTAGAGAATAGGACCAGCCTAGAATCACCTTGTACCAAGAAACTTGGTACCACACCAAAGAATATATATATATATATATATATATATATATATATATATATATATATATATATATATATATATAAAGTGGTCAAACAATGTGTTTGAAATGGCGAATTTTTTTTGGGAGATTATGGGCTTAATTAAAGTCATACCTAATTTGTTAATTAATTAATTATAATTAGATGAATTAGGCGTGCATATCGGTTTAAATGTAAAGCGTAAACAAATCGAGAAAAAGTCGATCCCTGTATGTACATTTCAGCCTATTAGGCCTCATCAGCAGAGCTATAGACAGGGCAGTGCTTTGTGCGTGATTCGAACCCTACCTGTCAGGCTGACAGGCGGACATTCTAAACACTACACTAGCTGGGTTCCCCAGATATTCTCGTTTATTTTAAACTGATGTGTATATCGCACTTTTTGGGTGACTTATGGCGCGACAGTATGAAGTGGTCAAACAATGTGTTTGAAATGGCGAAGGCCGACAATTTTTTGGGAGATCAAGTGCTTAATATATATATATATATATATATATAATTTTAAAAATGGAAGACTCGGAAATGAAGGTTGTGGTTGTAAATCTAAAATTGTCTTTCAGTGAAATAAATAATGACCAAGATAAGAAAAAATAATTTGTAATGGTAAAAGCAACCCCCCGCCAAAAAAACAATAGGCTGAAATGTTTGCTAATTATGAATAATTAAAACCAATTAAAGTTGAATTTTTTTTCAAACAATAGGTAGTCCTGCAACCAAGGAATATTTCAGTATAAAGTTTGTGTCAATAACATGAATAGAAAAAAATCCTTTTGGAAGAGAAATGTGTTTATCTCAGCTTTAGTATAATAATAGAAGAAGATATATGTATATATATATGTGTGTGTGTGTGTGTGTGTCTGTCTGTGTGTGTGGTGTGTGGTGTGTGTGTGTGTGTGTGTGTGTGTGTGTGTGTGTATTAGAGCTTTTTAAAATGCAAGACTTGGCAATGAAGGGTGGTTGTAAATATAAAATTGTCTTTCAGTAAAATAAATAATGACAAGATAAGACACAATAATTATAATGGAAAAAGCACCCCCCCCCCAAAACAAAAAATAGGCTGAAATGTTTGTCGTAAACTGGAAACGAACAACAAAAATGTTTTTATCATTTTTTTTCTTAATATTCACGTTTCGCCTTAAAAGCTAAAAATCTTCTCACCACCATTAGACAAAAGAGTCGACTCTGAAGTAGAAAAGAGCGGTGTACCCTTTTAAGCAATGTATTCTGTTTTCGTTGGCACTGGTTTACTATGTAGATGAATTGTCTCCGGCCTCTGAGTGTGTGTTTTGAGACAAGACTTCTATTGTCCTTTGTTTTTCAGGCTGCGTAGGCGGACGGCGACGACGACGACGACGACACGGCGTGTCGGTGACAGACGAATGTTAAAGAATGGTGGCTTTGGGAATCCCGATCTCTCTGGGTTTTTTTTTCTGTGATGAGAAGAATCATGGGCAGGTGATTAAGAAGCTGTCTATTGCTTAGATAGAGGGGGAAGAGAGATACAGACAGAGGGAGGGAGGAGACAGACAGACAGACAGAGACAGAAATAGCGATAGAGAGGGAGAAAGGGAGACAGAAAGAAAGAAAGAAAGAATGAAAAATGTGCATGTGGGGGTGAGTAAAAGGGAGAGAGAGAGAGAGAGGAGAAGAGAGAGAGAGAGAGAGGGTGGGGAGAAACACAGAGAGAAATAGAGGGAGACAGAGAGTTACAGAAAGAGAGAGTGTGTATGTGTTTGTAATCGTTTGTGTGTGTGTGTGTGTGTATGAGAGAGAGAGAGAGAGAGAGAGAGAGAGAGAGTCAGAGAGCAAGAAAGACAGAAAGAGACAGAAAGAGAGAAAGAGTGAGAGTGTGTGTAAGTGAGAGAGAAGGAGGCGTAGAGACAGAGAGAAAGTGAGATAGACAGTCAGACAGAGACAGAAAGAGAGAGAGAGAGAGATAGTGAGTTAGTGCGGCGTGTGGTGTGATAGAGAGAGAAAGAGAAAGGGAGAGAAAGAGGGGAAGAGTGTGAATGAGTGAGTATGCGTGAAAGAGAGAGAGAGAGAGCGAGAGAGAGAGAGAGAGAGAGAGAGAGAGAGAGAGAGAGAGAGAGATGATCCGTCAGTGTATTTCTGTCTGAATTCTTGTTTAATTGAAAATCTTCTCGATATTGCTACAGCCATTGTCAAAAGGACGGTGAAAGGTCAGTGCTAGATTAACGCATCTGGGCGCCCTAGGTTAGGTGACCCTGGGAGGTCCAGATTTAATAGAATCTTGTATTGACCTCCCCCCGCAGTTAAGGACACGTAATGAATATCTAAATTGACCCCCCCCCATTCGGTACCAAAGTCGTAACGAACATGTAAATTAGCACTCTTCTAAGAGACATTAGTTGGTCTATTCAAAAGGCCTTTTCAATTCAAGTAATTCTTCACACCAAACCCATTTCAAACAACAATGAGTGTTCTTCCTTTTGTAGTTGTTCAATTCTATCAAATCTATTTATGGGAGAAGACTCCAGGGTTTTTTTTTAATTCTAGAGAATTTCTTAACCTAATCTTTGCAATTTGTGCTGAAGTTAACTTGAAATCGGCTTAACGATCATGTAGCGTTACCCCTTAAAAAGTCTTCTCGATTGCCGTGGTAACCTGCTGTAAAAGGAAACAAACAGCAATAGTTTTACTCACCTTTCAGAAGCAAATCTATTTCCACCATTAAATCATTTATTCTAGTCGATAAAGCAAAGTGAAATAGGAAGATATAGATATATTACTTATACCAATAGTGACTAGACAGAAAAACGGGAGATTGTAGCTAACCGCTTTGTCACTGGCTTGGTTTGCGTGTTATTTTTTATGTCCGGCGAATTGTCTTTTGCCTCCTTTTCTCCCTCAGAGCTCGATTTTATATGTCCTAAAGATTTTTAATCAACTAAAGATTTTCCCTAATCGGATCGTTCCACGTCAGTGTAGACCCGAAAATATCAGCAAATTCTTTTGTGTCAATTTTTTTGGTGGGGTTTGTTTTGTTTTCTGTAGGATTCTTGAACAGTCAAGACAGACAGACAGACAGCATTTTTATCTATATATAGATAAAAATGTTTTTGGTTATATTTTACTATAAAAAATGAAACTATTTTTGTGTGTGCACTTTTTTTTGTTTTTATTTGGTATGAGACTCTGGTGGTTGGATGAAGTGTGAAAAGTGGACAGACAGACAACAATTTTATTTATATATAGATAAAATGTTATTGGTTCTATTTTCCAATAAAAAATGAAACATTTTTTTTCTTTTTCTGTAGGGGAATTTGAACAGCCAAGGACTCTCTTGGCAACCATAACAATTTATGTTAACATCAACTAAAATACTGTTGCGATGGTAAAAAGATGGATTGAAATAATTCCATTTCTCTGAATATTTGAGATGAGGCTTGATTATTAGTATTATCTGCATTATTCGGACTATTGTTCTCATCTTTATTGTTATTTGTACAACGTTATTTGTCCGAAACGTTGTACAAATAACAATAAAGATGAGGACAATAGTCCGAATAACGCAGATAATACTAAAATAATTCCCTTTGAAATATTTGATAAAGCCATAAAATTTAGCCAATTGATATCGTGATCTTCCCCCTCCACTTTATATGATAGTTATTCTCTGTTCAATCAAATCCTCTCTAACTTACCTTCCGCTCAATTTCACCACAAACTCACTTTCTCTTCTCTTCATCGCCGGATGCCTACATTCCAGAGTATACAATATTTGTTAACAGGACTTTGACACTCGGATTGTTTTCATTCCAAAAAATATTTTTCTAATATTTTTTGTTTCGAATCTAAACTGCAAATTATTAATATACTTAATTTAGGTGCCTAATTATTTTACACTCTCTTGTTCTTACCGCCCCAGACTTTTTACCTTTTGTGACATAATTTATAACAGGTTACTCAAGATTTAATATCATTTTTATTCACAGGACTTTTAAAATATTCCCACTTTTACTCAAGATAGACAGTAAGCCAAACACTTGTATTCCCAAATGACTTCCCACCCTGTCAGCAGGGACTAATACACCGACTGCACCTGTGCAGAGGGGTAAAAGAAAATTACTAATGGGGTTACCTGTTGACCGTGGATAATGACCCGTAATGACTGAGCAGTCTGTGAACCGGATACTAACTGTGATACGCAATACTCCATTTCAACCCTTACGTGGGCTAGATGGGCGATCGGAGAGGCCCCATCAGATCAATCGGCTGGTTATGTCAAGCCCTAGCAGCTATATTATTGTCCTGACTGTAATCTTCAAAGTGTTTATGGCAAACACCCGACCCTTTTTTCATGCAGCTGCTAGAAGGCGGTGGCTGAGGGTCATCTAATTGTATTTATTGATACTGATTTATACTGAAACATCGAATGTTCGGTATACTAGCACATCCAATAAAGGGTTGCGCTAAAAATAAAGTGCATTGCAACATAGTGTTAAGAACTGAGGTCGTAAATAGACGTTTCTCGTAATGGTCTCCCCCCGCTCTAAACAGCAGTACACAAGTAGTCTTGGACCAGTTCATTTATTCTCTAAGAAAAGGTAAGATAGGTTAGTCCACAACAGATACACACGAATTTAATGACAACTATTTCTATCAATTCGTTTATGCACATGAAGTTATAAAATTTATTTGTTAAAGAAATCTATTGCCCTTATAACAAGCATCAACCCCGATTTCGACCGGGGGTCCAGTGAGCTTCGGCCGCTGGAAGGATGTGTTGAATTAATAGCGTCGATCCCAGGGGGCCATCCCCCCAGGCAATACCTGCCCTATTGATTTAAAAGGGCAGGGCTGGGTTTATTGCTCAGCGTCTGAGGCGCCTCCTTGAGGGGGAATGCTGACGGAATAGACGCAATTTCTCACCCGCTGCCCCATGAACTTCGGTTTGTGGGTGGTTCCCACGTTAATAGGGCCTTTGTGCCTGACCTGGTACGAGTGGGGTACTAGGAAAATAAAATCAACCCTGATTATCATTTATGCGCTGGAAGTCGGCGGCGGCTGAAGGTCTTAGTGTCCTGGGTATGACGTCAAACTCTATCTGATGGTGAAGTTCTAATTCTAAAGCTCTGGGGAATGTGGAGTACCCCTTCATCACCATTACAGCCAGGTCTACTCTTAATACCCAGAGTAGGATGTTAAACTCTATCTGATCGTGAAGTTCTAATTCTAAAGCTCTGGGGAATTTGGAGTACCCCTTCATCACCATTACTGCCAGGTCTACTCTGAATACCCAGGGTAGGATGTTAAACTCTATCTGATGGTGAAGTTCTTATTCTAAAACTCTGGGGAATGTGGAGTACCCCTTCATCGCCATTACTTCCAGTTCCACTCTGATAGGAGTGACGATACCTGTTAGTGTACCATCTATGGGTTAAATAAGAAAAATTAATTTGAAAAAAAATTGGTTAAAATATTGAGTTTTAAAAAAATTAATCAAAAATAAATAAAACAAAACGTCTTCGGATAAAATAACCCAGCAAGTGTTAACATGCCGTAAAATCCAACCAACCAACCAACCAACGACCTACAAAGTTTACTAAACTGTACATACACACTTATCTAAGTGTTATACAGCCATACGTGTTTAATCTTAATAAGAATCAAATAAAATAGAAATAATAAATTAGAACAATTGGAGTAGGTTATGAAGCCCCTGGGCTGCTACATTCTCAGACCAATATATTTGAATTTTAACATTCCGGAAAATAATAATATTGGCCTGTTGGGCATATTCCATTTTCCCCATTATGTTCTCATTGCTTCAGCACTGAATAGAGTAGATCTTAACAAATCGGATATTTCAGATATGACCCCTTTAAAAAGGGTCAGATCTGACCCCTTTTAACGAGTCTGTTTTACTCGGAATATCGTGACTCATTCAATAAATTCGGTGATAAACATGGCCGATACTAGATTCAATTCTCACTCTCCCAACATTCTGGCTCTTCAGTCGTGCGTCCACGCGCCACGTGCAGAGATCAAACGCTATCCATAAAACGCTCAACACCTCGCATGCGTCGTAGACCTTTTGCAAATGGCGGTTCGGCATGCCATGCATCGCGGCGCTTCGAATTAGGTGAGTGCAAATTTCTATCGACACATAACCCGTTTAACGTCAGGAAGGCAAAATTTAGGTGCCTCTCCAGCACATCGAAAAAGAAGAGAAGAGGGGTCTTCTTTAGAAAACATTGGGATATTGTAAAAAAAGTACCTGATATCTATAACTTGAGCATAACATTCATGCTCTAGATGTAGACATGGAGAACGAGTACCACCGTACTCATTTGGAAAAAGAGTGAGAGTGTCTTGTCTGCCGGAGTCGAACCTGCGCCCTCCGGAATGCAAAAAAATGAGATTTAGGCGCTGGATGGACGCGAGGTGCAATTCAGGTGCCCGGATAATGGGGCCTACACGCGTCCATCCGAATGCACGAGAATTGTGCACGGGCGCGAGGTTCGACTGATGTGCCCGGATGATAAGGGGAAACGGCACTATAAGCAGAAGTGGGGTGACGGCAGTAAGAGTGTTGCGACTCGGCAACCCGAGTTCAAATACTAGACGAGACTGTCTACATCACACTTAACGCTTATATCCTTCGGAAAAGTATACTGATCTCCTTCCAGCTATGGGTAAGAATAAGGCAGAGAGGACTCTTTAATCTTGGTTAGGCAACCAGTCTAAGAGAAGGAAAGCTCTGAATTCAAATTTTAACATCCGTTAAGGAAATTGGCTACTCTACTCGTGCGGAGGTGGTGATATATACGTATATACATACACACAAGTAATGCACACAAACAAATACACACAACACACAAACAGATAGGCACACTCACACATATATGACCTATATTCGACTGTTTAAAAAGTAGAAAAGAAAGAATGTATAATCTAAGAGAACACGGGGTATTTAGCAGTCATTTTGACATTTGAATATATGAATAATTGGAAATGAAATCTTTTGTATTGCACATAGATAAAAAGAAGATAATCGATAACTATGTAAATCCAACAGACAATAAGACTTTACAAATTGGAAGAAGAATCTATCGCTTCTTTAAAAGAAGAAACACAATAAAGATAAATCGTGATAAGAAGAAGAACACCTGGGTCTTACACCCATAAACAGATAGGAGTTAAACATTACCACTCATGTTCTTCTACAGGGAGGGCTTTGGTCTTAATTAACCTATGAAGGTTGATATGCCTTTAAACAAAGAAACCAACATTTTTTATGTGTATTTATGAGATGAGGTTTGATATGAACAATTATCATAAATCGGACTGTTGTCCTCATCTTTATTGTATATAAACACAACACTCAGGCTACTGTAAACTCAAGCTCTGGTTTAGGTGTTCTTTTTCTATTTAGACGATTACCCATGAATTCAAACGCAGTTTCGGAGCTTAAATCGTTACTGTTTACTCAAGGGCACCCCAAGCAGCATAAATGCCGGCAGATTTATGACAAAATTGTGATTAGATATAGAAAAAAAGTTAAAATCATCTTGCAGATTTTGGTGTTTTTTTGACAAAGTTCAGGGATGTGCTCACCTGCGAGTGTTTCAGTCGAGAAAGAGGGAGAGACTCTTCCTTAGCTGATTGTACGCTAATACAGTTAATTGTTAATCAAGAGTTTTTGTTCTTCAAGACTATTTACCACACAAATCTATACTTACCTGTTTCTCCTCAGACTTTGTATCTACTCTTGTTCCTTAAAAGTATGTCCGTTATCAATTAAATTGCACTATAGATTATTTTCTTTAACTCTTAACATCCTATACCACCTCATTCCACCCGGCCGGAAGTCACATTTGTTTTCCTAATCTGCCCCAAACACTAGCCTTTATTTAAATGTAATATTAAACATATTTAGAAGTCTTTGATTTAAGGGAAATAACGGGTAACTTTAAATGAAAAGGCCATTTTTAGCCATTTATTGATAAATCCTTATAGGAATGGGGCTCTGGACTTGGAAAATTCTCAACAGGATGTTAAGAGTTAATCCAAGCTTTGATAAACTTAGTTTACAAGAAAAAAGCAAAACAAATCCAAAATTGGTATTGTATGAAATAAATTTTCCATTAGTCATTTATTAATTTTAGTACAAAGCCAGGAGTTGAGGAATCCGGTGAGAATACAAACTCACTAACAATAGCCTACACAGCTATTTTGCTAGCTATCACTCAAGATGGGGCACGATATATATTTATTAATACTCATGTTTCTTAAAAGTATGTCCGTTATCATCTTGCAACACCCTCTGGTTATAAATAAGAACGTCCAAATCATCCGATATGAAATGCAAAAATGTAATGTAAATATCTGGTATTGCTTATCCACCGAATTCTCATTTCTTATGACTGTATCGAATTTTTATTCATTTTTCTTATACACCATATTTATATACGAGTGTGTGTATGTTTTTGCATGTATATATGGGCGCGTGTGTATGTAAGTGTGTTGGAAAACGCATGTCTTTTTAGCCACTAGCAAAATATATGGAATTTACACACTTAAAGGATGTTCATCTTGTCTTTTTACTCAGCAGTAAATAAACTAATAACAGATAAGACACAAAAACATTTTTCATCAATTGCTGCATATTCTGGTTCGATAAAATATAATCTTGGTATAACTTTCCCGAATATATATATATATATATATATATATATATATATATATATATATATATATAATCCAAAAGTCCAGAGAATAAATCTTCCTTACGACATAGGGTTTTTTTTAAAACAACTTGTCGCAGTTTGAGAGCTCAATGTGTGCTCTTATTGTTAGAGTCACAGAGCAAATTTATATTTAAATAAATACAAAAGAACTTAGAGATCTTGCATTATAGACTATTTCAGGGAGCTTAGACAAAAATGTCTAATTCTCCCGACTCATCAGATGCGAATGATGAATTTTTTATTTTAAGGCATTTGAAAACAGATTTTTTCCCTTCCTTTTAAATTGGCCCTGTCTGCTCAGCTGTAGAGTAATAAAAATAGGAATAAAAAATACAATAATAGTAAACAATAATAATAAAACCAAAGATATCTGACCGCTTGTCAGTAATTTGTTAGGAGTTACTGTTAATTCAATTAATTCAGAATTCAGGGCCACCCCTGTTTCACTTATTTAGTAGTTTTATGTTTATTTATAATTTATTTTATTTTCTTTCCATATCGCTTCAAATATCTGTTTTCAAATGCCTTAAAAATAAAGAATTTATCATTCGCATCTGATGAGTCGGGAGAATTAGACATTTTTGTCTAAGCTCCCTGAAACAGTCTATAATGCAAGATCATTAAGTCTTTTGTTATTTATTTAAATATATATATATATATATATATATATATATATATATATATATATAGTTAGGCACCATTTCTTCTTTAAGACATATTTTGTTGAATTGCGCAGCCATTTTCTGTCTGCAAATCTTGTTCCAGGTCCTTTCAAGTTGCCGAATTGATGTAATTATATCAGGCGAAAATTGGCTGATGCATTTGCCATAGCTTATTTCCCGAGTACTTTCCGCCCTGTCACGGGCCATCTTCAGGGGCAGTGCAAGAACAATACAACAATGGGTTGTTCCATTAATTTTGTATTCTATTTATATAAGTGTTGTATTTTTTAATTTTATTCTAATTATTGTTATCATTATAAAGGTCTTGCAACAAGATTTGCAGACAGAAAATGGCTGCGCAGTTCAACAATATACATATATATATATATGTATATAGTGTGTGTGTGTGTGTGTGTGTGGTGTGTGTGTGTGGATGGATGGATGGATGGATGGATGGAGGAGTGTGGTGCAATAGTTAGAGTTGTAGGAAATGGAACCGGGGACTCGAGTTTAAATCCTGGACGAGGCCGTTTGTATTTCACATAACAGTAATATCCTTGGTGTAGGTATACATCCAACTACTCGCCCTCCAACTTTCGGTAAACAGTAGAGCAGACTGGGGTCTTTAAACTTGGCTAGGTAATGAGTGTAGGAGAAGGAAGACTCTGAATTCAAACCTTTTAAATTCCGCTTAAGAAATTGACCTTGTGTCACATCTTGCTCGTGCAGAAGGGTTGGTAAATATATATACGTATAACATTTTTTTTTATAGCAGTGGACTTTTAGATAAGTCACGCTTTGGACATAAAAATGGCACCAGAAAGCTAGAAGTCATAAACGATTTAACTGACAATCTAATTTTCTTGCGTGTACAAAAAGCCAATATTTGTTTTTGTTCCTTTGCTGAGTGAAAAAGAGAAAAAAAAGAAGGAAATATTCATAGATCAACCTATTAGCTTTTTTGTTCAATCTTAACTACAGATTATAATCAGTATGGCGGCAGGCTTGTGATCTGAACGATTTATGGCTACAGGGCAACGGATCTATAAAGCAAATTACCACAATACGAAAAAATCAGAAAACTGAATGATTGAAACTATTGAAGTCTGCACGATTGATTCCGCCTTGTTGAGTTGCGAAGATCGCCTATCTTCAAGAATTTTCATGAATGAATTAATTCAACACAGTTCTACAAAAAATCTTTTTGTACTCAGACTTTGCGTGATTCCGTTTTGATAGCGCAGTTTTTCTTCTTTTTAAAAAAAAAAATCTTATCTTTTATTTTATTTTTTCTTTCTTATATGTATTGTTGATAGTTGAACCATTTTTAGTCTAAAAATTATCTTTCTTTTGTTTCTTCTTCTTTTTAATACTGATTTGATCTGTTTTTGTCCCAAACCAAATTAGATTTCCTTTTTTTTTTCTTTTTTGCTTGGTCCTAAGATTACTGAAACGTTTGTTTGTTATTTTCTCTCTTGCCAAACTGCCTAGTAATTACTGCGGATGTCCGATACGATCTTGAACCATTTCCCTTGCAAAAAAGGGTGTTATTAATTTGGACTAGCAATCCTCTTGAGGCTTTTGCTGATTGCTTTTTCAACACTATCAATCATTTGCATTGTTTAGATTTGACTCTTTCTCAGTCTACCAAGTCTATTTTGTGAGTTTTACGAGTTCAGTCTTCACTATATTCTCTAGAAAGTAACATTTCGCTAGATTGAGTCAAGCTCGGTAAATATCTTTCTGTTAACTGGTCTGTAAACCAATTCGTCTTTAGTTGCATTCTACAGAAATGAGCCTGCTAGGTAAAAAAAAACATGAATAAACAGAATAATTTGGTTGATTTTAACTAAAAAGACCCAAAACGCAATTGTTCAATAATACATATTCCATGAATAAATACACCTCAATTCGTGTAAAAAATATAACGTTTCTTTCTAAAAGAAATGCACTAAGCCTTTTTTTTTATTTCTATGTTATCAAAATAGATACTATGATTTACTAGTGGGACCTGTGAATATAACACAGTATAAAAATTTAATTATTACAACATTTGATATGTTTACTTAAGAGCGATTAAAGTTGTTAAATATGTAAAAAGTATAATAATTTTGATTTTACTTACTCTTACTCTTTTTTTTTTCTTTATTTCTTTCCATCTTTTCATTAAATTCGATTGAAACAGATTAGCACTATCGCTTCGGCATTCGGCTCCTCCATCTATTTTCTTCTACTCTCTTTCTTTCTTTCTTTCTTTCTTTCTTTCTTATTATATTTCTTCTGTGTAGCATTGTTTTTTCTTTATTTATAAAAAAAAAAAAACAAATAGTCCATTATTTAGTTGAAGTGACGTCACTCATACGAAATAAAAAAACCGGCGAGTAAACAACACCATATAATCAGGATTTACATTTCATCTTGGACGAATTGGACGGTCTCATTTTTGACCAGAGGGTATTGCAAGATGAAAACGATCAGAAGATTAAGTAGCAAGCGTATTGATATATAGTATCGTTCATAAATAAGTACACCTGAATTCATTAAAAACTACAACTTTTCCTTCTGAAATAAATAAACTAAGATTTTCTAAAATTTCTAATAGAATGTTTTTAATAGAACACTATGCAATCAAAACAGATATTATGATTTATTAATTACTTTATTATCAAACATTATCATTTATGCTTACCGCTCTGTTGGCATAAGAATATCCTGACAGTGCCTCTGCTGGGGGACAACCCCCCAAAGGGGCCACCTATTGGCCGTGAGTGGTGACTCGTGATGCCTAAGCACAGAATCCCAGTGGCTGAGCCATTCTTCTTGAAGTATGGTTTTGGCGAATGTTGATATGCCATTAAAAAAAGAAACCAAACTAAATTTTATTTTTGGTAAGAGATTTTCAATTCTTTAGAATTTTGTAATGAATCTATTAATAATGGAGATTCGCTTCCGGTTTTTGTCTGTGACAAAAACGACGTCACTGATTACGTCACACTACCTAAAACGTCATAACGTAGAATAAATACATTCAAAATTTGAGCATGCAATGTTAGACAGTTCTCATTGGTTTTTTAAACAAGTTTTAATAAATACATACCTGGTATTATCTATCTATATATAGTTTGTTTTATTTTAATATATATTTAAAGTTATCAGAACTAAGTTTCCATTTCAATTTTTTTATTTTTTACTCCTTTAAATATTTTTAACATCTTTGATAAATTTATTTTATTTTTTACTCCTTTAATAAATTTGATGATTTTTACTTTACTTATGATACAAACTCTCTGATATTACATTTTCAACTCCCATCCCCTCAGGCAATATTTATTTTACGTCAATATTTATTTTTTTGTCTTCTAATCTTCTTTTCATTGCTGCAATGTGTCCTGTTTATCAGTCTCAGGTTTCTTCTTCTTCATCGGGAAGTATCGGCTGTTGTATCACCCAGCATCCATCTTTGTTCTTACTGATGGACACGAAAACTTATTAATTTAGTGTACACATATTTTTATTTCCCGATTCCAGATTTAACAACCGATTGCGGAAGTATAAAAGCACAAGAATTCAAATATCCATCACCCACGGCCAACAGGTGGCCCCATTGGGGGAGTCTTACCCCTCTGCAGAGGTGCAGTCGGTGCATTCTAACGCCCCAGCCGACAGGGCGGACAACAATTGTATCATCTTAGCTAGTAGTAGCTCTTCAAACAAAGAGCGGGGAGGGAGTTATTGGTTTGTTTACACGCAAACTGTCAAATCAGAAAGTAGGAGAGAAAGAACGAAAGTGAGACAATTGGTGGAAATCGCCATCTTGAGTCACGCGTGTCTTGCCACTTGTCACTTCTGTCTCCATCTCTCTCTCAATTCTCTGATCTCAATTCTTCCAAAACTGGGTCGTTTTATAATTTCCCAAAAATATCAACTATGTCTTAAATCATTCTAATCGCTTTTGCACACGTCAGCATTTAACCCTAAATCTATTATTAATGGAGATTCGCTTCCGGTTTTTGTCTGTAACAAAAATTACGTCAATGCTTACGTCACATTACCCAACACATAATCCAACGTCATAACATAGAATAGATATACTCAAAATATTCTAGAAATGTGAGCATGCAACGTTAGACAATCCTCATTGTTTCAATAAATAGATGCCCGGCGTTATATATTTATATATAGATTGTTTTATTCTAATATAATATTTAAAGTTATCGGAACTGTTTCCATTTCAAATTGTCTTTCTTTCTTTTTTTTTTTTTTTTTTACTCCTTTAATAAAATTTGACGATTTTACATACTTATGGTACACACTCTATGACATTGGATTTTCAGCTCCCATCTCCTCAGGCAATATCTTTCAACAAATTATTTTTACATCGCCCGGAGGGTGTCTTTTTATTTTGCTAGTAATATCAGCTGATTATTAATGGCGTGTGTTCTGCCATTCCAGCATTCTTTTCGTATGTTCCATTATTTCAACCAAATATTTCTCTAAAAAAATCCACCATTGTTTCAGATTGTTTTCCAATCTTTCATTTATAAACAATTCTGTTGACACTCGGATTATTCATATTTAAAAACTGGACCGGTTTAGCTCAGTCAGTAGAGCGTCTTACTAGGAATCACAAGGTTCCGGGTTCGATACCGTCCAATTCAGCGTATGAGTAGCACAGGGATCAGGTGCGGAAAAAGTAAGGAGCTGATGGTTTGTGTGGTGCTCCATCTCAGACGCCAAAATAATCTCCTTGGTCTAACGCTGATGAAAAGAGGATAGACTCTTTCGCTGTTTGACAGATATCAACATTATCTCATCCCGATGACTTCACTTTGTTTTTACATTCAAAAAAAATATTTTTAAAAAATAATTTTTTCTTTCTTTTCTTTTTCTTCCTAATCTAAAACCGAAATCATAAACAATTAAAATAACTATACAAAATAAAAAACGCCCTCCTGGCGATGTAAAATAGATTTTTTAAATATATTGCCTGAGGGGTGGGAGTAAAAATTCAATGTCAGCGAGTTTGTAACCTAAGTAAGTAAAATCATCAAATTCATTAAAGGATTAAAAAATAAAACAATTTGAAATGTAAACTTTGAATATGTATTAAAATAAAACAAACTATATATAGATATATAATAGCAGTCATGTATTTATTAAAACTTATTTTAAAAAACAATGAGGACTGTCTAATGTTACATGTTCAAATTTTGAGTGTATTCATTCTATGTTATGACGATTTTGGGTAATGTGACGTAAGCAGTGACGTAATTTTTGTTACAGATAAAAACCGGAAGCGAATCTCCGTAATTAATACATTGTGTAAGACCCTGTATTATTGTACATTTATTGGCGAGAGTATTTGTGCTGAGTTGGAACTAAAATGGGTGATCACTTATTAATAGTTGATAGTGTAAGTAATCTAAGATCTATGAAGAAGATTAAATAAAGTTTCGTAAATAACATGACAAGAAAATAATGAGAAATTTTTGCTGACATGCAAACCGGATGTATTATAAAAGTTAAAAAAGAAAATCTTCTTCTATAATAAATATGTTCTTTAATTGCTTTTCTTGGAATTTCGGGGGAAATTGAAATATATCCATTATTATCTTTACGAGTAATAACTACATAGACGTTAGTAATTAATCTTTCCTCTCACACACACTCTCTCTCTCCCTCACACACACTTTCAGTCTCTCTCTCCCTCTCCCTACCTCTCCCCCCCTCTCTCTCTCTCTCTCTCTCTCTCTCTCTCTCTCACGTGTTCTCTTATTCTCTCTTTCTCATTCTCCCTTTCTAATGCTTTTAGTTTCAACTATTTCCTCTCTATAAATTTATATGATTCGATGTTCTCTGTAACATTTCCTGTTTTTTTTTTCGTCGTAATTGTTCATTCTTTTAAAATTACTCGCTATTCTCTTTGACTGTTACTCTCTCTCTCTCTCTCTCTCTCTCTCTCTCTCTCTCTCTCTCTCTCTCTATCTATCTATCTATCTATCTCATGATCTATCTATCTATCTCTCTCTCTCTTTCTCATGATCTATCTATATTTTTCTCTCTCTTACTCTCTCTCTCTCTCTTTTCTCATGATCTATCTCTCTCTCTCTCTCTCTCTCTCTCTCTTTCTCATGATCTATCTATATATTATTTTCTCTCACTCACTCTCTCTCTCTCTCTCTCTCTCTCTCTCTCTCTTTCTCATGATCTATCTATCTATCTATTTTCTCTCTCTTTCTTATTATCACTCACTCTCTCTATCCCCCCCTCTCTCTCTATCTATCTATCTATCTATCTATCTCTCTTTCTCATGATCTATCTATCTATCTATCTATTTTCTCTCCCTCACTTTCTCTCTTTCTTATGATCTATCTATCTATCTATCTCTTTCTTATGATCTATCTATCTATCTATCTATTTTCTCTCCCTTACTCTCACTCTCTCTTTTTCTCATGATCTATCTATCTATTTTCTCTCCCTTTCTTATTATCTCTCGCTCTCTCTATTCCCCTCTACTCTCCCCCTCCCCCTCTCTCCCTCTCTCTCTCTCTCTCTCTCTCTCTCTGTCTTTATATATATATTTCTCGCTGTCCTTTACTCTCTATCTCTCTCTATCTCTCTCACTTCAGTCATCACTTCTCTTTATAATTATCCCTTACAATGTATCTTCCTTTTTAACTTATCCTCTGTTCTCGTTGACTTATAATTCTGCCCCCCCCCTCTCTCTCTCTCATTCCCTATCTACATATCTATCTATCTATGTAATAGAAAAACAGAGTATTCTTTCTCTTTCTCTCTCTCTCTCTCTCTCTCTCTCTCTCTCTCTCCTCTCTCCTCTCTCTCATTATCTATCTATCTATCTATCTATCTATGTAATAGAAAAACACGGAGTATTCCAAAAAGATGAATTTATTATTGATGGTGAAGTCTTCATCAGGAATTGAAATGGAAAGAATGTTATTTGGGCGTAGATGACTTTCTAAAACGGGAGAATAGTAGCTGTATGTAAAGAAGGGTCGTAACCGTGTACGGCATAGCGCATGTTATTGTACACGTGAAGATTTCCAAGAAACGGCAACTGGTATAGGAAAAGGAAAACGGAATTAAAACCTGTTAAACTCCGCTTATAAATTGACCTTATGCCACATCCGGTTTGTGTTGAGAGCTAAAATTTGAGGCTAGTGTGAGCTTCCGCAACACTTTTGCTGATAAATTCACTAAAAACATTTTATTTTCCTAAAAAAACATATTGTCTATAAAAACAAATATACATTAAAACATATTACAGCAGGGGCCGGTTTAGCTCAATGCCGGACCTCGTCAACTCAGTGGATGAGTAGCACAGCTTGGATCTGTGTTAAAGTGGGGAAGTGATGATAGGTATGACACTCCACCTCAGGCGTAAAAACAATCTCCCAGTGAAAAGTGATAGACCCTTGCTGTCCAGCTGATACCGACAATATGCCTACTTTACTTATATAAGGGGCCGGGTTAGCTCAGTCGGTAGAGCGTTCGGCTAGAAACCACAAGGTTCCTCGTTCGATTCCCGTCCTCGCCAATGAGTAGCACAGGGATCTGTGCGGTAAAGTAAGGAGCTGATGGTAGGTGTGGCGCTCCACCTCAGACGCCAATACAATATCCTTGGTCTAGCGCTAGTGAAAAGGGGATAGACTCCCTCGCTGCATGGCTGATACCGACTTTAGGCCGCCCCGACGACTTTTACTTATATAATATCAAGTATCATACACTCAGATGTATGGTAAATGAATATATCACATAATTTTCAGTTAAAGAATTATGGAAACTTATTAAAAGATCTATTTCGAGTCATTTATTAATCTTAGCACAATGCCAGATATACATAGATCCCAGTGAGAATCAACATCAGTAAGAATGGTCTATTAGCCGAGTGTGCTGCTGATTGTACGACGAGAATCGCATGTTAGATGTATTTATCTTCAATGAAATACGATTATCCAAGCGAAGTGAAATGCAGTTATGTATCAATTAAATGTATACACAAATTGTTCATTATATATATATATATATATATATATATATATATATATATATATATATAGCTCTACTGATGAGGCCTAATAGGCCGAAATGTACATACAGAGATTGATTTTTCTCGATTTGTTTAGCCTTACATTTGAATAGCTATGCCCGCCTAATTAATTAATTATTTATTTATTAACTTTCAAAATAAGGTACGACTTCATTTAAGCATATATTCTCCCAAATATATATATATATATATATATATATATATATATATATGAATATGATATATTGAAAAAACAAAGGATGTTTACAAATGCATGGGCTCATCAGGAGAGAATGTGCAAACCGTTTCGGGGCCTTCCGCTCTACGGTTTTAAAAAGCAACATCGGCCCTCCTCACTGATGTGAGGACCCTCGCAATATCTGCATCGACCGCACGTGGATCGGTCTTCAACAAAAATAAGACGGGAGGAAATGACCGTTAGCAAAACAGAACGCTGCTAGTCAAAAGTTGGAATTATTTTTTTAAAAATGCGCTGTCTGTATTAAAAATAAAATGAATTTCATTTTTAATTTAAAAAAAAATCAGAAGCATTATAGTTTATAATAAGACTCAAAAGAGCCTAATGTAAAATTATTTTTTTAAAAATTAAAATTGTATAATTATATAAAAAGTGTATATTAAAATATCAAAATTGTTCGTAATACAATCCAACTGTTAAATAAGTAGCCCATAATTGTTTTTTATTTTACACACACACACACACACACACACACATATATAATATATATATATATATATATATATATATATATATATATATATAATATATTGCATATTTGTTTCAAATACATTACATTTTTGTAATAAAGCTAACATGGAAGATATATGAGATATAGATAGCTAGAGAGAGAGAGAGAGAGAGAGAGAGAGAGAGAGAGAGAGAGAGAGAGAGAGATTGTGTGTGTGTGTGTGTGATGTGTGTGTGTGTGTGTATGTGTGTGTGTGTGTGTATGTGTGTGTTATATGTTTTTTATATATTTAAGATTTAGATAGATAGAAATAGACTGAGATAGATAGATGTGTTGATAGATAGAAATAGACGGAAATAGATAGATAGATAGATCGATAGAAACTATAAGTTGCGGATAATATGTTAAAAAGAATAGAACCCTAAACGAAATTTTTAGATTAACATTTCCTGGACAACAACTAAAAAAAACTTGGAGTAATTCTCTTCGGTAAACTCGACATGCACCCAATTACATCCATAAATTATAATGACCAACAAGAACCCTATAAAAGTTAATCCATTTCCAGATCTACAGAACATTACATTTCTCTTTTCTGACTTTGTCCTATTATTTCGAAAAGGGAAATCTACCAAATAAAAGAATCGATTAGCCGGAAATTTAAGAGGCAAGTCGATGGGAATCGCAATTCACAATAATTTTCTTTCAATTCCTCACAAGGGACACTTTCATCTTTCCCCGAAAATTAAGTTAATGTCATTCTAAATTGTTTATTCTTATTACACGGGGTTATTGTGTATTTTAGAAGACATTTCTCCAATGCGCGCTCTTTTTTGAACACACCCAGCGATTAAAACAGTTTGTATGTTCAGTTTTACATTTACAATTCATCCCTTGAGAAAAACCGTTGAAGTGAACCGTTTAAAATCTAATTTTCGAATTTTCCAAAGAAAAACAACAAACTTATATACTGCATGTGGAAGCGTGTGGTGTGATTGTTAAAGTCACGGGAAATGAACTCGTCGCCCCGAGTTCAAATCCTGGATGTAGTAATTGCATTTCACATAGCGCTAATACCCTTCGGAAAGGTATGAATTCTAATCTCCCTCCAGCTATGGATAAATAGTAGGGCAGAGTGGGCTCTTTATCCTTGGTTACGCAACCGGTCTAGGAGAAGGAAAAGTCTGAATTCAAACCTGTTGAACTACGCTTAAAAAATTGACCCAGTGTCACATCCTGCTCGTTGGAGGGTTTGGTAAACTATATATATATATATATATATATATATATATATATATATATATATATATATACTGCATGAATGAATGAGTTCGTGTAAAAAACGACCACTAAACTCCTGAGAGTTTTGAAATTATTTCTATTTTTCGTCTAAGTTTTTGAGTGGAGGCTGGATAATTTGTATTATTTAGATTCGGACAGTTCTCCTCATCTTTCGTCAAGAAACTCCCAAAGAAGACCGAAGAGCCCATAACCGAAACGTTGCGTATATAACAATGAGACAAGATGAGACAGCAGTCCGAAAATCTAAATAATACATATTTTATTTTTCCAAAAAAAATTTTAATTCAGTTCTTAATTCCGTATTTGTAATTTTATAACTTTTTTGCCGAGAGGGGACAACAGGTCTTCCTTGAAATGTTTTTTTATAAGTAAAAATATGTTTTTAGATCGGTTTTCAAGGCAACAAAGTTTTATAAAAAAGTTATGGTAGCATTTGACCTTGTTTCTATCTACTGGTATACATGTTACATAATTATTAGAAACCTAATATTTATGGCAATAGTGTAGAATCATAATGGCGATAAGTGCAGCTGATGGCCTTGAGAGTGAGTGACGACGCTTGACCTCACTCTCACCTTGCCTTCCGGGGATAGATCGTGAGAACCGGAAGGCATGGAAGACCCTGTCTTCCGGTTTAAGGATAGAGTCTCACTCAGAAGTTAGAAGTTAGAAGCCGAGCTGGTAGGATGTAAGGATCTGCGCAGACGTCTAGTTTGGGGATTAACAATAAAATAAGACCAAAAGTAAATCGAAGTCTTGTGTTTATTAGCTAAAAACTAACAATGACACAGGGCTTCTGATAAGGAGAAATCCCTAAACCAAGACCCGAAGTCCCCAAGAAAGCCTAGACCTTAGAAGATTCCAGATCCAGACGCAAGATGATAGAAGATAGAACCAAAGCCGACCAGAAGAATAGGTGTCCAAGATATAGAAGCAAGTAAGAAGTGAAGAAGTCATGAAGGGTATACAACATATATGCTGATTTGGTATCGTGAAAACCTCTCTATAAATTTCTATGATTCGATGTTCTCTGTAACATTTCCTGTTTTTTTTTCGTCGTAATTGATCATTCTTTTAAAATTACTCGCTATTCTCTTTGACTGTTACTCTCTCTCTCTCTCTCTCTCTCTCTCTCTCTCTCTCTCTCTCTCTCTCTCTCTCTCTCTCTATCTATCTCTATCTATCTATCTATATCTATTATCTCTCTTTCTCATGATCTATCTATCTATTTTCTCTCCCTCACTCTCTCTCTTCTCACGATCTATCTATCTATCTATCTATCTATCTATCTATCTATCTATCTCTTTCTCTTTCTCATGATCTATCTATCTATCTATTTTCTCTCCCTCACTCTCTCTCTTTCTCTGTCTCATGATCTATCTATCTATCTATCTATCAATCTATCTCTCTTCCTCATGATCTATCTATCTATCTATTTTCTCTCCCTCACTCTCTCTCTCTTTCATGATCTATCTATCTATCTATCTATCTATCTATCTCTTTCTCTGTCTCATGATCTATCTATCTATCTATCTCTTTCTCTTTCTCATGATCTATCTATCTGAAAACCTCAGTATGCAATATACATATCTGTTGTGGGGTTTTAAGGATAAAAAATAAGACAAATGACGGCTAACAATGTATACCAATGTATTGAACAAAAGGAGTAGAAATTTACAGCAAATAAAGTGGAGATTGCGTCCGACCAATACAGTTACGAGCTGACTCGCATTTGCTTCGTCTCAAGCCACAATTGTTCCTATTACTTATAGTAGCCGTCGGCGCATTCCATTTATGTCAATGGGTTGTATCACCTATAACAATATCTGTATTAAATTCTTTGAGTATTCTAAAAAGAAATGTGTTTTAAAGAAAGAACATATGACATATTTGTTGACATAGAAAGACGGCATTCTGTTTTTAGAAAGTTATTTATCCTAGAATGGTTGCAGCGAAGGAGTCTGTTAAATTACCCACTCAGCCAATTAATTGTGACATAAATAGGCCCCTTGAGAAGATGGTCATTTTTAGATGCTCAACCGGACATCTGAGTGGATCACAAAGGTAGTCTATGACCACGTGATTAGTCTTGAATTTTGGCCAGTACCTATTTCAAGACAAGTTAGGTCATGTATATTCTAGGCTTGATCCAGTTATTTTCGCTTATTGGGTATCGGATGTGGCAAATTTCTATTCTGATTGTGACAGTTCTTGTAAACCCAATCGACACTCTAATGATAAAGTTTGGTTGGTTGGTTGGTTGGTTGGTTGGTTGGATTTTATGGTGTGTCAACCCTTATTGGGTTATTTTATACCGAAGACGTGTTTGTTTTTTTAAAATTTTATCAATTCTTGTTAAGTATTAGTTTTTTAACATATCTTTCAACACATTTCTCTAAACTCATTTTTTAATCTATTTAGCCCATAGATGGGACCAGAACAAATACTACCACTCCGGGTCAAAGTGGACCTGGGAGTAATGGTGTAATGGCGATGAAGGAGGACTCCACACTCCACAGAGCTCCAGAATTAGAATCTCACCACTAGAGAGCATTCCTATGATAAAAAATGTCTTGTGGTTAGCCATAAAAACAATAGGGTTGGGAAAATTGTACAGGTTCTAGGGCTTAACGTTATCAGTCGACAGATCGGAGCGGAGAAGGGGTCTCCGATAGCATGTCTACTCTAAGTAAGGGCATATTTTCTGTTCGCTTTCTTTCTTTCTTTTTTCTTTCTTTCTTTTGTGTGATTTGAAACGATTACAGTCAACCGATGCTCCTGCATTCCCATCTGACCAACACGACTTATAACAAAATGTCGAAATTGAAAGAACAAAAATATCACCATATTCAAGATTGTATTTGATGTATAACTTTCATCCAATTCTAAAAAAGAAAATAATAATAATAATAATGATAATAATAATGATGATAATAATAATAATGATAATAATAATAATAATGATAATAATAAAGAGGATGATAATAATAATGATAATAATAATAATAATAATGATAATAATAATGATGATGATAATAATAATGATAATAATAATAATAATAATGATAATAATAATGATGATGATAATAATAATGATAATAATAATAATAATGATAATAATAATAATAATAATAATAATGATAATAATAATAATGATAATAATAATAATAATAATAATAATAATAATAATAATACTGTTTATTATATCAATGATGCTACGCAATCATATAATTAAAAAAATGTACAGGGGGATATAAATTCACTAACGCACAAGAAAAGATAAACCACCTTATGTACATGGATGACATAAACATTTTTGCAAAAAATGAAAAAGAATTAGAAACCTTGGTACAAACTATTAGAATATATAGCCAAGATATAGGAATGGAATTTGGAATTGAAAAATGTGCTATGCTAGTAATGAAACGGGGTGAAAGAAAATTAATGGATGTAATACAACTGCCAAATCAGGACACTATAACATCACTTGATGAAAATAAAAGTTACAAATACTTAGGAATTTTAAAAGCGGACAATATCATGCAAGCAGAAATGAAAGAAAAGGTTAAAAAAGAATATCTCAGGAGAACTAGAAAACTTCTAGAAACCAAACTCAACAGCAGAAATCTAATCAAAGGAATCAATACCTGGTCCGTCCCCATTATAAGATATTCAGGACGATTCTTAAAATGGACAAAAGAAGAACTCAGACAGATTGACCAAAGGACGAGAAAATTAATTACCCTGCACAAGGCTCTCCACCCTAGAGACGATAGAGATAGATTATATGTGTCAAGAAAAAAAGGGGGAAGAAGTCTTGCCAACATAGAGGACTGCGTAGAAACCACAATCCAACAACTCGAAGACTACACAAAAAGAGTAAAGACAGATTACTTATGGTGGCCAACAATAGTAGATGTGACATATGGACAAACAGAAAAACAACAAAGACTAGAAAACAAAAATGGGAAGAAAAACAATTATATGGACACTTCAAGCGACAAATTGGAGAGGTTGCATATGAAAAGATCTGGACGTGGTTAAGAAAAGGAAACCTTAAAAGAGAAACTGAATCACTAATAATTGCTCCACAGAATAATGCCATAAAGACAAACTATATCAAAGCAAAAATTGATAAGACCCAATAAAATGTAGATTATGCGGTAATAGAGATGAGACTGTAAACCATGAACAATGCGAATGTAGCAAACTAGCACAAAGGGAGTACAAAATAAAAAAAGTGATCCATTGGAAATTATGCAAAAAATTTAATTTAGACCATACAACAAATGGTATATGCATAAACCAGAATCTGTTCTTGAGAACGAAATGCATAACATTCTCTGGGACTTTGAAATAAAAACGAATCACCTCATCCCAGCAAGAAAACCATACCTAGTGTTGATAAACAAAAGAGAAAGAACTTGTCAACTGGTAGATTTTGCAGTGCCAGCAGATCACAGGGTGAAGCTGAAGGAAAATGAAAAAAAAAGACAAATATCTCGACCTTGCCAGAGAACTGAAAAAGTTATGAAGTATGAAAGTGAAGGTGATACCAATTGTAGTTGGTGCACTTGGAACAGTCCCAAAAGGATTGGAAAAGGGTCTGGAATGTTTGGAAATCAGAGGAAGAATTGATACCATCAAGAACACTGCACTGCTGCAATCTGCCAGAATACTCAGAAGAGTCCTGGAGACCTGAAGAGACTTGCTGTCACTCAGACTCCAGTGAAAGACCATCAGCTAACACTGATGTGAAAACTCAAAAGGAGTAAATAATAATAATAATAATAATAATAATAATAATAATAATAATAATAATAATAAATTGCTGCACAAAATAATGCCATAAAGACAAACTACATCAAATCGAAAATCGATAGGACCCAACAAAATAGTAAATGTAGACTTTGCAGGAATAGAGATGAGACTGTAAACCATATACTCTGCGAATGTAGCAAACTAGCACAACGAGAATACAAAACTAGACACGACTGGGTTGGGAAGGTATCCACTGGGAATAATGCAAAAAATGTAATTTTGACCATGCAAAAAAATGGTATATGCATAAACCACAATCTGTTCTTGAGAACCAAATGCATAAAATTCTCTGGGACCTTGAAATAAAAACGGATCACCTTATCCCAGCAAGAAGACCAGACCTAGTGTTGATAAACAAAAAAGAAAGAACTTGTCAACTGATGGATTTTGCAGTGTCAGCAGATCACAGGGTGAAGCTGAAGGAAAATGAAAAAATAGACAAATATCTAGACCTTGCCAGAGAACTGAAAAAGTTATGAAATATGAAAGTGAAGGTGATACCAATTGTAGTTGGTGCATTTGGAACAGTCCCAAAAGGATTGGAAAAGGGTCTGGAATGTTTGGAAATCAGAGGAAGGATTGAAACCATTCAGAATACTGCACTGCTGCAATCTGCCAGAATACTCAGAAGAGTCCTGGAGACCTGAGGAGACTTGCTGTCACTTAGACTCCAGTGAAAGAGCATCAGTTAATGTTGATGTGAAAACTCAACAATAATAATAATAATAATAATAATAATAATAATAATAATGATGATGATGATAATAATAATATTTATAATAATAATAATAATAATAATATGTGTTGGAAAAGGGTTTGGAAAGTCTGGAAATCAGAGGAAGAATTGATACCATCCAGAACACTGCACTGCTGTAATCTCCCAGAATACTCAGAATAGTCCTGGAGACCTGAAAAGAATTGCTGTCACTCAGACTCAAGTGAAAGACCATCAGCTAACACTGATGTGAAAACTCAAAAGGAGTAAATAATAATAATAATAATAATAATAATAATAATAATAATAATAATAATAATAATAATAAAACGCATGAGCTTGCCACCTCCTTCCTCCAACCCGTGGAATTAAATGTTCTATTAAGTCGCCAAACGATTCTGTCTTTTCTTAATCGAATTCACACCTTCAATACGGAAACCATTTTCTCTTCTGTATGGAAAGAGCGGGAGAAAATAAATAAAACAAAATGGCGTCCGTTAAAAAAAGTGTCTGTTATAAATATGACTCTTACGTAATTAATCAATCTTTCATGGGAAGGAATCTTTTTTCTTCATCTTTTCTTCTTCTTCTTCTTCTTTTTCTTTTTTCACTTCTCACGATGATCTGGGTGCCTTTTGAATCAAAATAATGATATGAATATTAATACTGAGAGGGACAATGGCGATCCACCTATCTTCTCTGTAAGAGGTTTATCGTAAAGATTTTCTCGACTAATTCATTTGCAATTCGTCTCTCGTTCTTTACTTTCGAATAAATGACGTTTATTTATTAGTTAGTTTAGGCAAAAAGAACAAAAAATCTCACTGAATAATTCATTTTTTTTTTGTACGAAGAAAAGAAAAGAAAAACTCGCAGAGATGACAAAATAAATAAGAATATTAAATAAATTTTAAATTTCAATAGCGAGAAAATAATCGTCCTGAAAAAAGTCATGGGGTGACCAGTTGGTGGGCGATGGGTTGTTTCATATTTCGATTGAAACAGAAATGAATAAGATTTTTTAGTAAGTTTAGCTTATTAAAAAAATAAAAAATATATACCTACACTGGGAGGTCTACGAAGATAGATACGAGTAAGCAGGCACTTAAGCAAGGGTGTCTTTCAGTATTTGGCATTATTGTAAACACACACACACACACACACACACACACACACACACACACACACACACATATATATATATATATATATATATATATATATATATATATATAGATAGATAGATAGATAGATAGATAGATAGATGAGAAGAACTGAAACCGAAACCTTTCAGAATTTCTCAGAAGAATTGTATATAAAACCTCATGAATTTTCTGTTTACCATTTCCAATAAAGTTAGCGGTCTGAAGATATTCATAGGTATACACAGATACCTGTGGTTAGAAATAGATCTATAACCGGAAGATTACGTTTTAAGCCTTTTCTTTGACACACAAACACACACACACACACGCACACACACACACACACATATATATATATATATATGAGAAATAAATACACACGCGGTGTGTTTATGATATGGCTATTTTTTAGCCGACAATTTTTGGGAGAATATGTGCTTAATTGAAGTCGTACCTAATTTTGAAAGTTAATTAATTAATAATTAATTAATTAGTCGGATGCCCGCCTAATTAATTAATTAACTTTCAAAATTAGGTACGACTTCAATTAAACACATATTCTCCCCGCCCCCCCCCCCCCCAAAAAAAAATATATATATATCAGCGCATGAGTATCACGGATTGGGTAATCTGATCTATGCGTTAAAGTGTCGCGCTCCACTTCAGTAAAACAATCTCCTTGGTCTAGCACTAACGAATTTAGGATATATTCCTTCGTTGTCCGGGTTATACAAATAATAGACTACTCCACCAACTGTACTCTATTTACTTCTAAAAGCGGCTACTCAGTGTCGCCTGGGTAGAGAGGGCAAAAATCCCTGGTGTATTGGTTTGGTTATTTTGAGATTTACAAATGCTGGACATTTCATATTTTTTGCACAAAAAGCAAGAACCGGTGATATTTAATGTGTATATATATATACTTTGACGTTAATTGTTTTATTTTCGTCGTTTCATCTGGACATACATACATACATGCATACATACATGATGGCAGCAACTCGTGTTCAAGTATTGCCATTGCTTGATTAAAAAAAAAAAAGAAAAGTTCAAACAGTTCAAAGAATATAACGGTGAGCTTCAAAAAGTTCAACAATGAGCTGCACGAAAGTGGCTCTCTAGTCCTGTTAAAATCTTGCACATCTTCCCACATTTACAGGTAATTCCAGGGAGCACAGGGTATTTTATTAGCCCATCCCGGCGATGCACAGATTGGTGACTGCTCAGGCCACCCTTGCTCATACATAACCTTCCACACTGGTCACATAGTAGACCGATTTGAAGCCCTTAGTTGTCTAATTTTCTATTCTTGTGAATATCTCGTTTCAACTGCTCATGCTGTATACGGGTATACGGTTGGTCTCAAACTTTTTTGTGCCCTCCTGTAAAGCTCTTCTCCCTGCCCACATACATACATACATACATACATACATACACAGAAATTGCCCTTTATATATATATATATATATATAGATTTTGTTTAAAACGCAAATACCCGCCCATATTTATTGAAAGCCTTACACACACCCGCATTGTCTTTGACATTGATCGTTAATTCAATTTCTTTTTCTTCAACACGTACAAATGGATGCAAATTAGCCGATTATATTATGGCCTTTCGCAGAAAGATGCCCAAAACTGCTACCTTAATTACAAGCTAATTTGGTGATTAGATATTTGAAAGTGTCACTAATGGGCTCTGGTACTTCGAATTTAATAACGTTGGCTTCACTTCACGATTACCACTTTTTATTTGCCCCGAATTAACAGTAAAATTTCCATTTCACTTTACAAGAATCATCTATCATCGAACTTTATTACCAGACTTCAAATTAAAAGTGTGGCTTGAATTACAGTTAGCGGCAGATAATCTAAACTGGGCAAAAAAGAGTTCGATTTTAGAATTAATTTTAGAATTTTATATCTTATTATAATGGAGATTCGGTGTTTGTCCGCCTGTAACAGAAACAAAGTCACTGCTTACCTCACAATACCTTCAGGAATTGCTTAAATTTTATCAATGAGTATATAATTTATAAAAATCATTAATATATAGAATAGAATAAATCTTATTTATTAATGGTGTCTCAATGAAAATCTGAGTTAGATTTGCCTCAAAATAGCCCATGTTATTTGTACGTTTAAAATCCTGCAATGTGTTTTATATATCATTACGAAATAAAGGTTTACATAAGATATGGTGTAATTAATTTGGATACTGGTTTTAACAAAACTGGGTTTAATAAATAATTACTTGATATAATACATTGAGAAGTCTGGCGCGTGTTACACTGACGCGTTTGCAGACGTTGCATCTTGCACCTATCCAGTAAGGCTTCCGAGCAACCGTGGACATGATCTCGCTATGCCAGCTGCAGGAGGGTATGCCGGGAGAGCGGATCTGGCCACCCGAAGTGTTCGCAGTCACTGCACCAGAGATTGCCATTCAAAAATTGTGCAGCTCAACCACTCACACAGTTGCAGATGTATATATAAAAAAGGAAAAAAATGGACTCTACGCCATCGTCTTTAGTAGATGGACGGATGCCAACAACAACAACAACAACAACAACAGAAACTACGTCACTGCTTACCTCACAATACCTTCAGGAATTGCGTAAATCTTATCAATTAGTATATATTTTATAAAAAATTATTAATGCATAGAATAGAATAAAACTTATTTATTAATGATGTCTCAATGAAAATCAGAGTTAGATTTGCCTCAAAACAGCCCATGTTATTACTACGTTTAAATCCTGCAATGTGTCTTATATATCACTAAGAAATAAAGGTTTACATGAAATATGATGTAGTTAATTTTGATACTGATTTTAACAAACTGGGTTTAATAAATAATTACTTGGCCTTATTGATTTCTATTATTGTTAATGGTTTTATATAAGAAAAATAAAAATATTATTAAAATAAGTGCAATCATATGTGTTCTTATCTAAATTAATGAATCTTTCTAACTTGATATATTTCATTACATTAAAACATAAATACTTCGACCGGAGGGCGCATATTCCTGCTAATTTTCTTAAATCTGATCTCCCTGATAAGATAAAGCGAAAATTCTTCCAACGTGTAGCCGTGTCAGTACTTCTGCCTGGCAGCACCACCTCGACTCTAACAAAACGCATTGGGGAAAAGCTAGCTGGGAACTATACAAGAATATTACACGCTGTCTTGAAAAAATTCTGGTTGCAGGACCTCACCAAGGAGCAGTTGTACGGTCACTTGACTCCTATCACACAAACCATAGAGACAAGACGAAAAAGACCTTGTGGATGCTGCTTGAGAAGTAAGGACAGGCTGCTAAGGGATGTTCTACTAAGGGCATCTATATATGAACACATCTACTGGATGCTGTGCAGTGGACCTTCAAGAGGGATGGACGATAGGGACGGGGGGCGAGGAAGAGTCATGGAGATCCATGCTTTCCACATGATCTAATGATGATGATGATGATGGGTAATTTATCTGAGTATGTAGTTCGCACATAACTATCTTTAATCTTTGCGTTCTTTTATTGCTAGAAAATATTTTTTTTAAATTTTTTCACAGTCATGTCCCGACGAGTTGGTGATTGTCAGCGAGGTGACCTATTGTCGGTATCAACCGGACAGCAAGAGGGCCTATCCCCTTTTCAATAGCGCAAGACCGGGAAGATTATTTGTGTCTGAGGTGAAGCGCTAAACCTACCATCAGCTCTCCACTTTACCGCCTAGACCCAAGCTGTGCTACTCATACGCTGCTTGACAGGGCCGATATCGAACCCGTAACCTTGTGATCCCTAGGTGATACTCTAGGGACTGAAAACTTTCATCTTTCATCTGACGATTGCATATATATTGTAAAGTGTAATTGAGAGAAAATATATATTTACCAACCCCTCCGCACGAGCAGGATGCGACATGAGGTCAATTTTTTAAGCGGAGTTTAACAGGTTTGAATTCAGAGTTTTCCTTCTCCTAGACCGGTTGCCTAACGAAGGTTAAAGAGCCCAGTCTGTCTTACTATTTGCCCATAGCTGAAGGGAGAGTAGGAGTCATACCTTTTCCAAGAATATTAGCGCTAAATGAAATGCAATAACCATGTCCAGGATTTGAACTCGGTGCGACGAGTCCATTTACCATGACTTTAACCATTACACCACGCGCTTCCTATTGAGATTGAGAGAAAATAAGAAAGAACAAGAGAGAAGAAAAGAGAGAATGTCATTTTTGAGAAATATTACTTTATAAAATTATACAGGAATAACTGTGTTCCCTTAAAAGTCTATTAGATTTAAATACAGAATTGGTAATAGAATTCCTTGATCTAACGGAAGTAAATAATATGTAAATTCCATTAATTTTCAAATATAATTGAATTCCAAATAAACGATAAAAAGGAGTTAATTCGTTTAAGAATTAGGATGAATTTCCATTTTAAGCCAATCTAAATAGAAAAATTAGAATATATTTCAATTTAACTGAAATGAGAAGTTGTTTATATGATTTCGACTATTATTTCCATCTTACAAATGGTATACTTACTTTATTTTGGGCGACAGTAAAAAGAGAAA
>CM042153.1:34619606-34630209 GCA_023376005.1 Doryteuthis pealeii
AGTGTTAGCGCATACCGCACATGGAATGGTTTTCGCTATTAAAAGTCAATGAATTCGCTTACCGACTAATGTTTTATAACCCTCATCAACATGAAAAACTGACTTGCACTTTAGACTGTAGGTAGGTGGGGCGACTATTATAGTAGAACAAATGAAAAACAAAGGTAAAAGGTGGAAGGAAAGAAGGAAGAAAGTTTCGATGCATTTATCTTTAACTGCATTTATATTTTGGATAATAGCAGGAGAAAATTCCCAGCTGACAGGAATCAATAGTTTATCAAAGAGAACGAATCCAATTTTTCGGTTTCCCTTCAGCTAAATTTACATTAATATGAGGTAATTGTCTAAACGTAATCGTGACTGACTGTAGATTTACTTACCAGACAGAAATTGAACAATAAAAGAAATGTTAATCCTTAATAGGGTTGTAGAAACTTGAATCCACTCTTGCAATGGAACAAGGATAATGTTAAAGAAATGTAATGACATTCTGATCGTTGTAAGAATCATCCTACTGGACATTCCAAAATATTATTGTTATGATTCCGAGAATACACGCAGGTTGACATGTTTACATAATTATTGGATCCTAATATATTTTAAGGTCAGTGTAGAAATCATAATGGCGATTAGGCCAGCCCACGGCCTTGAAAAGATGGGTGACAATGCCTTGACCTAACTCTCACCTTGCTTTGCGAGATGGATCGTGAGAACCGGAATGGATAGAGACCCTGTTGCCGGTTTAAGTAATAGTAAGCAAGTTTAAGGCAGTTAGGAGTTAGAAGCCGAGCTAGCAAGATGTAAAGATCTGCGCAGGAGTCTGGTTTTGGGGATTTATAAATAAAGTAACATCAAGTAAATCGAAGCTCTGGTTGTTTATTACCTAAAAACTAACAATGACACAGGGCTTTCTGATAAGGATAATCCAACAGAAAACCAGACCCAAATCCCAGGGAGAGACCAGACCTAGAAGATATACCAGACACAGAGGATAGATAGACGATCAGAAGCAAAGCCGGCCAGAAGAAAAAGACGACTAGAAGTAAGAAGAAAAGGGTATTACAACGTTATATTGATTTGGGTTAGTTGAAAACCCCTGATATTTAACAACAGAAAGCGTGAGGATATATCTCTACAGCAGACCCAGATTCCAATTCTCTTGTTGTTTAATGACAACTATAAAGTATACAAGGACAAACTATGTTTATTGGTTTAAAGAAAAACCGGAAAGTATATAAATACCTGCCCCTTATCAGATGTTACATAGCCCCCTTGTTGTGAGGATCTATCTTGCGTATATTGCAGAGTATACCAGTAGACGTATACTTTTTATCTCTTTCTCGGATTGGTTATATTTCTTTCTTTCTCGGGATCTGGTTATATATTTATATATTTCCCGGGACCGCTTAGCTGGATCTGCCTCTGCTATTCTGTAATCTTATATCTGGGGCTTGGTAGCTGGCTTCTTGTTGATGCCTTGAGTTCCTTGTCTTTTTTTTTCTTTTTTGCTGGATTTTATTGTTTTGGGTATTACTTGTCTTGTGTTTGCTTCTTATTAATTAGAATACAAGACTTTTGATTTTTACTTAGAGTCAACAGATGGTAACTTACTTAGGTAAATTTTCACTCTGTAGAAGTGTAGTTGTATATGTTTTCTCTGTCCCAGAGGCAAGACTGAGTGGGAAAGGTTAGCGACTGAGAATAATTCTCATAAATGATCCTTCTCTTGCTTTCCCTTTTAATCAAAGGAATTTTTTTCTCCGTTTTAGATAATTATTTGGAGAGTATTGGAAAACTAGATTGATCAATATTATCATGGAAATTTTCCTAGAATCTAACCCGAGCTCAATGGGATGACCAAACGGGTTACGTTTTTTTCATAAGTTTATCTTAAAATAGTCCTCTTGGCATTTAACACACTCTTATTATCAAGCACCTTTGAAACTCCTGAAGCAGACCCTTGATGATCCTTCTGGTGATGGAAATTAAAACACAAGACTCGAACTGATGTTTAAATGCCAACATCGATTTTATTGAACATGAATTACTGAAATAAGGAGGTTTAAAACAACAATTTTCACAATAGGGGAGTCGTAAAAATACAAGATATATTCACCAAAAAGTTTGGAAATAAATTTACCTGTGCACCGTTAATCAGTGTCAAGAAACTAATAGGACAATTCTTGATAAAACAAATTCCCTCCAAATCTTTCAACTGCATGTAGACTGTATGGAAGGTTCGTTGGCTTGTTAGATCTCGGAGCTAGAAGGGAGTTGTTGTGTATTGTTTGATGTTTATCAGATATGTGTCCCTTGGGTAGTTGTTTTCCTAACACGGTCACATTAAAGGGTTATATTTATAGTTTTGTATAAAAGGGGGAAGGATACAGGTCTAATTATTGGCGCACCCTAAGGTGACAGCTACAATTCCTAATTGAAACTCAGAAACCTCCCTGAGGATTCCTACATTGCGTGAAAACTATAGCGGAGGATTTTAAACCCATTCGGTTTTAAAACAAATATTTAGCTCTTTTTTATTGAGCACTTTTTAAATCGATTTTAATTAATCCAGAAGTAAGAATATTTATTTGCTTCGTAGATTGGCAATTAACTGTTATATATTATTATATATATATATATATATATATATATATATATATATATATAATCCAAAAGTCGGAGAAGAAGAAAACTTCCCTTACGACACAGAGTTTTATTTAAAAAACCTGTCGTCTTAAAGTTAGAGTCACGAGCAAATATATAAGTAAGAAATAACCAAAGACTTAGAGATTTAGCATTATAGTCTATTTCAGGGAGCTTAGAAAAAGTGTCTAACTCTATAGACTATAATGCTAAATCTCTATGTCTTTTGTATATTTCTTTATTATATAATATACATATACATATATATATATATATATATATTTATTTTATATATATATATATATATATGTGTGTGTGTGTGTGTATTGTTGTTGTGTGTGTGTTTTAAAACCGAATGGGTTAAAATCCCCGATCTGTTTCACGCAGTATAGCGAATCCTCGGGGAGTTGTGTTGTACTATTTGATGTTTTCAGATATCAGGTTCTTGTTTAGTTTTGTTTCCCTTACATGGTTAACATTAAATGGTTGTATTTATAGGTTTTGTATAAAAAATGGGGGAATTAATAACAGTATAACTAGTGGGTGCACCCTAAAGTGGAAGCGACCATCTCCTTCCTTTGAAACTGCACTGCTGAATTTTTAAATGTCCTACTGGAATCAAAACTCCGTAATTCTTTGTTAGGAAACTAGAAGTTATGTAATTAGATTTGCTGAATATCGAGAGGGAGGGTTCTTGCCTTAACAGAATATTGCCTTCTATCCAAAAGTTACTGCGATAAAAGTTAATCAAAATGTGAAACAATGACTTGTTCAGACAGCATTCTAGTTGTCAAGGATTATTCTTCTATATATTAGTACTCGTGTTCCTTAATTGTACAACCGTCATCATGTTGCATCACCCTCTGGTTAAAAATGAGACTGTCCATATCGTCCATGATGAAATGAAAAATGTAAATCTAGATTATCTGGTGTTGTTCTCACCCGAATCTTATTTCTTCTGTGTGTCGTCAACTCAGCTAAATAATGAACATTCCGTTTTTAATTAGAAAGAAAGAAAGAAAGAAAGGGAAGAAAATGAACATGCCTACCAGAAAAATCATCATAAGAAAGAAAGAAGAAAGAAAGGAGTAGGGGAATGATAGGAGAGAGGGGTGAGTCGTGCGAAGCAAAAATGAGATCGTTTCCAATCAAACACTAAAGAAAAGATACAAAAGAAGCAAAAGAAAGAAAAGAAGAGTGTGAGAGAGTTAAATCAAGGATTATTATGACTTTGTATACATTGAATTATAAGCCATTAATAATTATTCTTTATTAATTTAAGAGATCTTAAATAAAACATATCAAACGTTGTAATACTTTAAATTATCAATACTTTGTTATATCCACCCAGGACCCTGTGAATCGTTTACAAATGTTGCTTTCTAATCAATTATGAACAACTGAAATGTGGAATAAAATTAGATTATAGTAATTACCAAAATACAGTTATTTCAACAAAACAAAAAAGAAAATAGAAAATATATATGGTCATGGTATTAAATATTCCGTATAAAACAGTCAGTGTCGGATTTATATATGGGCTCATAATAAGCTGCTACTCTTGGGAGAACCTCAAGTCTTTTGGCTCCAAATCAAATTGAAAAAAGATATAGAAAGATTTATTTTCGGATTTAATGGGTTTTCCTTTAAACTAATTGAAACAACCCAGATTAGTGGACCTTTTCCGGTAGAGTAGGTCATTTAAAATTCGAAGGGATCATTTAACATTTTGATGCACCCTTTTATATGCATATAGATTTTCATTTGCTCATTGTGTCACATATTATTCATTAAAATTATGATCTTAAATTTCAATCTTGAAAAAGGTTAAGTTACAGTCTTAATACATTTACACTCAGAACCTCTTCAGAAGTAATTGACAAATTATATATATATATATTATATATATATATATGATATATATAATATATATATAATAATAATATATATATGTGTGGTGTGTGTGTGTGTTGTGGTGAGTGTGTGTCTGTGTCTTTGAGTGTGTGTTTGTGTGTAATGTTCATAAATTTTATATTATAATATATATATATATATATATATAATATATATATATATATATATGGGAAATAAAGAGAACATTACTCCGACGCTATATGGAGAAAGGTAGAGCAACACGGGATGTACAAAATGGAGTGCCTACATATAACATCCATTTTTGTACAACATCCTCTTGTTTGTTTACCTGTTCTCCACAACAGACACCCCTCCACTACACACACAACCACACAACACACACACAATATATATATGAATATTATATTATATATATAATAGTATATTATATCACTTATTTTTAGATTAATTTTTTTGATTGTGATTGCTGATAAATGACTCATCTCTCTCTACCCTATCTAATCTGTGTGTGGTGTGGGTGTGTTCTCTCTCTCTCTCTCTCTTCTCTCTCCATCTCTCTCTTCTCTCTATCTATCTATCATCCTCCTCTCTTCTTCCGTCTCTATATATAATATAGTATATTATAAACCACACGACACACACACCACATCACTATATATATTTATAATATAGTATATATTATATATATATATTAGAAAACATGGATGAATCAATTTTAATTTCAATTTTTTATTAGCATTTTCCATCAAAATTCCTTTTTTTTGTTTCAGATCCCAAACCATCGATTTGGCGGTCTTTATATCAGCATAATGAATCTGAAATATGAATGAAAAAAATAACCTGCGGCCTCAATTTGATGGAAAATGCCAATGAAAAATGAATAGATAATGATTCCATCCATGTTTATAATATATATATGTTATATTATATATATATTATATGATGTGTGTGTGTGTGGTGTGTTGTGTGGTTTATATATATAATATATATATTATAGAGAGAGAGAGAGAGAGAGATAGTATAGATAGATAGAGAGAGAAGCAGAGAGAGAGAGAGATGAGAAGAGAAGAGACACACAGCACACAACAGATAGATAGGTAGAGAGAGATGAGTCAATTTTTATCAGCATCACTGATCAAAAAATTAATCCTTAAAATAGTGTATTATATATATAATATATATATATAATATATATATATATATATTGTGTGTGTGTGTGTGTTGTGTGGGTGTGTGTGTGGGAGGGGTTGTCTGTGTGTGGAGAATAAGGTAAATCAAACAGAGGATGTTGTACAAAAATGGATGTTTATTGTAGGCAATCCATTTGTACACTCCCGTGTTTGTCTACCTTTCTACCACTATACTGTCGGTTAGTGTTTCTTCTTATTTCCCCCTATATATATTATATATATCATCTATATTATATATATATATATATATATAAATTTATGACATACCACAAACACAACCACTCAAAGACACAGACAACAACCTCACCACACACACACACACACACACACATATCATATATATATATAATATATATATATATATATATGAATATATATATATTATATATATAATTGTTCATAACTTCTAAGAGGTTCTGAAGTGTTAATGTTTAAGGAACTGTAATTTAACCTTTTTCACGATTGAAATTTAAGATCATACATTTTAATATGAATCATAATGTGCCATATGAGCAAGAATGAAAATCTAATATGCATAAAAAAGGGTGCATCAAAAATGTAAATGAAGTTCCCTTCGAATTTAAATGACCACTCTACCGGAAAGGTCCAACTAATCTGGGTTTTGTTTCAAATTAGTTTCAAACAGGAAAACCATTTAAATCCGAAAATTAAATCTTCTTGATATCTTTTCAATTTGATTTGGAGCCCCCCCCCCCAAAGACTTGAGGTTCCTCCAAGTAGTAGCAGCTTTATGAGCCCATATAATAAAATCGACACTGACTTTTTAATACGGAATATTTACGTACCATGACCATTATATAATTTTTCTATTTTCTTTTTTTGTTTTGTTGAAATACTGTATTTGGAAAATTACTATAATAATTTTTTATTCCACATTTCAGTTGCTTCTATTGATAGAAGGCAACATTTGTACAAACGATTCACAGGTCCTGTGGGATATAACAAGTATGATAATTTAAATTATTACAACGTTTGTATGTTTTTACATTAAGATCTTCTTAAATAATAAATTAATAATTATTAATGGCTTAATAATTCAAATGTATACAAAAGTATAATAATCCTGATTTAACTCTCTCACGACTCTTTTTTCTTTCTTTGCTTCTTTTGTATTTTTCCTTATGTTTGATTGGAACACGATTCTCATTTTTGCTTCGCACGATCACCCCTCTCTCTATCGATTCCCCTACTCTCTTTCTTTTCCTTCTTTCTTTCCTTATCGATATTTTTTTCTGTGTAGCATGTTCATTTTCTTCCCTTTCTTTCTTTTCTTTCTTTATAATAAAAACGGAATGGTCATTATTTAGCGAGTTGACGACAACACAGAAGAAATAAGAATTCGGGGGAGAACAAAACCAGATAATCCTAAGATTTCATTTTTGCATTTCATCATGGACGATATGGACAGTCTCATTTTTTAACAGAGGGTGGATGCAACATGATTGAGGTTGTACAGATTAAGGAACACGAGTACTAATATATAGAAATAATCTTGACAACTGCCATGCTTGTCTGGAACATAGTCATTGTCATTTTTGATACACTTTTTTTATCAAGTAACTTTTGGATAGGAAGGCAATATTCTGTAAGGGCAGAACCCCTCCCTCTCGAATATTCAGCAAATCTAATTCTGACCATAACTTCTAAGTTTCCTAAACAAAGAATAGGAGTTTGATTCCAGTAGGACATTAAAAATTCAGCAGTGCAAGTTTCAAAATAAGGGACTGTCGCTTTCACTTAAGGTGCCCACTAGTTATACCTGTATTAATTCCCCATTTTGTTATACATAACCTATAAATTAACCCATTTAAATGTGTAACATGTAAAGGGAAACAATCTATAACAAGAACCGAATATCTGATAAAACATCAACATAGTACAACCACTCCCCGAGGATCGCTATAACTGCGTGAAACTAGAGTTGGGGGATTTTAACCCAGTTCGGTTTTAAAACACACACACACACCATACACACACACACAACACATATAATATATATATATTTATATATAAATATAATATATATATTATATAATGTATATGTATATTGTATAAAAAAGAAATAACGAAATAGACATAGAGATTTGTATGCATTATAGTCTATAGAGTTAGACACTTTTTCTAAGCTCCCTGAAATAGACTATAATGCTAAATTCTAAGTCTTTGGTTTTTCTTTACTTATAAATATTGCTCTGTGACTCTAACTTTAAGACTGACAGGTTTTTTTACTAAAACTCTTGTGTCGTCAGGAGTTTTCTTCTGCTCGACTTTTGGATTATATATCTAATATAAATATATATATGATAATATATATATGATATATGATATATAGACAGTAATTGCCAATCTAGAAGCAAATAAATATTTTTACTTCTGGGATTAATTAAAATCGATTTAAAAAGTGCTGCAATAAAAACGAGCTAGATATTTGTTTTTAAAACCGAATGGGTTATAAATCCTCCGAACTTATAGTTTGCACGCAATGTCAAGCGAATCCTCAGGGAGTTTCTGAGTTTCAAATTAGGAATTGTAGCTGTCCCTTAGGTGCCCAATAATTAAGACCTGTATCCTTCCCCCATTTTTATAACATAACCTATAAATTACCCTTTATGTTGACCGTTGTTAGGAAAACAATAACCCAAGGACACCATATCTGATAAACATCAAACATATACACACAACTCCCTTACCTAGCTCCGAGATCTGAACATAGCAACGAACCTTCCATACAGCACATGCAGATGAAAGATTTTACGAGGGAATTGGTTTAATCAAGAAATTGGTCTAATTAGTTTCTTGACACTTGGTTACGGTGCACAGGTAATTTATTTTCCAAAACTTTTTGGTGAAATATCTGTACTTTTTAAGACTCCCTATTTGTAAAGTTGGTTGTTAACCCCTTTATTGTCAAGTCATTCATGTTCAATTAAAATCGATGTGCATTTAACATCAGTCAAGTCTTGTGTTTTAAGTTTCCATCACCTAGAAGGATACATCAAGGGTCTGCTTCAAGGAGTTTCAAAGGTGCTTGATACATAAGTGTGTTAAAATGCCAAGAGGAATATTTTTAAAGATAAACTAGAAAAAAACGTGAACCGTTGGGTCCCCATGTGAAGCCTCGGGGTTAGATTCTGGGAAAATTTCCATGATAATAATTGATCAATCTAGTTTTCCAATACTCTCCAATAAGTTATCTAATGGAGAAAAAACTTTCCTGTTGATAAAAGGGAAAGCAAAGAATGGGTATTTGATGAATTTAAATGCTCAGTCGGCTACCTTTCACTCATCATGCCTCTGGGACACGAGGAATATACCAACTATCACTTCTACAGAGATGGTAAATCCACCTAAGAGTACCATCTGTTGACACTAAAGTAAAATCAAAGTCTTGTATTCGTTATTTAATAAGGAAGCAACGACACAAGACAGATAATACCCAAACATAAAATCCAGCAAAAAATGAAAAAAAGACAAGGAACTCAAGGCATCACAAAGACAGCCAGCTACCAATCCCAGATATAAGATACATAATTAGCAGAGGCAGATGCCCAGCTAACTGGATCCCGGAAATATATTAATATATAACCAGAAAATCCGAGAACAAGAAAGAAATATATAACCAAATTCCGAGAAAGAGATAAGTTACGCTACTGTGTCATACTCCTGCATATACGGAGATAGATCTCACAAAAAGGGGGGCTATGTAAGCATCCTGATAAGGGGCAGGTATTTATTATACTTTCCGTTTTTCTTTAACCAAAACAAAGTAACCAGACCAAATAGTTTGGCCTTGTCACTTGATAGATTGGTCATTGAAAAAACAGAAGAGATGGAATCTGGTCCTGCTGTAGGAGATAATCCCTCACCTTCTGTTGTTTATATACAGGGGTTTTCACTAACCCAAATCATATGAACGTTGTATACCTTTTCTTCTTAACTCTAGTCGTCCTTTCTTCTGGCGGCCTTTGCTTCTGACTCGTTCTATCATCTATCTTGGTTCTGGTATATCTTTCTAGGTTGGTCTCTCCTTCGGGGACTTTGGGTCTGGTTTCTGTGGGGGATTACTCCTTATCAGAAGCCCTGGTGTCCATTGTTAGTTTTTTTTAGGTAGATAAACCACAAGACTTCGATTTACGTTGATGTTACTTTAATTTATAATCCCCAAACCAGACTCCTGCGCAGATCTTTACATGTTGCTTAGCTCGCCTTCTAACTCCTAACGCCTTAAACTTGCTTACTATTACTTAAACCGGAACAGGCGTCTGTCTATCCCTTCCGGTTCTCACGATCATCCTCACAAAAGCCAAGGTGAGTTAGGTCAAGCATTGTCACCCATCTTTTAAGGCCGTGTGGGCCGGCCCTAATCGCCATTAGATTTTCACACTACCTTAAAAAACTACTTAGGGATCCAAATTAGTGTATACACTGGCAACCTTGCGTTTATTCTCGGAAATCCATAACAATAATGATTTTTGGATGTCCCAGTGATGAATTCTTACAACGATCCAAAATGTCATATCATTTCTTTAAACAATCATCCTTGGTTCCATTGCAGAGTGGATTCAAGCTTTCTTATTTAACATTATCACAGGATTAACATTCTTTTAATTGTTCATTTCTGGTCTTGGTAGGTAATCTACAGTCACGCACAACGGTTTAGAAACTTACCTCATATAATGTAATTACGCTGAAGGGAAACCGAAAATCTGATTGTCTCCTTTGAATAAACTATTGATTTCCTGTCACTGAATTTTCTCTGCTTATTATCCAATATAAATGGCAGTTAAAGTAAATGCTGAATTCTTCTTCTTCTTCTTCACTTTTCACCTTTTGTTTTGTCATTTGTTCTACTTATATCTCCCCACCCTACCTAC
>CM042153.1:34630309-34635309 GCA_023376005.1 Doryteuthis pealeii
TATGTCATGGACTGCCCAGGCCACCAGGTTAACCTTCCTTAAGCATCATAGGTCGTAGCACTAAGGATAGCGAAAAATATTTACTAAGCAAAGGTACAAGGTGAAAAGATTAATTAGCAATTAGTATGTTGAATCAGCAAGTCCTGTGATGTTTCGTTGTTTCATTATTTACGATATTATTCATAGGTAAAATAGACGATTACACTCTCGTTATTTAGGTACAATATGACAACGTCATTTATAGACCAAAACGAATGTAAAATCCTAAAAATAGCAAACACGTGTAATATGCGTAAATAGTAGGGCGGACTGGGCTATTTAACCTTGGTTAGGCAACCAGTTTAGAAGTAGGAAAACTCTGAATTCAAATTCGTTTAACTCCGTTTATGAAATTGACCATGTGTCGCATACTCGCCATCCGGGGAAGTTAGTAAAAATGTATCTCCCTTTAGAGATATATATATTTTATGTCTTCTTCAGGTTTAGTTTGATACTAATAGTATAATAATTTTACTACTCCAGCTTAAAGTTTACATTTTAGGGCTTTTGTTGTGTAATGGTTATCGTCATAGGAAATAGATACAGCGAACCAAGTTCAAATTTTAGATGAGGTTGTTTGTGTTTCATATAGCGGTAATGTTCTTAGGCAATGATAACCAAAAGAAATATTGTAATACGAAATATTTTGTATTTCAAATTCTTGCCTTCTTTTTGTTGTAAAGTCAAATTTGAAATTCTTAGTTTCTTTTCATTTTAAGGACACATTTTAAGTTTTTAGCTTCTTTTTATTGTATGGAAACATTTTAAAAATCTTAGTATCTTTTTATTGTAAGGGCACATTTTAAATTTTCAGCTACTTTCGAATGTAAGGACACATTTAAAATACTTTTTTCATTGTAAGGGTACATTTTAAATTTTCAGCTACTTTCGAATGTAAGGACACATTTAAAATACTTTTTTCATTGTAAGGGTACATTTTAAATTTTTAGCTACTTTCAAATGTAAGGACACATTTAAAATACTTTTTTCATTGTAAGGGTACATTTTAAATTTTTAGCTACTTTCGAATGTAAGGACACATTTAAAATACTTTTTTCATTGTAAGGGTACATTTAAATTTTTAGCTACTTTCGAATGTAAGGACACATTTAAAATACTTTTTTCATTGTAAGGGTACATTTAAATTTTAGCTACTTTCGAATGTAAGGACACATTTAAAAATACTTTTTTCATTGTAAGGGTACATTTTAAATTTTTTAGCTACTTTCGAATGTAAGGACACATTTAAAATACTTTTTTCATTGTAAGGGTACATTTTAAATTTTTAGCTACTTTCGAATGTAAGGACACATTTAAAATACTTTTTTCATTGTAAGGGTACATTTTAAATTTTTAGCTACTTTCGAATGTAAGGACACATTCAAAATACTTTTTTCATTGTAAAGGTACATTTTAAATTTTTAGCTACTTTCGAATGTAAGGAGACATTTAAAATACTTTTTCCATTGTAAGGGTACATTTTAAAATTTTAGTTTCTTTTTATTGTAAGGGCACATTTTAAATTCAGTCCGGTTGATACTGACAACATGCTAATCTCTCTGTTCTAGCGCTAGTAAAAAGGGGATAGATTCCCTCACCGTCCAACTGATACGAACAACAGGCCATTCCGCCGACTTTACTCCCAGCTGGTTTGAATTCAGAGTTTTTCATTCTTGATCAATTGCCGTACCAAATTTAAAGAGTTTTTTTCTTTCCATAGCTGAGGGTAAAAGAGACGGATTCATGCCTTTCCTAAGACAAGCGTGACGCACGAAGAAAGAGCAGGACTCCCTTCAACCTCCACCACTGATGAGAAGATTCAGCAAGATCGAGAGATGGTAATAGAGAATCGATGAGTTATTGATGATGTAGCTTGTTCTCTGCAGATTAGCCATGGTTTTGCCTACAATATCATCTACGATGAGCTCGGCTTCCATAAAATAAGTATACCGATAATATTTAAATACCTCTCGTATTTATGGAAAGAGAGTGTCTTTCTCGGTCGTGTGAAACAAAAAAGAAAGATGGTTACAATGTTTTGAAAAAAAGATCTTTCGAACTAAGAACGCCCATTATATCGGTTATTTCATTTTTTTTTCTTACTTATGTGTGCAGCTTGTATCAATGTTTTAGGTAAAGATACTCAAATCCTTTTTTTGTTAAGTTCTCTAACACCTTCAATAAAGAAAAATTATGTTGTGTTGAAATCTGTACTGACTTGACTTGTGCAAACGGCAGTCCTATGTCTGTCTGTTATAGACGTTCGCCATCTTCACCCCTTAATGATGTTTTCATACAACTATCGCAAACAGAAGAGGCACGTGGTGTAATGGTTAGAGTCGTAGGAAATTGAATCTGCTACCCAAGTTCAAATACTGGACGAGGCTGTTTGCATTTCACATATCGCTAATACCCTACGGAATAGTAGGAATCCAATATTTTCCCTCCAGATATGGGTAAAACGGAGGGCAGATTGGCTCTTCAGCCTTGGCTGGAGGAAGAAAACTCTGAATTCAAACCTGTTAAACCCCACTTAATGAATTGACATTGTGTCACATACTGCTTATATGAAGGCATTGGTATGGAAGTCCGATCTCCCTGACAAGCTGAAGCGACAGTTCTTCCAGGCTGTGGTTATATCAGTGCTGCTATATGGCTGTACCACTTGGACCCTAGCGAAGCGCCTTGAGAATAAGCTAGATGGGAGCTGCACAAAAATGCTGCGTGCAGTCTTGAACAAGTCGTGGAAACAGTACCCCACAAGGAAGCAGCTATACGGTCACTTGCCCCCTATCTCACAAACTATCCGAGTGAGACGGACAAGGCATGCAGGACACTGCGGGAGACGCAAAGATGAACTCATAAGCGACGTTCTCCTGTGGAAGCCAACACATGGATATGCAAATGTAGGGCTCCCAGCAAGGACCTACATTCGATAACATCCCATGTTATTAGTGCGTTTAAAATCCTGCAATGTGCCTTATATATCACTAAGAAATACAGGTTTACTTAATATATGGTGTGGTTAATTTGCATACTGTTTTTATCAAACCGTGTTTAATAAATATTTTCTTGGTGTTATTGATCTCTAATATTATTGTTTTTTTCTCCAGCTTATTAAAATCAATACTATGAATGATTTTATATAGAATCAATAAATATATATTTAGAATAAGTGTAACATTTTGTATGTGTTCTTATTTAATTTTGTTTCTGATTTAATATATTTCATTTCATTAAAACTTAAATATCTACGTTCGGAGAGCGCATATTTTTGTTAGTCTATACAGGTGTTAGTATAATACAGGTGTTCTCACAAAATACGACCGTTATCATCTTGCAACACCCTCAAGTTAAAATTGTTCACTCTGGTCCTTTATTTTGCAGTAAATAATCTAATAACATTTAAGACGCAAAATATTTTTTATTTAACAGTTGAATATTATTGCAGGCATGGCTTTAACAAATTTAAAGCAATATTCTTTTATCAAAGAATTCCCCACCGGCAGTTTATATCTCTTTTTTTTTACTGCACGAAGTCTTTTAATGAACTATCTTTTAAAATTGTAAGCGTTTTTTTTTTCTTCCTTTCTTAAATTTGCAAATAGGAAGAAAATATAATAAATTTATTTGTTGGCAGACATAATAAAGATGTTTTTTTGTAAATCACTTGGCGATATTTTTACCAAGCAATTCCCATTTTCATCATTTTATTCTTTGTTTCTCGTTTGGCAGGAGACCAATTATCAAATAGAATTGATGGAAATATCGAGATATATATGTTTGCCATCACAGACATTGGAGTAAATATAAAATATGTCTATCTAATTATATATTAGATCTAAAATATTCAAAAAAGCAAAGATGCGTATATCTTTGTCCGAACATATACATATGTTTACACTTGGTTATAAATATGCATAATCAAACCCTTCTTTTTCGATCGCATTTCTGTCACGTATATATATATATATGAAGTAGTCAAGCAATGTGTTTGAAATGGCGAAGGCCGACAATTTGTGGGAGATTATGTGCTTAATTAAAGTCATACCTAATTTTGTTTATTAATTAATTATAATTAAATGAATTAAGCGTGCATATCGGTTTAAAAATATATAAATATATTAATATGTAAGTCTTCGGTGCTGCCTAATGTCGGTATTGGCCAGACAGCGAGAGAGTCTATCCTCTTTTCACTAGCGCTAGACCAAGGAGATTATTTTAGCATCTGAGGTGGAGCGCCACACCTACCATCAGCTCCTCACTTTACCGCACAGATCCCTGTGCTACTCATACGCTGAGTTGACGAGGGCCGGTATCGAACTAAGAACCTTGTGAATCCTAGCCGAACATTCTACTCACTGAGCTAAACCAGAGAGAGATATGAATACATATTCATATGTATGTGTATATATATACACATACACACATATATATATATATATATATATATATATATATATATATATATATATGAAGTAGTCAAGCAATGTGTTTGAAATGGCGAAGGCCGACAATTTGTGGGAGATTATGTGCTTAATTAAAGTCATACCTAATTTTGTTTATTAATTAATTATAATTAAATGAATTAAGCGTGCATATCGGTTTAAATGTAAAGCGTAAACAAATCGAGAAAAAGTCGATCTCTGTATGTACATTTCAGCCTATTAGGCCTCATCAGCAGAACTATAGACAGGGCAGTGCTTTGTGCGTGATTCGAACCCTACCTGTCAGGCTGAAGGCGGACATTCTAACCACTACAGTAGCTGGCTTCACCAGATATTCTCGTTTATTTTAAACTGATGTGTATATCGCACTTTTTGGGTGATTTATGGCGCGACAGTATGAAGTGGTCAAACAATGTGCTTGAAATGGCGAAGGCCGACAATTTTTGGGGAGATTATGTGCTTAATATATATATATATATATATATATATATATATATATAATTTTTAAAATGG
>CM042153.1:34637809-34647809 GCA_023376005.1 Doryteuthis pealeii
CTTTTCTCCCTCAGGGCTCGATTTTATATATCCTAAAGATTTTTAATCAACTAAAGATTTTCCCTAATCGGATCGTTCCACGTCAGTGTAGACCCGAAAATATCAGCAAATTCTTTTGTGTGTATTTTTTTTTTTTTTTTTGTGGGAGTGTTCTGTTTTCTTGAACAGTCAAGACAGACAGACAGACAGAAATTTTATTTATAAATAGACAAAAATGTTTTTGGTTATATTTTCTTATAAGAAATGAAACTTTTTTGGGGTGTGCATTTTTTTTCTTCTGTTTTTATTTGGTATGAGACTCTGGTGGTTGGATAAAGTGTGAAAAGTGGACAGACAGACAGAAAGACAAGAATTTTATTTATATATAGTGAAAATGTTAATGGTTCTATTTTCCAATAAAAAATGAAACATTTTTTTTCTTTTTCTGTAGGGGAACTTGAACAGCCAAGGACTCTCTTGGCAACCATAACAATTTATGTTAACATCAACTAAAAATACTGTTGCGATGGTAAAATGATGGATTGAAATAATTCTATTTCTCTGAATGTTTGAGATGAGGCTTGATGATTAGTATTATCTGCATTATTCGGACTATTGTCCTCATCTTTTTTGTACAACGTTATTTGGCCGAAAAGTTGTACAAATAACAATAAAGATGAGGACAATAGTCCGAATAACGCAGATAATACTGAAATAATTCTCTTTGAAATATTTGATAAAATTTATCCAATTGATATCGTGATCTTCCCCCCTCCACTTTATATGATAGTTATTCTCTGTTCAATCAAATCCTCTCTAACTTACCTTCCGCTCAATTTCACCACAAACTCACTTTCTCTTCTCTTCAGCGCCAGATGCCTAAATTCCAGAGTATACAATATTTGTTTACAGAACTTTGACACTCGGATTGTTTTCATTCCAAAAATATTTTTCTAATATTTTTTGTTTCGAATCTAAACTGCAAATTATTAATATATTTAATTGAGGTGCCTAATTATTTTACACTCTCTTATTGTTACCGCCCCGGACTTTTTACCTTTTGTGACATAATTTATAACAGGTTACTCAAGATTAAATATCATTTTTATTCACAAGACTTTTAAAATATTCCCACTTTTACTCAAGATAAACAGTAAGCCAAAAACTTGGTGTTTCCCAAATGACTTCCCACCCTGTCAGCTGGGACTAATACACCGACTGCACCTGTGCAGAGGGGTAAAAGAACATTACTAATGGGGCTACCTGTTGACCTTGGATAATGACCCGTAATGATTGAGCAGTCTGTGAACGGGATACTAACTGTGATATGTAGTATATTAAGAAAAATGAAAAAACACAGGTTTAAATGGGTTAAATGGGTTTAAATGGGTTAAGTGGCAATACTCCATTTCAACCCTTACGTGGGCTAGATGGGAGATCGGAGAGACCCCATCACATCAATCGGCTGGTTATGTCAAGCCCTAGCAACTATATTATTCTCCTGACTGTAATCTTCAAAGTGTTCATGGCAAACACCCAACCCTTTTTTCATGCAGGTGCTAGAAGGCGGTGGCTGAAGGTCATCTAATTGTATATATTGATACTGATTTATACTGAAACATCGAATGTTCGGTATACGAGTACATCCAATAAAGGGTTGCGCTAAAAATAAAGTGCATCGCAACATAGTGTTAAGAATTGAGGTCGTAAATAGATGTTTCTCGTAATGGTCTCCCACCGCTCTAAACAGCAGTACACAGGTCGTCTTGGACCAGTTCATTTATTCTCTAAGAAAAGGTAAGATAGGCTAGACCACAATAGATACACACGAAGTTAATGACAACTATTTCTACCAATTCATTTATGCACATGAAGTTATAAAATTTATTTCTTAAAGAAATATATTGCCCTTATAACAAGCATCAACCCTGTTTATCATTTATGTACTAGAAGTCGGTGGCGGCTGAGGGTCTTTATGTCCTGGGTATGACGTCAAACTCTATCTGATGGTGAAGTTCTAATTCTAAAGCTCTGGGGAATGTGGAGTACCCCTTCATCACCATTACTGCCAGGTCTACTCTTAATACCCAGGGTAGGATGTTAAACTCTATCTGATGGTGAAGTTCTTATTCTAAAGTTCTGAGGAATGTGGAGTACCCCTTCATCACCATTACTTCCAGTTCCACTCTGATAGGAGTGATGATACCTGTTAGTGTACCATCTATGGGTTAAATAAGAAAAATTAATTTGAAAAAAAAATTGGTTAAAATATTGAGTTTTAAAAAAATTAATCAAAAATAAATAAAACAAAACGTCTTCGGATAAAATAACCCAGCAAGTGTTAACATGCCGTAAAATCCAACCAACCAACCAACGACCTACAAAGTTTACTAAACTGTACATACACACTTATCTAAGTGTTATACAGCCATACGTGTTTAATCTTAATAAACATCAAATAAAATAGAAATAATAAAAATTAGAACAATTGGAGTAGGTTATGAAGCCCTGGGCTGCTACATTCTCAGACCATATATTTGAATTTAACATTCCGGAAAATAATAATATTGCCTGTTGGGCATATTCCATTTTCCCATTATGTTCTCATTGCTTCAGCACTGAATAGAGTAGATCTTAACAAATCGGATATTTCAGATATGACCCCTTTAAAAAGGGTCAGATCTGACCCCTTTTAACGAGTCTGTTTTACTCGGAATATCGTGACTCATTCAATAAATTCGGTGATAAACATGGCCGATGCTAGATTCAATTCTCACTCTCCCAACATTCTGGCTCTTCAGTCGTGCGTCCACGCGCCACGTGCAGAGATCAAACGCTATCCATAAAACGCTCAACACCTCGCATGCGTCGTGGACCTTTTGCAAATGGCGGTTCGGCATGCCATGCATCGCGGCGCTTCGAATTAGGTGAGTGCAAATTTCTATCGACACATAACCCGTTTAACGTCAGGGAGGCAAAGTTTAGGTGCCTCTCCTGCACATCGAAAAAGAAGAGGTGGGGAGGCTTCTTTAGAAAACATTAGGATATTGTAAAAAAGTACCTGATATCTATTACTTAAGCATAACATTAATGATCTAGAGTGAGAGTGTCTTGCCTGCCGGAGTCGAACCCGTGCCCCCCCTCCCCCGGAATGCAAAGAAATGAGATTTAGGTTCTGTGTGGACGCGGGGTGCAATTCATGTGCCCGGATGTTGGGGCCTACACGCGTCCATCCGAATGCACGAGAATTGTGCACGGGCGTGAGGTTCGACTGATGTGCCCGGATGATAAGGGGGAACGGCAGTATAAGTTGATGTGGGGTGACGGCAGTAAGGGTGTTGCGACTTCAGCTGCTGATAGACGACAACGACAAGGACAAGGACAGTGACAGTGACAGTGACAGTGTTAGTGTTGTAGCCTGCGAATAAGGCATTTGACTCGCTTCTTTTGCCCCCCCTCAACAAAATACATTTACTTGAGACCACATAATTGTGCAAAGAAACCAAACCAATCTTAAACAGATTGGAGATCGAAAGACTGGTCATAAGCAGAACAAACAAATATTTATTTCCCCCCCCCCTATATTTTTTTTCTTTCTATAAGATATAATATAAATAATCTATTCATATATCTAGATAAAAAAAATTGAAATAATTTATAATGAATTATTAATTTTTTTTCAATGCATGTCATCATGTTATCTTTTCTTTTAACTTTAACTTTTAACTTAACTAATCAAGTCATTAAAGAATTTAATAAGGATCTTATTTATTTTGTTATTGTCAAAATGGGCCGGTATACCTCAGTCGGTTAAAGCATCGGACTAGGAACCACAAGGTTCCTGGTTCGATACCGCCCTCGCCCACTCAGCGTATGTGTAGCACAGGGATCTGTGCGGTTAAGTGAAGAGCTGATGGTAGGTGAGGCGCTCCACCTCAGACGCTAAAATAATCTCCTTGGTCTAGTGCTAGTGAAAAGGGGATAGACTCCCCGCTGTCTGGCTGATACCGACTATAGACCCCACCGACGACTTTACTTATAGTTAAATAGTACAAGGGTGAGTCAAACATTTTGACAAAAAGAATCACAATGGTTAAATTCCAAAAAAAAAAATACTAATAGTATGGAGTACTCGCTTGGTTACCTCATTTTAGAAATGACCCCACCCCTTTAGGAGTACTAGGTACTTTTTACACTATCACAATTTTTCCTTAAGTGGACCCCCTCTTTTTGGCATAGAGTACCAGTATCATAATTTTGAACCCCTGTGTTGACGTAGGTAGTTCAGTTTTTCTGTACTTTAAGCCGACCCCTGTTGTATATTTATTAATTGGTATGAAAAAAATTTCGGTACGACATTTCCTCCTTTCAATAAACTTTTATTTAAAAGAATACACTTGTAAATTGTCTCTCATCTTCATTTTTGTTTTCCTTAAGAACTGCGCCTAACTTTACATATAATTGTTTTCTATTAATTTCTTAATTATGACAATGAAATAAAACAAGTAAAAATGAGAAAATCTTTAAGAGAGAAAGAACCACAAAATTGCGCGACAGATAGATTTAGTTTATAAAATTCTCCCGTTTTAAAGACTGTAAAACAAATATTTTTTACAAGTGATTTTTTTAATTTTCCTTTTAATTGTACAGTAAAAATTACTTTAAATTTCAACCAATCTTTTCGAGTTTTGTTGAATATTTATTCGGTGGGGCGGGGTGGTTAAAGCACGTGGCATTTTAATCAAACCTTTTTAGTAAGACAGTCCAAAACAGGAAATAAAACTTAGTTCTTTTTTACTGTTGAAGGGACAACATAAATATCTAACTTATTCTATGGCTTGTTGAAAACTTGCAAAAGCTCATGCTCAGTCCCAGGGTGATCTAAAGAAAAGGCTACTGTTGACTTAGCAAGACACAAATACAATTTTAGGCATCAGCTAAGATACTGTTAAATAGTTAGATAACGACAACAAGTATAAATATCGTATGTAGATCCGGCCAACGCCGGCGGTCCAGTGGCTTCGGCCCTGGATCTTTACAAGTTAATAGCGTCGATCCCAGGCAATACCTGCCCCCTTGATTTAAAGGGGCAGGGCTGTGTTTATTGCCCAGCGCCTAAGGCTCCTCCCTTGATGGGGGAATGCCTACGGGATCGACGCAATTTTTTCCACTTACCACCCATGAGCTTCGGCTTGTGGGTGGGCCCACATAAAAATATCCTTGTGTCACGCCCTCATAAGTGGGATGAGAGGCAAATACCTATGAATATCGTAAAGCATGTGTGTCTGACTAAGCATGTGACCATACTTATAAGTACTAGCAAATATATGCACCCTCCGGGTGCTAGTATTTAAGTTTTAATATAATAAAATATACTAAATTAGAAAGGCTGATGAAACTGAATAAGAATGCAGATAAAAAGTTTTTGAACAGAGGGGCTATGATTGAAAAATAGAACAACATTGAAACTAACTCTTCTATCATTTTACATTATATAAATACAATTGCATGTTATTAGTATGCAGATATGGTCAACAGTCTTAATGATGTAAAAACAATTTTATTAATAATTGGGTTTTAAATAAAAATAAAATCATGGAGAATGTGATGTAAATAACAAAGGGAATTGTGATTTGTATAGTAATATAGTTTCGGTTACAGACAGAAAACTCACAATCTCCATTATAATATATATATATATATATATATTATATATATATATATATATATATATATATATATATATTTGGACCTCTACCAGGCCGGATTAATATACAATCTTTAACGTGGAAGCCACTCAAAGATGTACACTTTATTGGTCTCGTAATTCGGTTGGCTGGCTGGCTGGTCGTATTTTATGCTATGTCAACCCATCGGGTTATTTTATACCGAAGACATTTGTTTTTAATTTAATTTAAAAAAAATTATTTTTAAATACATTTTTCTATTTAACACATAGATGGGATACTAACAGTTACTACCACTCCGGATCAGAGTGGACCTGGGAGAAATGGTGATCAAGGGGTATTCTACATACCCAAAAGACCCAGAAGTGAAACCTCACCATCAGATAGAGTTTAACTTCAGATCCAGGACATTGACTCTAAGCCACCGCCTTCTAGCACATATATGATAAAAAGGTTTGGGGATTGCCATAACGGCAATAGAGTTGGGGCAACCATATAGGTGCTAGGGCTTGACGTGACTAGTCGATTGATCGGTGGGGCACGGAATTTGGTACGTGTCATGTATCTCATGAATTAGATCCTATTATCAAGTGGTGCTGATTCTGTAAACAGTACCGTAACTTATATATATATGTAAATATATATATATATATATATATATATATATATATAATATATATATATATGTTTGGTGTTGTGTGTGTGTGTGTGTGTGTGCGTGTTATATTGTGGGTGCGGGTGATGTAATGGTTATAATTGTAGGAACCCGAGTTCAAATACTAGACGAGGCTGTCCACATTTCACTTAACGCTAGTATCCTTCGGAAAATATACTGACCTCCTTCCAGCTATGGGTAAGAATAAGGCGGATTGGGCTCTTTAATCTTGGTTAGGCAACCAATCTAAGAGAAGGAAAGCTTTGAATTCAAATCTGTTAACATCCGTTAAGGAAATTGGCTACTCTACTCGTGCGGAGGTGTTGATATATACGTATATACATACACACACACAGTAACGCACACAAACAAATACACACAAACGCACACACACACACAAACAGATAGGCACCACTCACACATATTGACCTATATTCGACTGTTTAAAAGTAGTAGAAAAGAAGAATGTATAATCTAAGAGAACACGGGGTATTTTAGCAGTCATTTTGACATTTGAATATATGAATAATGGAAATGAAATCTTTGTATTGCACATAGATAAAAAGAAGATAATCGAAACTATGTAAATCAACAGACAATAAGACTTTACAAATTGGAAAGAAGAATCTATCGCTTCTTAAAAGAGAAACACTAAAGATAAATCGTGATAAGAAGAAGAACACCTGGGTCTTACACCCATAAACAGAATAGGAGTTAAACATTACCACTCATGTTCTTCTAAGGGAGGGCTTTGGTCTTAATTAACCTATGAAGGTTGATATGCCTTTAAATAAAGAAACCAAAACTTTTTATGTGTATTTAATGAAATGAGGTTTAATATGAACAACATTATCATAATTCGGACTGTTGTCCTCATCTTATTGTATATAAACACAACACTCAGGCTACTGTAAACTCAAGCTCTGGTTTAGGTGTTCTTTTTCTATTTAGACGATTACCCATGAATTCAAACGCAGTTTCGGAGCTTAAATCGTTACTGTTTACTCAAGGGCACCCAAGCAGCATAAATGCCGGCAGATTTATGACAAAATTGTGATTAGATATAGAAAAAAAGTTAAAATCATCTTGCAGATTTTGGTGTTTTTTTGACAAAGTTCATGGATGTGCTCACCTGCGAGTGTTTCAGTCGAGAAAGAGGGAGAGACTCTTCCTTAGCTGATTGTACGCTAATACATGTTAATTGTTAATCAAGAGTTTTTGTTCTTCAAGACTATTTACCACATCAAATCTATACTTACCTGTTTCTCCTCAGACTTTGTATCTACTCTTGTTCCTTAAAAGTATGTCCGTTATCAATTAAATTGCACTATAGATTATTTTCTTTAACTCTTAACATCCTATACCACCTCATTCCACCCGGCCGGAAGTCACATTTGTTTTCCTAATCCACCCCAAACAATAGCCTTTGTTTAAATGTAATATTAAACATATTTAGAAGTCTTTGATTTAAGGGAAATAACGGGTAACTTTAAATGAAAACGCCATTTTTAGCCATTTATTGATAAATCCTTATAGGAATGGGGCTCTGGACTTAGAAAATTCTCAACAGGATGTTAAGAGTTAATCCAAGCTTTGATAAACTTAGTTTACAAGAAAAAAGCGAAACGAATCTAAAAATGGTATTGTACGAAATAAATTTTCCAGTAGTCATTTATTAATTTTAGTACAAAGCCAGGAGTTGAGGAATCCGGTGAGAATACAAACTCACTAACAATAGCCTACACAGTTATTTTGCTAGCTATCACCCAAGATCGGGCACGATCTATATATTAATACTCTTAATATGTTTCTTAAAAGTATGTCCGTTATCATCTTGCAACACTCTCTAGTTATAAATAAGAACGTCCAAATCATCCGAGATGAAATGCAAAAATGTAATGTAAATATCTGGTATTGCTTTTCCACCGAATTCTCATTTCTTATGACTGTATCGAATTTTTATTCATTTTTGTTATACACCATATTTATATACGAGTGTGTGTATGTTTTTGCATGTATATATGGGCGCGTGTGTATGTAAGTGTGTTGGAAAACGCATGTCTTTTCAGCCACTGGCAAAATATATGGAATTTACACACTTAAAGGATGTTCATCTTTTCTTTTTAGTCAGCAGTAAATAAACTAATAACAAATAACAGACAACATATTTTTCATCAATTGCTGCATATTCTAATTCGATAAAATATAATTTTGGTATATTTTCCCCCCAATATATATATATATATATATATATATATATATATATATATATATATATATAGTTAGGCACCATTTCTTCTTTAAGACATATTTTGTTGAATTGCGCAGCCATTTTTGTCTGCAAATCTTGTTCCAGGTCCTTTCAAGTTGCCGGATTGATGTAATTATATCAGGCGAAAATTGGCTGATGTATTTGCCATAGCTTATTTCCCGAGTACTTTCTGCCCTGTCACGGGCCATCTTCATGGGTAGTGCAAGAACAATACAACAATGGGTTGTTCCATTAATTTTGTATTCTATTTATATAAGGGTTGTATTTTTTTATTTGTTTATTTTATTCTAATTATTGTTGTTATTATTATAAAGGTCTTGCAACAAGATTTGAAGACAGAAAATGGCTGCACAGTTCAACAATATATATATATATATAATATATATAATATATATATGTGTGTGTGTGTGTGTGTGTGTGTGTGTGTGTGTGTGTGTGTGTGTGTGTGATGGATGGATGGATGGATGGATGGAGGAGTGTGGTGCAATAGTTAGAGTTGTAGGAAATGGAACCGGGACTCGAGTTTAAATCCTGGACGAGGCCGTTTGTTTTTCACATAACAGTAATATCCTTGGTGTAGGTTAACATCCAACTACTCGCCCTCCAACTTCGGTAACAGTAGAGCAGACTGGGGTCTTTAAACTTGGCTAGGTAATGAGTGTAGGAGAAGGAAGACTCTGATTCAAACTTTTAAATTCCGCTTAAGAAATTGACCTTGTGTCACATCTTGCTCGTGCAGAAGGGTTGGTAAAATAATATATACGTATAACATTTTTTTTTATAGCAGTGGACTTTTAGATAAGTCACGCTTTGGACATAAAAATGGCACCAGAAAGCTAGAAGTCATAAACGATTTAACTGACAATCTAATTTTCTTGCGTGTACAAAAAGCCAATATTTGTTTTTGTTCCTTTGCTGAGTGAAAAAGAGAAGAAAAAAAAAGAAGGAAATATTCATAGATCAACCTATTAGCTTTTTTGTTCAATCTTAACTACAGATTATAATCAGTATGGCGGCAGGCTTGTGATCTGAACGATTTTATGGCTACAGGGCAACGGATCTTATAAAGCAAATTACCAACTACGAAAAATCAGAAAACTGAATGATTGAAACTATTGAAGTCTGCACGATTGATTCCGCCTTGTTGAGTTGCGAAGATCGCCTATCTTCAAGAATTTTCATGAATGAATTAATTCAACACAGTTCTACAAAAAAATCTTTTTGTACTCAGACTTTGCGTGATTCCGTTTTGATAGCGCAGTTTTTCTTCTTTTTTTTTTAAAATCTTATCTTTTATTTTATTTTTTCTTTCTTATATGTATTGTTGATAGTTGAACCATTTTTAGTCTAAAAATTATCTTTCTTTTGTTTCTTCTTCTTTTTAATACTGATTTGATCTGTTTTTGT